>CM034004.1:13571584-13591097 GCA_019603395.1 Cyrtorhinus lividipennis
ATTTCTGTGACTTTCGAATCCCAACTGCCAGGACGATCCACTCGTCCAATTAGATTTCCCATCATTCAAGAAGGAGGTCAAACCGCCTGATTGGGTTTTCAATTTTCCTCCTTGCGTCCACTCAGGGGATATGGAGAGACCAGGGGTTTCCTCCAGCTCTATCAAATCAATGGTAATCGCATTTCGACCCTCAGTACCGAGCGGGTGAGTGGCTTTTGATTTGGATTATGAGCGTGACGAGGTTCATCCTTCACATTCTGCTACAAGGCTGTAAGGAGTGTGTTAAGATCTACCGTATTTTCCGGACCATAAGACGCACCTGACCATAAGACGCACCTGGTTTTTAGAGGAGAAATATAAGAAAAAAAATATTCTGAACCAAATAGTGTAATAAAATATTTAATAAAGTATAACAGTAAAGAATAATATTTGAACCATATAAACTGAACAGCAGTCAACAGTGGCATTGAGAACCATTATCACTGTATTAACACATAAGACAAAGGTTTGAGTACTCTAGTCTTCTGAAAACCCCAAGAACTCTTCTTCGCTAGAGTCAGAATTCATGGAGTCATTTGGTCACAATCACTGACATCACTTTCTTCGCTGTCTTCGTATAAAATACAGTCTTCACTTCCATCTAAGGCATTGCTAATGCCCCATTTTTGAACGACTGTACAACAATCTCTTCCTTACTGAGTCCCATGATTTTTCACCCATTCGCAAACTTGAGTGATTGTGGGCCTCTTCATTCGTCCAGTGGGTGTCAGTCAAGTCATGGTTACCAGCAGCCATCACTTGTTCCTTTCTTCTCTCATAAAGACCTTAAATGGTTGTTTATGGAGACATCAAGAGGTTGCAACTGGCTGGTAAGACCTCCAGGAATGACAGCTAGATGGGTCTTTACTTCCTTGAAGCATTTTTTGGTTGGTTCAATATAGTGCTCTAAATTGGTCAAGCACGCTCTGCAACACGGACCATAAGACGCAGGCTTCCTCTATTCGGACCATAAGACGCAGGCACTTTTCCTCCTACTTTTTGGTGAAGAAAAAGTGCGTCTAATGGTCCGAAAAATACGGTAATTGGGAATTCGCATCACTTTTCTATTACATATTACTCCTGCCCAGTGATTTCCAGGCTGCTGTCCAGTTGTTTTCAGATTTGATTACAATAACGATGAGCGCTGGATCTGTACAAGTATGAATGGGTAGCTCAGGCTACTGGGTAGGGATGGGTATCGAGTACTCGATGTTTATGAATCATCGATGTTTTTATGAAAACATGGTACTTATGTATTATACCAACCACACCAAAGTATCGACATTAAAGTATTTATGTAACATACCGACCACACCAAAGTATCGACATTAAAGTATTTATGTATTATACAGACCACACCAAAGTATCGATATTAAAGTATCGATTTCTGTTCACTCCTAACATAACCTTATATCCAGTGAGTGCTTGCTAGTGAAAGTGCAATGTGCTTTGTTTAAAATTGTCTCGTTTCGTTTCGTTTAAAATTCGTTTATTTTGGAATTCGTGTGTTGCTTTGACTGTAATAAATTAGTGAGAGTGATGTTAGTAGCGGCTAAAGGGGGAGATCCACTACGCTCACTTCTCCTTGACATTGCTGCATTCTGGGCATCACAGAAAACCCATTAACTATTCTTTGAAATACAAATAATCCTAGTAGTTCTGTAATTAAAGAGTTGTTTTTCATGATATAATGTTCGTTTCTATAGAGTTCCTTATTGGGTGTGGTCGGTATAATACATAAGCACTTTAATATCGATACTTTGGTGTGGTCGGTATAATACATAAGTACCGAAAACATCATCGATGGCCAATCATCCGATGGTTTCAAACATCGATATTTACGTTTCGATAACTCGTTAGGCGAATGAAAAGGAAAGATTCAGACTTCAGTTCTGTTTACTGAAGACGAATAAGACGCATTTTCTGCAATCCCTGATGCGTTATCAACATATCTCCGAGCACCTCCAGATAAAATTCAAGAGAACCCTTCAAAATTTTGGATCTAAATGGCCTTGACTTACTCAGTTATTTCAGAAATTGCATTAGGTTGAGCTCCAATGGTAGCTACTTCCGTGCCGTCAGAAAGACTTTTTTCGGAAGCAGGTTTTATAATGAACCAGTGGTGAAACCGTTTTACTCCAGACCTTGTTTGAAATTATTATTTCTTAAAGATTCAAACGAAAAATTCTGGGTATGATTCGGGGTATTCTTGGTAATACGTAGGTTTTGTTGTAAATACATTTTTTGTATGAATTCCTTTTAATTTACTGTTTTATTTGTTTGAATTAAAAAAAAAACTTTGAATTTGTACAGCTAATAAGTAGTTCCTATATATTTTTGAATTAAAAAACATTTGTTAGAATAAACAATTTCAAATTTAATTTTTTACTTGTTTGCTTCCTATTCTTACTTGGTGTAATAAGGATTATGAATATTACGATATGGATTTTATAAACTGATTAACAAATGAAAATAACCGGGGACGGGCGATTCAAGTGAAATAGCTCAGCAAAAATATCGATGTTTTTGTACCGACATTTCTCTGCCGTCGATGATTATATTTTTATCACTACCGATGTCAAACATCGATGTTTTGAGGTGCGATACCGATCTCTACTACTGGGTGAAGGAATCGATGCGGAAAATTGGGTAGAAAGCAGCTGCTGAGAGATTCGACTGCCAAGAGCTTCGGAAGATAGGAATGAACGTAGTCACGTGCTACCATGTGCATGGTCGAGTGCATTGTACTCATCTGTCTCGGCTCCGAACCCTATTTAGAAGCGGATATATAGGCAAACAGGTTTAGGTGCAACAAACTGAGATTCTGTTGAAAGTGTGAGGGGAAGGTAACGAGGTCGATCAACGGAGATCTCGTTTGCTCTATAATCTTTGCTATTTTGATCCAATCTTTCATGTGTTCCACGACTGTTCTGAGTTGTCAAATCAACTATCACTAGTCACGAACATCTCGAAGAATCATTCGTTTTTTAAAGATAGTGGGTTGCATCTTTCTTTTTAGCCTACATCTACAAACAAGGTTTGATGTAATTTAGGAAATTCTATTGAATTTTTGCTTGCTTAATAAGTATTGAAAGACGTGAATTACTTTTTCTTTTGATCACTTTTATCTTCAACCTCGGATAATTTACTCCATACCTAACTGAAGGCACGTCTGCTTTATGAGTAGGAAGAATCTACTCTATGTTCCAGGCATCGAATATGCTGTATCATGCCGGTAATGATTTAATTGATAGAAGAAGCACTGGTTTCTCGATTTTAGCCCAATAGGTACACACAATATCCACGCGACACGCTAAGGAGTATAAAATAAAAACGCTGCAAATTCTTACACAAGGGTTGGTTATTCGTCAGACCAGGCGCATGGAAACTTATTTAAAAAATCTGCAAATTCTTACACACGGGTTGGTTATTCCTCGAATGGGGGAAACGGTGGGTGTGGCGGGTCCCAGACCCACTCCAATCGATTCAGGGTCCAAAATTTAGTGGAATATGATACCCCACACGCCTAGGCACCAGAAATCCTGACACATACAAAATGGGTGGATACATACCCATTTTGACCCATAACTTCTTCCGGTGGGTGCCAATCGTTCTGGGACACACATCATTGAATTCAGCGTCCAAAATTAGTGGAAATGATACCCCACACCGCTAGGTAGCAGAAATCCCGAAAACACATATTAAAATGGGGTAATAAATACCCAATTTGACCCATAACTTCTTCCAGTGGGTGCCAATTGTTCTGGGACCCATTTTATTGGATTCAGCGTCCAAAACTTAGTGGAAAATGATACCCCACTCGCCTAAATCACCCAAAATCTCGAAAATCCATTTTTCAAAAAACCCCTACCCCCTCCAAATTTGGTCCGATCGGGCTGAAAAGCTTCGAGGACCCATCTCGGCTGGGAACAGACCCCTGACCCAAATTTCAGATTTTTAGAAAATTTTCTACTACCAAAAACGGCGTGGACAATGGACGGCGGACGGACATTGACCTTTTTTGATCAGGACATCATCAAACGTCCAGAAAAAATTTTTGAGCCGAATCGGAGAGGTTGACCATTATTATGAAAACATAGGTTGATTATTCAAGGAATAACCAACAAATGGGGGAAATGGGGAAAACGGTGGGTGCGGCGGGTCCCAGACCCATTCCAATCGATTCAGTGTCCATGATTTAGTGGAAAATGATACCCAACACGCCCAGGTACCAGAAATCTCATAAACACATATTTAAAATGGGTGATGTAAACCCAATTTGACCCATAACTTCTTCCAGTGGGTGCCAATCGTCCTGAGACCCATTTCATTTGATTCAGCGTCCAAAATTTAGTGGAAAATGATACCCCACTCGCCTAGATCGCCCAAAATCTCGAAAAACCATTTTTCAAAAAACACATTTTGACCCCTACCCCGCCCAAATTTGGTCCGATTGGGCTGAAAAGCTTGGAGGACCGTCCCAGGCCGGTTACGGACCCCTGACTCAAATGTAAGATTTTTAGAAAATTTTCTACTACCAAAAACGGCGTGGACGGCGGACGGTGGACGGCGTACGGCGGACGGACATTGACCTTTTGGTTGGTTATTCCTTGAATAATCAACCTATGTTTTCATGCAAATGGTCAACCTCTCCGATTCCGCTCAAAATTTTTTTCTGGACGTTTCATGATGTCTAGATCAAAAAAGGTCAATGTCCGTCCGCCGTACGCCGTCCGCCGTCCACGCCGTTTTTGGTAGTAGAAAATTTTCTTAAAATCTGAAATTTGAGTCAGGGGTCTGTTCCCGGCCTAGGACGGTCCTCCAAGCTTTTCAGCCCGATCGGACCAAATTTGGGCGGGGTAGGGGGGGAAATGTGTTTTTTGAAAAATGGATTTTCGAGATTTTGGGCGATCTAGGCGTGTGGGGTATCATTTTCCGCTAAATCTTGGAAGCTGAATCCAATGAAGTGGGTCTCAGAACGATTGGCACCCACTGGAAGAAGTTATGGGTCAAATTAGATATTTATTACCCATTTTGAATATGTGTTTTTGAGATTTCTGGAACCTAGGCGTGTGGGGTATCATTTTCCGCTAAATTTTGGAAGCTGAATCCAATGAAGTGGGTCTCAGAACGATTGGCACCCACTGGAAGAAGTTATGGGTCAAATTAGATATTTATTTCCCATTTTGAATATGTGTTTATGAGGTTTCTGGTACCTGGGCGTGTAGGGTATCATTTTCCACTAAATCATGGACACTGAATCGATTGGAATGGGTCTGGGACCCGCCGCATCCACCGTTTTCCCCATTTCCCCCATGTTTTAAATAAGTTTCCGTGCGCCTGGTCTGACGAATAACCAACCCCTGTGTAAGAATTTGCAGCGTTTTTTGATCTAGACATCATGAAACGTCCAGAAAAAAATTTTGAGCCGAATCGGAGAGGTTGACCATTTGCATGAAAACATAGGTTGATTATTCAAGAAATAACCAACCAAAATGCGAGAATAACTACCTCGAGTAAAGAACAGAAAGAGACCGATTGTTGCGTTAGAACTGTCTGGGTAGGTACATCATTAAGAAGGCTCAGTTGCAAAACACCTCGACTACAGGAAGATGCAGTGTAACGGGGCGGCAGATTCCAAGCGCCCCGTCAAGAAACTTCGGCGGCGGGGGACGGAACAACCCCTCTCCCCTCCAAGCGCCTAACACCAGCTGGGCGGAAGGCGTGTCCTCATTGGATTGGTTAGGCGATGGGCGGCGCAAGACACCCAGGGAGGAGTAGAAGGGGAAGGCGACGTGACGAGCGGACTGGGAGAAGGGACATCAAGCAGTCGTGTCCGAACTCAAGGGAAGGAAAGTTGGGATCTCCGAAACGAGGTTGGCCCCCCCTGCTCGCCGACGAGGCGAGGCAGGGGCGGGGCGGAACAACCTGTTTCGGGGCGGAACAACCTGTTCCGGGGCGGAACAACCTGTTTCGGGGCGGAACGAAGTGAAGTGAACCGGGACATCGAAGCGAAGTGAACCGGGACATCGAAGCGAAGTGAACCGGGACATCGACGCGAAGTGAACCGGGACATCGACGCGAAGTGAACCGGAACATCGAAGCGGAACACCCGACGCGTAGCAAGTCAACCCCTTGTGACCCGGTGTTGTGAAAGTGACCTGAAGGAACGAGTGTATCGTGGTTCCTTCAGGGTGAGAACTCGGGAATTGGGAGATCAGCCAATTCCTATCCCGTAACAGTGGACCCCTTATACGAACTGAAAATCCCCCGTCGGACCCGAGTGTTGATCCGTTCGCGCCCGACCGACGGCCAATAGTCTGGGTTCTCCACGCACCGCCAGTCGTCGGACCTCCGTCGGAAAGAGCCTCGCCTCCTCCGACCTGGACGGCGTTCCCCTGACCGTAGCCGAGCAGCGAAGAGAACATCACCCTGTTGTCTCCATCCGAAGGAGTTGATACATGTAAGTGGCGAAATACCTCTATCTCGTGAAGAGGACATCACCCTGTTGTCTCCATCCGAAGGAGTTGATGCACGTAAGTGGCGAAATAACCCTGTCTCGTACCCTCGCAACGCGAAAGTCAAATCTTTAAATCTGGCCCAAGCCCTGACGTTGAGTCACCAGAAAGCTGATCATGGAGTTGTAGATTGTGACCGTAGTATTTAGCATGTCGTCTGTCGTGCGTTAGGAAAAGAGAAAGGAATTAGGGGAGGACGCTAACAAATCACTTCAACTTTTACCGTTATTCAAATCAAACACTCCTGAGCCTTCAGCTACCTCGTAAATTCATTGGCCCTCAGCCCTTCACTTCTACCTACTCATTAATTAGATTAAGTAATAATCAGTATCCTTCTCGGCCGAGACATTCCATATTTCATATTTCTGACAATTGCGTTATTATAAGCCAATATTGAACTCTTGTCTTTCACTCACGAAACCCCATTCCTCAGAGCTTAGTAAATTCAGGTGTACTTGGAGTCTATGACCGACCATCTCCGACATTCCGGACGGTAAGTGAAAGTCTTTAGTCTCCCACTAATTTATTCGCCTAGGTCTATTTCTGGATCCCTAGCCCGTTAGGTGAAACGGCGGGTTACATCTTTTGGTGGCAGCGGTGGGATATTTCAGAAATCTCGATTTCTGTCCTATCCACAACAAGTGATCTTGACCAGGCGAGTATTGGTGAGAAAAAGCTCTGAAGGAATTGGGTCGCGTTTTATAATCTTGAAATTTAAATTGTGCTAGTTGTAGATTCCGAAATTTAAAATTGTAAGAAACAAACAAATCGGCCCGAGTGTGAGGAAGCGAGTGAGGAGTCAATTAACTTCAAATCCGCATCATTTTTCTTTCTTTCCATAAATCGAAATTTAAATACTGGCTCATTTATCTAGTAGCATCACTCTCGCTGTAGCCCCCTGTTCCGAGACTGTCCCGGGGTTTGTTCCGAGGCCCTCTGTTCCGAGACTGTCCCGGGTCTGTTCCGGGACTGTTCCGAGGCTTGTTCCGAGGCCTCTGTTCCGGGACCGTTCCGAGGCTTGTTCCGAGGCCTCTGTTCCGGGACTGTTCCGAGGCTTGTTCCGAGGCCTCTGTTCCGAGACTGTCCCGGGTCTGTTCCGGGACTGTTCCGAGGCTTGTTCCGAGGCCTCTGTTCCGGGACTGTTCCGGCACTTGTCCCGAGGCCCCCTGTTCCGGGTCTGTTCCGGGTCTGTTCCGGGTCTGTTCCGGGACTGTTCCGAGACTTGTCCCGAGGCCCTCTGTTCCGGGACTGTTCCGACACTTGTCCCGAGGCCCTCTGTTCCGGGACTGTTCCGACACTTGTCCCGAGGCCCTCTGTTCCGGGACTGTTCCGACGAGCCTTCAGCTCCAATTGACATCCCGATTCCAGACCCGTCATAGCTCTTACCAACTGGGAAGTCCTTTCTCGATTCGTGGGGAAATTATCGGTCCTTGGTGCGCAAGAAAGTGATCTATCGGGTCTATAATTGTTTTTTTTAATTATTTATTTATTTATTTATTTATTTATTTATTTATTTATTTCTTCTTTATTTAACAAGTGAATTCGCAATCATGCACCAAAACAGCAGCCCATCAGACGAGGACGAAGCCATGATGAACCCCGATCTGGAAATAAAATGCACAACACAAGTACTTACCTTGTTTTACTAATGACCGCACCTCATGAGTCGTGACAGGACTCCCTGGGTTCCCCCCCCCCCCCCTTTTTGTTTTCCTTTTCCTTCTTAATGGCAGCAAAATCTAGGGTGTGAAATGTGTGAGTTGGAGTGTGAGAGTAGACTAAAGAAAGGGCCGGTTTGTATGTTTCACAGCATAGTAGGGAAGTAGAAGATAAGACCAGCGGAAGGAACATCTCGCCCATCGCACCACCTGGGAACATCAGCGCCATCATGCTCTCGACAGCCGGAAAACGACCTGACGCAATGCCCATCGCACCAGTCACCCCCACCGGAAGGAAAATTGCCGAGGTAGACCTCGGCCTCCAAAGATCGGAGGAGTGTAACGGGGCGGCAGATTCCAAGCGCCCCGTCAAGAAACTTCGGCGGCGGGGGACGGAACAACCCCTCTCCCCTCCAAGCGCCTAACACCAGCTGGGCGGAAGGCGTGTCCTCATTGGATTGGTTAGGCGATGGGCGGCGCAAGACACCCAGGGAGGAGTAGAAGGGGAAGGCGACGTGACGAGCGGACTGGGAGAAGGGACATCAAGCAGTCGTGTCCGAACTCAAGGGAAGGAAAGTTGGGATCTCCGAAACGAGGTTGGCCCCCCCTGCTCGCCGACGAGGCGAGGCAGGGGCGGGGCGGAACAACCTGTTTCGGGGCGGAACAACCTGTTCCGGGGCGGAACAACCTGTTTCGGGGCGGAACGAAGTGAAGTGAACCGGGACATCGAAGCGAAGTGAACCGGGACATCGAAGCGAAGTGAACCGGGACATCGACGCGAAGTGAACCGGGACATCGACGCGAAGTGAACCGGAACATCGAAGCGGAACACCCGACGCGTAGCAAGTCAACCCCTTGTGACCCGGTGTTGTGAAAGTGACCTGAAGGAACGAGTGTATCGTGGTTCCTTCAGGGTGAGAACTCGGGAATTGGGAGATCAGCCAATTCCTATCCCGTAACAGTGGACCCCTTATACGAACTGAAAATCCCCCGTCGGACCCGAGTGTTGATCCGTTCGCGCCCGACCGACGGCCAATAGTCTGGGTTCTCCACGCACCGCCAGTCGTCGGACCTCCGTCGGAAAGAGCCTCGCCTCCTCCGACCTGGACGGCGTTCCCCTGACCGTAGCCGAGCAGCGAAGAGAACATCACCCTGTTGTCTCCATCCGAAGGAGTTGATACATGTAAGTGGCGAAATACCTCTATCTCGTGAAGAGGACATCACCCTGTTGTCTCCATCCGAAGGAGTTGATGCACGTAAGTGGCGAAATAACCCTGTCTCGTACCCTCGCAACGCGAAAGTCAAATCTTTAAATCTGGCCCAAGCCCTGACGTTGAGTCACCAGAAAGCTGATCATGGAGTTGTAGATTGTGACCGTAGTATTTAGCATGTCGTCTGTCGTGCGTTAGGAAAAGAGAAAGGAATTAGGGGAGGACGCTAACAAATCACTTCAACTTTTACCGTTATTCAAATCAAACACTCCTGAGCCTTCAGCTACCTCGTAAATTCATTGGCCCTCAGCCCTTCACTTCTACCTACTCATTAATTAGATTAAGTAATAATCAGTATCCTTCTCGGCCGAGACATTCCATATTTCATATTTCTGACAATTGCGTTATTATAAACCAATATTGAACTCTTGTCTTTCACTCACGAAACCCCATTCCTCAGAGCTTAGTAAATTCAGGTGTACTTGGAGTCTATGACCGACCATCTCCGACATTCCGGACGGTAAGTGAAAGTCTTTAGTCTCCCACTAATTTATTCGCCTAGGTCTATTTCTGGATCCCTAGCCCGTTAGGTGAAACGGCGGGTTACAGCAGCGTTATAGAACTGTTCTTAGTTTGTTACTCTATAAATAAAGAAGGCATATTTTCATACCAGAACTCAAACTCTATTCATCTCCTCCAGTTGATCCTCGAAAAGCCAATGACGCAGCGTACTCTTTATTGTAATTTCCTTGCTTTTGCCTTGGCGTTTTTGTAATCCTCCTGGGGTAATCCAAAGGGATGCACGAATTTTGAATAATCATCGACGCATGAAGGTATAATTTCCTACCTAATCAAGAAGTTATGTGAAAATTATGTGATGTGTTTAGTTAGTTACCATTGGAACCGCTTCTTTGGTATTTTTTGATTTGGTTATCATCATTGTCTTTGTTTTTACGATTTTAGGACGAGAGAGCAATAAAAAAACTCTGCAAATTCTTACATTCCTCGGACCAGGCGCATGGAGACTCATATCTTCAACATGGGGAAAATAGGGGAAACAGTGGGTGTGGCGTGTCCCGGACCCATTCCGATCGATTGAGGGTCTAAAATTTAGTGGAAAACGATACCCCACACACCAGAGATCTCGAAAACAGACATTCAAAATTGGTACCCAAGATAGGTACCCATTTTGACACATATCCTCATCTAGAGGGCGCTAATCGTTCCGTAACTCATAGCATTGGATTCAGCGTCCAAAATTTAAAGGAAAATGATACCCCACACGCCTAGGCACCAGAAATCTCGAAAACACACATTCGAGATGAGTAAATAGGCACCCATTTTGACCTACAACCTCTTCCAGTGGGTGCCAATCGTTCTGGGACCCTTTTTATTGGATTCAGCGTCCAAAATTTAGTGGGAAATGATACCCCACACACCTAGATTGCAAAAAATATCAAAATTAATTTTTTTGAAATACACATTTTGACCCCTACCCTTCCCAAAGTTGGTCCGATCGGGTTGAAAAGTTTCGAGGACCAACTAGAGCTATGAACGGACCCCTGACCAATCAATATTTCAGATTTTTAGAATAATTCCTACTACCAAAGTCGGCGTGGACGGCGTACGGTGGACGTTTGCTAATTTTGATCCTGACAACTTGAAACGTCCAGAAAAAAATGTTGGGCCGAATCGGAGAGATTGACTTTTGCATGAAAGCATAGTGTAACGATTTATGTTCTTCGTAACTAATTTATTAACAATCGTTCACTTGATTACATACACTGTTCACATTCGCGCACTTACACAATGACAGAATCACAATACACGGTTGTAACGCGGTTGTCACACTATTTATAGCGCGGCATGGCACAATTTATAACCCGAAGCGTCTATATCTGGACTCTGAATTGAACTGAACTGGGCGGCGCTCGTGGGTCTGTTTTATACGTGCTGCCTCTTGGTCGAGTACCTTCTAGAATGTTCCCTGGTTCCGAGAGCTCGACGTGTTGTCTCGAACGAACGGGGAAGTTCCCGAATGTTCGAGACCCTTAATCCTCCACAGGTCGTTGACCTTGCGACGCCAGCAGCCCATTTGACCAGCGCAGGTGCGAGTTCGCAACAATAGATTGATTATTCAAGGAATAACCGACCAAAACTGGTGTGCAGTTGCCTTGTTTATTGCGAATTTTCAGTGCAAAAGCTTGCTCACTTTACGCTTTCTCGCCATTAAAGAGCGCAATGGCGTCGGCTTTTTGAGCGAAGCCTAAATGGATACGTCAAATTTCTATCACGTAAGGTATACGAATCTGCCTTTTAGATTTTCTTAGAATGTTTTAATTTGACTTTCGATATTGTACTTCCTGACGCCGCAAAATGCACGAATTGTAACCTCAACTCAAACACGGACCAGAATGCCCTTCACATTCCGAAAAGTAGAGCTCATCATCTGATGAGCCAAACAAGATGCCTCCAATGTCTCCACCATTACGAACAAATCGCGGTTTTTGCCAGTCAAGGTCGTTGCTTCTCTGAATATTGAAATGAGCTGTTCAAATCACGTAACGTGCAATATTCAACGCCAATAGATGGCAAGTGTGGCAAGATTACTATTCGGCGATAATTTTGTCTCAGTCAAACAGTTTCCACCTTTGATGACCCTACTGGAATATTTCTTTCTGCGATTATCACCATTTATTTGTATATTATGACCTAATCATAGGATTTTAATTTTTCTCCAGAATTATAATTGGCTGCTCGACTTGGTGCGTAGTATCTGACGGCGTGGTCAGTGAAAGAATTCCAAGGACAGCTGCTGACAGTTGTGCAATCACAGGAAGAATGCGGTCATTAGCCATTAGATTCATGACTGTTGAATCAGGGAAAAAATATGGGTCGGACGTTACGGATTTCATGCATTTATAGCCGTGACAGCGTCTATAATAAACAGGAGTTTGACAGCTCTCAAAGTAAAAACACGGGTTGGTTATTCCTCGGATGGGGGAAACAGTGGGTGTGACGGGTCCCAGACCCATTCCAATCGATTCAGGGTCCAAAATTTAGTGGAATATGATACCCCACACGCCTAGGCACCGGAAATCCTGACACATACAAAATGGGTGGATACATACCCATTTTGACCCATAACTTCTTCCGGTGGGTGCCGATCGTTCTGGGACCCATTTAATTGGATTCAGTGTCCAAAATTTAGTGGAAAACCATACCCCACAAGCCTAGGTAGCAGAAATCCCGAAAAAAACATATTCAAAATGGGTAACAAATACCCAATTTGACCCATTACTTCTCTTGAACTTTCTTGGTGAGAAAATGGGAATTATAACTCACGGATCACAATTTGAACAATATATTTTCGTACTCACTTTCTTACAACTCTAGAAGAAGGAGTTACTTGAGACTTAAATGAACAGAGCTGCAAACCCTCATGACCACTAACAGCCCTAAGGAGAGCAATATGTAGTTCGTATGTTACAAGGAATGTATAAGATATTCCATCAACTTTCTCCAGTGGGTGCCAATCGTTCTGGGACCCGTTTCATTGGATTCAGCGTCCAAAATTTAGTGGAAAATGACTCCCTACTCGCCTAGATCGCCCAAAATCTCGAAAATCCATTTTTCAAAAAACACATTTTGACCCCTACCCCCCCCCCCCCCCCAAATTTGGTCCGATCGGGCTGAAAAGTTTCGAGGACCCATCTCGGCTGGAAACAGACCGCTGACCCAAATTTCAGATTTTTAGAAAATTTTCTACTACCAAAAACGGCGCGGAACATGGACGGCGTACAACGTACGGCGTACGGCGTACGGCGTACGGCGGACGGACATCGACCTTTTTTGATCAGGACATCATGAAACGTCCAGAAAAAAATTTTGAGCCAAATCGGAGAGGTTGACTATTATCATGAAAACATAGGTTGATTATTCGAGGAATAACCAACCAAAAGATCAGGTGTTTTGGTAGGTTATTCCTTAAATAATCAACCCATGTATTCATGCAAAAAGTCAATATCACCGATTTGGCCCAAAATTTGTTTCTGGACGTTTCAAGGTGTCTAGATCAAAATTAGCAAATGTGTCCGTCCGCCGTTTGCCGTCCGCCGTCTACGCCGACTTTGGTAGTAGAAATTTTTCTGAAAATCTGAAATATTGATTGGTCAGGGACCCGTTTCCGACTCTAGTTGGTCCTCAAAACTTTTCAACCCGATCGGACAAATTTGGGTGGGGTAGGGGTCAAAATGTGGATTTCGAAAAATAGATTTTTGAGATTTTTTGCAATCTAGATGTGTGGGGTATCATTTCCCACTAAATTCTGGACGCTGAATCCGATGAGACGGGTCAAAATGGGTATCTATTACCATTTTGAATATGTGTTTTCGAGATTTCTGGTACCTAGGCGTGTGGGGTATCATTTTTACAAACTTTTGGACGCTGAACCCAATGAAACGGAATCTGGATGAGGCTATGGGTCAAAATGGGTTTTCGAGATCTCCGGTACCTAGGCTAGGGGTATTATTTTCCACTAAATTTTGGACCCTGAATCTATTGGAATGGGACCGGGACCCGCCACACCCACTGTTTTCCCCATTTTTTCCATGTTGAAGAAATTAATCTTCATGCGACTGGTCCGAGCTTTTGTTTCATGATAGCTTTATGAGTTGGGTTGCTTGTTGTGACGGCACAGTTCCTTTAGGCTCTCGCTTAGGACGACCGTTATCATTTTGTTTTGCGAATCTTGCCTGTAGGTGGTCTTTTATCATTATTGGTAGTCGTGTCACTTTAATTTCAGATTGTATTAGCGTATGGAATCTCCCCATGGCAAGTTTGAGCTGAGTGTTCTCTGTAAGTTCGCTTCCGCGTCATCACACTGAATAGTCCGCACATTTCCGCTCCCCGGTTCGTTTTGATAAACAGAAAAGTGTACTGTTCGGCCCGAAAAGTTCTCGTTATAGTATTCGGTAATGAACATCTCGTTGACTCAGCTTGGGGGAATTAATTACAGCAGCTGGCGTGTGGTCTCATTCATTCAAGATTATCAGTTGACGAATGGACCGCCCAACTTATGAATTAACATGGGAATTATTTGCATCAGAGGGTATTGTTTTGAGCTGTTCTCGTCATCAGTTTCATCTTACGAAATTGTAATCTCCTGCTGCTGATTATAAGCGATGTTTAAAAAAAGTGTATTATTACCATTATTGAACAAAAAGAACTGAATTCTATATTTTTTAATCATTCTTATTGTTGGAGTCCTCGATGAATGAAACAAATGGGATTTTAATTAATAATAACATTTAACTTTGTTAATTTTTCCTTCATGCTTCTCTTTTACATTGGTAATTTCTAGCTTTGACTTTAATTGATATCAACCTCACTTTAAACGATGGGCTCTCGAAAATTGTTAAAATTGGGAATTTGCATAGCTTTTTACCAATACTTCCTGGAAAGTACACACCACGAAAATTACGAGGATGATAGGACACAAAAAGCCTATCACTCAAAAAATAAACTCCTTTTCGTTCACTCTTTCATTTATTATATTTTTTGTCCAAGAAAAAGTGTTGTTCTTTCATTATTTTTCTATGGGTATTTATATATTGTTGCGAGCTCACACCTGCGCCGGTCAAATGGGCTGCTGGTGTTGCAAGGTCAACGACCTGTGGAGGATTAAGGGTCTCGAACGTTCGGGAACCTCCCCATTCACTCCAGACAACACGTCGAGTTCCCAGAAGGTACTCGACCGAGAGGCAGCAGGTATAAAACAGACCCACGAGCGCCGCCCAGGGCAGTTCAATTTGGAGTCCGGATATAGATGCTTTGGGTTATAAATCGTGCCGTGCCGCGTTATAAATAGTACGACAACCGCAATACAATCGCGTATTGTGATTCTGTCATTGTGTATTCAAGTGTGTTAATAAATTATTTACTAAGAACATAAATCGTTACAATATATATATATATTATATATATTATAATAACGGCCTTATTCCGTTCAACGAATTGTTTATTTTGATAGGGAAGTTCCCTAGTTTTATTTGTTATTAAACGTTTTTGGATTGAAATATAATCAAATTACTTTGGAAAATTCTCAACCATAGAAGCTTGATAAGCTGACAAATGAAAGCTGGGATGATTAAGTGCGCTCTTCATAGCCCTGGTTTTTGTAGAATTGAAAAACTGCTCTCTATGATGATGTCAGGTGAAGGTGGATATGAGGAGTAATATTTCGGTGTGAAAGGAGGGAGGGTGGTAGGAGGGGGAGGGGTCATGAAAATAATGAGGACATGAGCTTTATTGACAATTAAGGAGGAGGCGATCTTCCTCAATTGGTAAAGCTCGGATGCTGTCAGTGAGAGGGGGAATCCTTGGAAGGGGATAAAAAGGGACAGCCAGTGGCAGGAGAAGTGAGAGGAAGAGGAAAGAAAAAGATAGAAAAGAGCCAAGAAGAGGGAAGATAGAGAGGAGGTGGCCGAGAGGAGGGTTTCGGCGCGTTTCCGAGTACCTGAAGGGAGGCAGTTACCTTGACAACGACGTCAATACCCAAATGCCTATTGCCGTCGGCTTGACCGAATCTCAATTTCCTGTGTGTTGCTGCTCCTCCACTACATCAATTCTCTTTCTCCTTTTCCTTCGTACGGTTCCTACACTTTCACTTCTTCTCTTCGACAATTCCTCACCTCTCAGGTCGTCTTTCCTGGCTCATGGACTAGACTGACTGTTCCTTTTTGTTCTGGGGCCCCACTATGAGAGCCTTGTCTTTTTCGCTCTCGAAATCCCTTTCTCTAGCACCAGCTCCTTCGTAGCATCGGCACTTCTACAGGTAAATAGAGATTTCGGGCTGAGTGGTCTCTCAAGGGGTCCCTGCTGGCTCTCAACGCTGATCCTCTCCCCTCCCTTGTATATTAACCCCCTGCCTCTCTCAACCAGCCTTTTTACGCAGAAATTCTACTTCACTTCTGCTTTCCTGCACACACTCAGCGTTTCCCCCTGAAATTCTCGCGTCTCAGCCACTCGATCCTGATTGGGCCATTCAATCTGGGCTTCTTGATTGGCGAGGTTTTTCCACGCGCCTCAAACCCCCACTGAATACCCGTCTTCAACTGAAAGGGGGTCAAGGTCATGTTGTTCGATTATGAATCAAATTGAATCAGTTCAATGGAGCGGTTTGATTCGTGTGATGAACGGCTCGGGTTTTGTTCACTGTCTAATAATCACTGAGCTATTGGATTTGACGGAGTCGTAGACATTCATAAGGTCGAGGATGACATTTTCCATTCAATATTCCGCATTTCGTGTGGTAACATATATGTAATGCTTTCGGGGTTACATCAGCTTCCCCAAAGAGAATAGAAATAAAATAGAGAATATAATTTAAAAAAAATACAAACATAATAATTGGTAATTGATAATTGATATAAAGCTACACAGAGGCTAGCTGTTAACCACATGGCGTACCGCTCGACATATAAATATAATTCAAAACTGATTTTTCTTCATCATCGTAGTTTCTAAAAATACGACCTTTTTAACTGTTTGCAATTTATAAATTTGCAGTTGTGGTATATTGTAACGATTTATGTTCTTAGTAAATAATTTATTAACAATTGTTCACTTGAGTACATACACTGTTCACATTCGCGCACTTACACAATGACAGAATCACAATACACGGTTGTAACGCGGTTGTCGCACTATTTATAACGCGGCACGGCACAATTTATAACCCCAAGCATCTATATCCGGACTCCGAATTGAACTGAACTGCGCGGCGTTTCTGGGCCCGTTTTATACCTGCTGCCTCTCAGTCGAGTACCTTCCAGACCGTTCCCCGGTTCTGGGAACTCGACATGTTGTCTGGAGCGAAGGGGGATGTTCCCGAATGTTCGAGACCCTTAATCCTCCACAGGTCGTTGACCTTGCGACGCCAGCAGCCCATTTGACCGGCGCAGGTGCGAGCTCGCAACAATATTTTAATTTTAACCATTCAATATAGTACCGGGTTATTTTCCTTTTGGTTGATTATTCCTTGAATAATTAACCTATGTTTTCATGCAAGAAGTCAATCTCTCCGATTCGGCCCAAAATTTGTTTCTGGACGTTTTAAGGTGTCTTAGATCAAAATTAGCAAATGTCCGTCCGCCGTTCGCCGTCCACGCCGAATTTGGTAGTAGAAAATTTTCTGAAAATCTGAAACATTGACTGGTCAGGGACCCGTTTCCGACTCTAGTTGGTCCTCGAAACTTTTCAACCCGATCGGACCAAATTTGGAGGGGGTAGGGGTGGAGTAAACAACAAGTGTGTAAGAATTGTCAGCGTTTTCCCCCCTTGTTTATATGACCACAACCACTTCAATTTTGAACGGACAGCTAACTGATATTTTGAAATTGTTTGGTGTTTCATAAGGATTGATTGTGCTTAAATTTCTGCATGACCGAATTGGGTATGATTGTCTAAGCGATGATCCACGTTTAGATATTCGTTTGTTTTGAAAAAAACGTTGCAAATTCTTTCACACGGTTTGGTTATTCCTCGGACCAGGCGCATGGAGACATTCCAATCGATTCAGAGTCCCTGCGAAGCCTTGAACGGGTCCCTGACTGAAACTGCAGATTTTCAGAAACTTTTCTACTACCAAAAACAGCGCTCAAAAGAAAATTTTGGGGCAAATCGTTGAGGTTGACTTTTTTGGAATATCTAATATTAGATAGATATTGTATTATTCATTCACCATCAGGACAAGTATAATTAAAGATTTAATAAAACGTCAATGGATATTTTATTTAATATCTTAATATCGTATATCAACGGTAGGTATGAATATATATATAAATGTTTTTGACGCAATTAGGTGCAGGCCTTGCGCACATAATAACACGACTTCCTTTCACCTAAAACAAGTCTGGATGACCTATGTGCCCGCTAATTCCTCATCACATCCATCAAGAAGGGTTTTCAATAATTATTAATTTGTTAACACGTTGATAAGGGGACATCTAAGAATCCCTCAGTCCATCCAGCCCACAGCCCAGTGCTGTAGTTCATTGGGGTTTGACGGTGGGTGGTTGGTGTGGGTAACTGCAAATCGTGTATTCCACAGGTGGGCACCTGTTGAACACAAACAACGCTTTTCTCGTCCGAGGAACGATTGTATTTCTACCAACTTGGCCCAACCCAAAGTGACATAATAATCGGGGTCGTCTCGCCAACTCGAAATTGGCGAAAGAAATCGCCTTCGGGGAACAGATGTCCCCGGGGCTTAGTTTATAATTTTAGATACTGGGTGCCAAGGTAGTCGGTAGTTATTTTAAACAATTCACGGCTATCCAAGATTAAGCGATCACACTCGGAACCTATGACGGGACAAAACCGCCTGCCATAAGCCTTTTATTATTTGCCGCTGCAAATTCTTACACACGGGTTGGTTATTCCTCGGACCAGGCGCATGGAGACTCATTTCTTCTACATGGGGGAAATGGGGAAAACAGTGGGTGCGGTGGGTCCCAGATCCATTCCAATCGATTCAGGATCCAAAATTTAGTGGAAAAAGATACCCTACACATGGAAAACACACATTCGAAAGGGGTAAATAGGCACCCATTTTGACCCATAGCCTCATCCAGTGGCTGCCAATCGCTCTGGGACCCACTTCATTGGATTCAGCGCCCATGATTTAGTGGAAAATAATACCCCACACGCCTAGGTACCAGAAATCTGGAAAACACATATTCAAAATGGGTAATATATACCCAATTTGACCCATAACTTCTTCTAGTGGGTTCCAATCGTTCTGGGACCAACTTCATTGGATTCAGCGTCCAAAATTTAGTGGAAAATAATACCCCACAAGCCTAGATTGCCAAAAATCTCAAAAATCCATTTTCAAAATACACATTTTGACCCCTACCCCACCCAAATTTCGGCCGATCGGGCTGAAAAGTTTCGAGGACTGTCTTAAGCCGGGAACAGACCCCTGACCAAAATTTCAAATTTTTAGAAAATTTTCTACTACCAAAAACGGCGCGGACGGCGTACGGCGGACGGACATTGACCTTTTGGTTGGTTATTCCTTGAA
>CM034004.1:13591129-13635486 GCA_019603395.1 Cyrtorhinus lividipennis
AAGGAATAACCAACCAAAATCGGAATATAAGTACGCCAGAATGATTGGAGGAGAATTATTAGTGCGCGATGACATTTCGGAGTGGAAATATACTAACGAGTGACTTCACAGTCGTTATTACGATTACTTAAGCGATTCGTATACGCTTATTAAATTTGGTTCGAACATAGTCCGATCAGGTAGTTATTACTATACTCACGACTGTGATTATTTGTATGCCGAAAATGCAAAACATTTATCGTTCGAGAACGTGGGGCTAGAGCGTGGTTTCGAGGTTTTTTTACACCGCATTTTAGAAAAGAGCGGTTGTGAGGCGGCGAGTTTTTAGCTTTTACAGGCTCACGTTAGATAGCGCGAGGGGCCCCAAACTCCACCGGCAACCTGTGTTCAGGTGGTTGCTTTTTTGTGCCGATCCGCCCGATCTGTCGGATGATTTTTGAAAAACCTTTTTCCCTCGAAATTCTTTAATTTAAAGAGGTTATGTAGTGCGGAATTTGCGATTCTTAAAATCGAATGAATTTTACATTACATTGGAAGAGCCACTAGAAGGAAAGGGGGTGGAATAAGTGGGTAACACGATTTTTGAGACATATTGGTGAGTGGGGTATTGTTTTGGTTGGTGATACTTCGAATGATCAACTTATGTGTTTATGCAAAAAGAATTTTCTCCAATTCGGCCCACAATTTGTTCCTGGGCGTATCAAGGTGTCTTGATCAAAATAAGAAAATGTCCGTCCGCCGTCCACGCTAATTTTGGCAGTAGAAACTTTTTAAAAATCTGAAATTTTGGTCACTATTCTGCAAAAAATTGAATCGAATCAAGAAACAGATAGCATCTCGTGAATCAGCGTTGAAAAACAATGAAGACTCATGCTTCAAACATTTACACCAAGTTCACCATTATCCACTATTTGACATTTCTGGGATTGAGCAACTTTGCTGAACCGGCTGCGCGTATTAAAAAAAAATTGGTTGAGGGATCAAATAATCATGAAATTTCGGGTAGAACCGGAACCTGCAATACGAAAATTGGAGCTCCCATTTAACCATTTAAAATAAGAAAGTTGGTGTAACTTGCACATGGTTGCGCAGCTTTGCGGGGTGCGCAAATATTATAATGCAAATCCCTGTAAAAAAATGAATCTTCAAAAAAAAAAAAAAAAATGTTTTTGTCTACTCCCATTTGGACAATTTTAGGAAGGGGGGGGGGGAACTCGTGGGACACCCTTGTGGTACCTACATGGATGATTTATCATGAAATTCTGCGTTACCTAGTTTTACAAGCGGTTCGAGGAGGAAATGTCGAGTCAGAAATTTTATGATACGGAGATGTACTAATCCATCTCGTGCGTATAAAGATGAAAACTCTGCTTACCTTCAACTCCGAGGATGAGGGTTGACACTTACCTGCAACAGAACGGAAATTGGTTAGATAATTGCATGAAATTCATTCACTGACTTTCCACTGATTTGTTTCATAGTTACATAGTGGAAATCCGTAAGTCAGACTGCTAAACTGCAACTTGAGGGTAATGGCGATGAGATTCTTGGACGAGGATTCACGAATAGATCCCGTCCACTGTTCTGAATGTTACTTATTGAATTTCCATATTTTCATTGAAATGTTTGAAACTTAGGAATGGGAAATCCTTGAATGATCAACCCATGTTTTCATAGAAAAAGTAAATTTCTCCGGTTCGGCCCACAATTTTTTTCTGGGCATAGAAATAAAAAATGTCCGTCCCGTCCGCCGTCCACGCCGATTTTGGCGGTAGAAAATTTTTTATAAATCTGATATTTATAGGGAGGGGGTGCCAAAATATGCATTTTGAAAAATGGATTTTTGAAATTTTCGGTGATCTGGACGTGTGAGGTACTATTTTCAACCGAATTTTGGATGTTGAATCCAATGAGACGAGTCGGGGAACGATTGGCGCCCACTGGAAGAGTGGGTCAAAATGGATACATATCTATCTACCCGTTTCGAACGTATGTTTTCTAGAATTCTGGTATCGAGGTAGGTGGGGTATCGTTTCCTACTAGAATTTGGACGCTGAATTGATTGGAATGAGTCTCCATGCTGCTTGTCCGAGGAATAACCAATCCCTGTGAATGAATTTGCAGCGGTTTTAAATAAATTTCAAGCGATAAATCGATGAGATATTGGTCAGAATGGGTACACGGAATTAGGTTCCCAGATTTTTGACAATCTTGGGGTGTGGGGTATCATTTTTCAGTAATGTTTGGACGGATTACTTTGAATACCAACATAAATTTCCTGATAAATTGGCGCACATTTTCGATCAATAAGACAGGAACCGTCCCTTCAAAAGACATCGTAGCCCCATTACGTGTAGATTATGAATCCGTCGTACTGACGGAACATGGGCTGTAAAATTCCCCCAAAATCGGTAGTTGTTCGCATAGAGTTCATTAATTTTGCACCCAAGGGGTTTTTAGTTCGATCTTTAGGGGGCGCAGAGTACGGGTCAAAATTATTTTCGAGGATTTATTTGCGTGAGGGCATCATTTTCAACCAAATTGTGTTCGCTGAATCGATTGCAATGAGATTAATAAATTTAGCACTCACCTAATGAAGACACGATAACTGCCTATGATTGAACATTCTGAATCAATGTTAATGTATGAGATACAATGCTGTCTTCCTCAGGAGTTCTATATGAAAATAAGGAGGGGTAATGCGTTGGCCAGTCAGCATGGATGTCGTGCAGTAGAGACCCTTTGCTTTTCAAGCATTGCCATGCCGCTCCCACTGCTTCAGTCCTATTCGACCGCACTCCTGACAGCCCTGATTGAGCTAATCACAAAAGTCGTGAGCTGGGACCCCGAACGTAACTACCCGCAGATAATACGACGGTAAACTCAATCAGAGCTACCGGCGGGTTAGCGGAAACGAGCGTTTTGGTCGGCAGATAGGACGACACCGCCTGAGGACGATAATATCCTGAAGGGATGGGTCTTCCTTCCTCGACAATACTATTATGATAATGATCGTCGGAGGGGAAGTGGAGGGGTGATGGGCTAGCAAATGTTCGGTATTGTTCCTATTGTGATGCCGTTCCTACGTGACCACTCCTACAACGGTTTTTTTTTCTCTTAGAAAGTCGATGGGACCGCTGAACTTGTTGACTTCCAAGTTACACGTGTCTCATTCGAATTGAGCACTTGGGCAGTAGACGCTAATTTCCCCTACCCCTTCGTCCAACCACCACAGTCGCTAATCAATGGTATTGGTCAACAAACGGGACACATGTACACATTAATTCCAGCTTATTAGAGACTCCTGAGAAAAAATGACTCAGAACATAGCTACGAAAATGTCTCCATATACCATGAACGCTTTGGACGCAAAATTTGTTTTTAATTTTAACGTCCTATTTTGTTTTTTGTAGCGATGATTAATGAACCAGGTTCAATAGAATATCCCGATTTTCCCGGATCCCGAACCCAAATTGTCCGTTCGCCGTACACCACGCTTCGCAATTTTCGCAGTAGTTTTTCTGAATTATAATATTTCGGTTGTGGTTCATTTCAATAAAAACTTCATTGGCCAATCTCTCCAAATGCTGAGTTGTGGGTGAATATGGGTACTTTTGAATTTTGAAATATATCGAGGACTTTTCTACGATCAAGCCGAAAAGGGTTATCATTTTCTACCCAATTTCGGAAGCTGAATATATTGAGATCGGTTTTGAATTAAACCCTTCTGAGGCAACTTACAGATCATAAATCATCCTCATCCTCATTATAAAGATTTAGAGGGCCTCGGAACCAACCGCAGTGAACAGGGGCGGGTTCTTGGTGGAAATGAATTTCGAGTGTTTATTGATGTTGATGTTTTTCCGATTTTTGGGGGCTTGGCGCGGGAATGTTACCAATGGTGAAATAAAAATAATAAAACAAAATAAATTAAACAGGAATTTTAGCCATAGAAATACTATCTTTGGGGTCTTGGACGTGGTCAGCCTTTCTCCAGTGGAAGAATCGGAACCTCGTTCTGACTATTGCGCGACCATGTCTTTCACTGGAGACAGATTTAGCCTGGAGCCAGCGCATAAAAATTCTTGGACGGCTGGACCACTTACCACCAGTCACTCATCCAAGTGGTAACAACACGCGATACTGCTCAGCTTAGGAGATCTAACGAGATCCAACGTCGTAAGGCCACAGGAGAAGATTACCAATTGATATAAAGGATATCTTTTTTATACAATTTTGGAAAATCTATTTTCTCAGTTTTAAAAATACCTGCGTGCATACTTCATAATGTGTCATTTTCCACATGAGTGAGGCCCATTTGGAATAATAAACCATCGTGGGAAATATTGCTCAACTTCAAACTTGTTTAAAGAATATGAAGAAGCGAATGTTCATCGTGACTTAAATAACACGAGTATTTCCTCTGAATTAACTTGTATGACTAATAGAACTTCAGGGCATTTACCGACGATAATTTTAAGGATTCTTCTTTTTTAGGTTCAATTTTTTTACGTTTTCTCGTGAATTCTTGAAGTGATCATGGTCCTGGGAACGGAACTTTTTTTTTTTTTTACAAAATCCGGAACAGCCAATTTTGAAAAAAAAATGTATTATGTTTCCGATGTTCCACCTTCTATAACGGTTCATTTGTAGGGAAAAAAGCGTGGGAACACGGAGTTTCGCATGTTTTTCCGCGCTCACCCCCGGGGTGACCTCACCTGAACCGCTGACATCGTAGTATCCTCGCACCCTCAGCAAGTAGTGGATCTTCACTTTTTGCGCATCCCAACTAGCATTTAGGGGGAAGATGACACGAATGGAGACTTTGTTTGAATATTTTTCACGAAGGAAAAAAAAAAAAAAAAAAAAAAAAAAATCCGAGCCTTTTTCCCTAATAAAGTTAAATTTTCGAGGGGTTGCAATTTTTTGTGCAGTCGTTGAGGGTTTTGGGAACGAGTCTTCCGACGTGGACGGTGAGAGAATCTCGTTTTTTCGGAGTTTTTTGCGATAAAAAAAAGGTATCGCATGGGAGGAAATGAACTGTTTTTTCGACGAAAGGGGGACACCTAAGGGATGCACGGCTGTTGCTTTTGTTCAGCGCGCGAGGTAAAGCCGGTGCGCCGAGGGGCCCCCCTTTGCTTTGTAACTACAAAGCTTTGTAGGGCCAGGTTTTTTTTCGGTTCGATGGGGAGAGAAGATGAGTAGACAATTCCCATCTCTCGTTATGGCTGTACTAAGACCCGGCTTATCAGAAAGTAAAAAAAAAAGTAAATCATTTATTGAAAACATTTTTCTTAATGAACTAAACAAAATGGACAAAACAGTGAGGTACTGCTGCAATTAAGAAAAAAACTGCGTGTTCCTCCACACAGCTTTATTATTCTTATACGTAAACCTCGATCACGTGGGAAATAGTGTTTTGGGGGCACGAGTAAACCATGAATGCGCAGCGATTGGCCCAAAATTCATATCTATTGATTTAACTGAATTTACCCGAGAAATGATCCTTTACATCCTCAGGACTTCCAAACAATTATGAAAGCATTATTAATTTATTTATTTTTATAACCAGGCGAAAGCTGATGTGTTAGTGGATCAGTTCGCAAACGTATCTGCGTCGCATCCTGCTTCACCGAATGAAGAACCACCTCAAGAAATTTCAGAACTAGAACCACTAGCCACTTCCACCTTAGAACCACTTCCTGACAAGATGCCGGAGTTTGTTCAAACAATCACGAAATCGACCCAAAGTCACCTAGTTACGATCTCATGACCGACCAAACACTAAAGCATTTTCCTTGAAAAACTGTGGCAAAACATACCTAGATGCCGCTACGCTTCGCTATATTTCACAGTTATGGAAAATTGCTGAGGTAATGATGACTCCTAAACCGGGTAGATCAACCGATCAGCAAACGTCCTACAAGCCAATCTCTTTGCTACCTGAGCTGTCTATGTTGTTACAGCAACTTAACAACAATCAATCATTCGCCGTCATTGAATTGTGAAAAAAATAAATAAATAAAAAAATAAATTGCGCACAGATAGAAGCCGAGTGGGCTGAGTGGTTTTTTCCATCAACATTAGGGCATCAAATGTTGAATATTGTAAAGTATTTAAAATTTTGAATTGTTGAAGGAACTTCCAAACAAGATGATCAATTTTTTCTGAGCGCAACCTTCACAGTGCCATGCCCATTACAAATTATCGATTTAAAAAAAAAAGTATATATAAAGGCAAACGTTCGGCACAATTACTATCCAAATGGATTGTTTCCTCAACGTTTTCATAATTTCGAACATTTAACAATAAAATGAAGATTTTCGCGGTTTAGACGAGATCATTCTTAATTTTAACTTTCACCACCACATACGTTTGAAAAACGCTGCGTATTATTCCATGATGGTTGATTACTTTAGACGGAGCTTGCTCGTGCGGAAAAGAGCGTTTTTTGTTAGAAAATAAAAAATATTATTTAAAAAATATAAATGAAAAGGACAATATTATTTTAGAAAACGCTGCGAATTCATTCACGGGGGTTCGTTATTCCTCGGACCAGGAGGATAGAGACTCATTCAGATCAATTCAGCGTCCAAAAATTAGTGGAAAACACTACCCCACACGCCCAAATCGCCAAAAATATCGAACATAGAGAAATGGGGAAAACAGTGGGTGTGGCGTGTCCCGGACCCAATCTAAACGTTCAGGGTCCAAAATTTAGTTGAATGTAATACCCCACACGCCTATATTGCCAAAAATCTCGAAAATCCATTTTTCAAAAATACTCGTTTTGATCCCTAACCTCCCCCTCCCACCACCCCCATTAGGTCCGATCGGGCTGAAAGGTTTAGAGGACCAACTAGAGCCCCCAAAAACGGGTCCCTGCCCAAAATGTCAGATTTTTAGAAAATTGTCTACTACCAAAATCGGCATGGACGGCGGACGGACATTTTCTTACATTGATCTAGACACCTAGAAACGCCAAGAAAAAACTTTGAGCTGAATTGCCGAATTACCAACCAAAAGTAGGTAACCTATCGATCCATTCCATTCAATCGACTCAATTCCAAATTTAGTAAAAAACAATACTCCTAACTTTTCTTCTTTTTTCAAGCAAAATGTCGATTTCTTTCTGCAAGGATTTCGCAACCGTTGCAACCTTTGCTGCGGTTAAGCTAAACTTTTGGAACAAGTGACGCCAAATTGGAGCCTACGTTAACTAATCTTTCAATTCTTCGGGGAACAGGATTATGGGATGAAAATAATGTTACAGGCGAAAAGAGTTTTTTGCCTCCAAGGGGACTCGTGTACTGACACCCCGACCAAGGTCCCAGTGTTCTATGTGATGATGTTCTAATCATGCCAATTGCACTTTTCCTCCTGAATAATGTTTTAACATTAATGTTGAACCTGATAGATGGGTTTTGGGGTTTGTATGTATTCAAATGTATATAAAGATATTAATGTGACTAGGTGGCCTCATCTCATCATCCCTCATCAGAGCATCTTCACAGGCTGGCACCCCTCCCCCAACCGATAGCGTCACCCCCTCGCTCATCCCCTCTTCAGAGTTTTTCTTTTAATACCACCGCTGCGCTCCTTCGCCCCTCGCCCTCCTCGCGCAATCCCCCCGTCACCATCGCCTCACGTCCCGCGGCGGCGAGGGAACCCCAGCGCACCGTGGGGCACTCACCCGCCAGTCCTCGCCCGTTTCTCGGTCCGCACAGTTCTCCTTGTGACGTCACCCGGTCAGTGGCTCTCCTTCCCCCTTTACCCCCTTCCGCCGATTCCACCCCACCATCCTCGATATCGCGGCCTGTCCATCCTATACTTCATCAATACACGAATGACTTTACAATGGGATTATCTGTACCCGACAAATCCCGAACTTGACTCAGGTATGCGCCTAAATTTTAATTTTTTTTTTTCATTATTCTATGCAGAAAATCGTTGATTAAATAAATTCCACCCCCTTCAAAAGCACATATCCACTTTTCGACACCATCCTCATTAACCCTTGTAACATACTTCCTTCATCCGTACCGCTCTTCGTTACCGATCTTTTTCCGCCCTTGGTCAAAATGTACTATGTATGTAATGTATCGCTACAGGGATCGGTGTGATATTGTGCGTTGGGGCAAAGGGTAGCCTGGCGGTATTGATCCCCTCTCCACTATACAACCCTTGCAGAAAACATCCGAACCTCCTTCACCCCCTCCGGGATTCCTCCCGTTTCACCCCTTCGTCCGACCTTATATCTCATTAACCTACTCAAAACTGGGAGAAGGGAACCAATTTGATCGATCCTCGAACACTCGCAAAAAGGTTGATATTTGGTGTTTTTTTTTTCAGTTTGGGGGTGAAAATTCGAATCCCCGAGCAACCTGTCTTTTACAGCTAAATTTGGACTTCCTCGTCAAAATTAATTGAATGAATGAAGTTAAAGTTATCAATCAATTCAATGAAGTCTATTGATCGGTCATCTTGTTCGGTAACAATCAGTCTGAAAGCCAAATCCACTTCTTGTGAGAATTTCTTCGTTACTCATCATAGTAAAGTTTAAAATAGGTCATACTTATTTTAGTATTCAAGCACCGCTTCATACACAAGCTTATAACGTATTTTAATCTCAGCTGTTTCTCTGGCAGTTTCCTTTAGATATTTGCTATGTTCAGTGAACAACTGGGGCATTTAGCCTACCTTCTTTCCTTCGATTTATCAGGTTCGATCGTTATTTTCCTCCCAGAATTTTCATATCTTATTAAGTCGATTGCGCGAAAATCTTAACTGAGGATGTCAGTTTACTAAAAATTGAGTTGTTCATTTCCACCCTTAGAGCGAGATCACACGAAGGGGAACGTGTAAAGGGATTATAGATGGAGAGGAGCCATTTGGTAACGCTTGCTCTATGGGTAATTAGGGAGAGAGAAAATGAATGTAATAAATATTTGTAGTTCCGGCAGAATTGAAACAATAATGTCATTGCGAAGATGAGGGGCTCATACAAGTTGGGGTTTTTCAAGAGATAAAATAGGTTTTTTACGTTATTCTTCAGGCCTGTACCTAAATCTGTTGTATGAGCAATGGCTGATCTTATGAGACTCGTTGATTTGTAAAGCCTTACGGATGATGTCTGGCTTGCACATACCACTTATAAACATTTTAGGCAGATTAAAATGCGTGGAAAAGTTATTGTTTTGTTAAATTGTGTTGTTATTGATTGTTTCTATTTTCTATCCACTTTCTCCACGCAAGCTTAGATTAATTAATTTTTTCGTGGTTGGGCTATTTGCTTGTGTGTTTAATATTAATAAATATATCTGTTCGTAAGCACGGTCACTCTTGGCCGAAGTGAGGCCGGATGTTGTGATCTCTTGGGGGCCGAGATTGAGGCATTGGTCGTTACAGACGTTACCTTCTGTCGGGAAAACGCGGGATGCGAGCCAGACGATGTTTTTCGCGGGAGATTCCGCGTGCAAAGCCGAGTCGAAGGTCCTTGACCCAATCACTGCCACCTGCCGCCTGAGCGAATTGGCGTTTTCTTCTGTACCAGAAAAAACCGTTTTCAGATTCGAACTTGTCGCGGAATAGAAGGGTTTTCAAACGACGAGAGTGTTGATAGCCGCGTGTTTGATATTCCTGACCGCTTCTCACTTAAACGAAACCCAAGAGTCCAACCCTGATGGTTGTCTAGATTAATCTCGTCCCAGAAAACCAAACCATCCACATACATTCAGTAAATAGCCATAAACAGCCGCACATACCACAATGAATCATTCACGTACTCGAAACGAACAAACCCGTTTAAATGTTCTCCAGAATCAATGAAACAATTTTACAGCAGACACTTATGTTGTCATGATAGTGCACATCATCACCATTTCCCACTACTGGTCAGATATTCCTTACAAAGAATAAAGTTTAATTAAATTTTATTTAGCACAGATTGAACCTTCGCTAAACCATCTATCAGTATATCGGTCTTCAATAGGGCGCATTGTACCACCAGTTTTAGGAAAATTGTTGGCAGACAGGTAATTTATGGCAGTAGAGAGGTAATGTGAATTATAAAAATTCTGTAGATGATTGGTTCATCATATTCTCGGAGTATTCCGCTCGTGAGAGAAAGAGTCTCTCTGAAGTCCTCGATTCAAAGCAGAAACCTCCGTTTGTGAAAACATTTTCCAAATACTCATCTTATTCGGAACTTTGGAAAATTTCGGATTATTCGAAAGGATAAAGGGCTTTTCCGCATTGAATTGGGAATCTACACGCTGCTTACGCAACATAAAAGGTGAACGTTTTGGGAATGAACTAATTTTAATTTTCTTCCGTAGACGGAGAGGGGTTGCGCTGTACTGTTATTATAATATTAAAAGCAGATGCAGATATGAAGGAGGAAATTTATGGTTGTAAGTAGGTACACACAGTTAATCTGAAATCACCTTGCAATTTATGATGTCACCAGTGAATTACGTGGCTCTGAAACCTTCTAGGGACGAGGAAGATGTATTCTCGTTAATGATATCGAATCATTTTGCCTCATTCGTCAGTTCGGACATAAACTCGACGTACCAAACCGTGAAAGTTGACTCCGTTTGATCGTTAATCATTGTTGAACTCCACTAAAGCTCTCAGTTCCGACTCGATTTCAAACCCACTAACCTTCCGAACCCTCTCTCAACGATTGCGCTAATTTCGTGAATGGTCGAACAAGCGACGAGCAACGAAAACGAGTGAGAAAAAAAAAAGACTCCGATTGAGCCAATAATTATGATATATTCGCAGTGATGGGCCGTTAGGATGTTTTTATAGTCTCTAGGCGCCTGGTTGCAAGAGGAATTTAGTGCTGACTTCTCCCGAGAGCTCCCCAGTGGTGGTAATGCCCTCGTTCATTTGCCAAATAGCAGCCCCTGCCAACACGGATATCTCTTCAACAATTTATAACTCTCTTGTCGCAGTCTGTGTTTTCAGAACTTTATAAATTTCAACGGGCCGTTTGTGAGTAAAAGTTTTTTTTCCTTTCCGTATATTCGTTTATTTGGTTTTGATCTGATTTATTGTGTACGAGGCCACCTTTCTCAGTTCCGTCTTAAAAATAGTTGTTCTTTTCTCACATAAAAGTTACTCTTCTCAATGAAAAACTTGCTTGTGACATCGCAAATCATGTTGCCATTTAGTTGTTTGGCCAATCAGTAACGTAAAAGACATGTAATGAGTAAAGTCGAGATAGAATAGTCGCATTTAAAATGATTGACATTTCCAGAGCGATGTATTTACTTCGATAGGACGTTCAGGGCTTTAACCAGAACAAGGCAGACAAACTGCACACTAGGTGAAGCTAAAACTGCTCAATAGTACTCAACGCAGGATTAACGTAAGATCTTATTGCAAGTAACGCTTAATTCAACTTTCTGTATAATGTATACACGTTCAAGTTCGTCTGGGTCTCAAAAGTCTGGTCCTACCAATTATATAACTACGTAATCAATAATTATTATTGTTTTGTAACGCTCTCCTGGTGTTCCTATCGCTGGCTAGATCCTTCCAATGAGTCTGGGGAAAAATTAGCGCAGAAAGAAATGAAAGCTTTTGTTTGGTTTGCTGGGCATGCCAATTTTTAGGCATCATATCGGTCTTTAGTCAATTTTAGCGTTAGTGACGCCTAACGTACCCGCCTTAATTTAAAAAAATAAATTTGTAAATTATTTTCAAGTTCTACTAACACTCTACAGTTAAAATATTTGTTCAAAAAATTATTAATTCAAAAACTCGCGAGTTACACTCATTCAGCAACAGACATATTAGGGCTTATCGGGGCAAATGATGGTTAAATATGACTCCAACGACAAGATCCAATTTTGGCTTCGGTTGGCGACACCTGAGAATCAAAAAAGGATGAAGTTCGATGACGAAAGGGCTCGTTATTTTGCCTTGGTGTTCACCTTGTCCGACGGGATGGGCACAATGTCTCGGAAGGGGACGGGGGTAGCCAGTTGCGTCTTACAAAGACGAATCGAGATCCAGTTCGAGCCCATTTATCTCCGAGAGTACACCCTCGCCCCAACGATCTTCCCTCGCTCCCCTATCTACGATTTTTTATCATATTTCTTTTTTTTTATGATTTGATTTTTTTTCTTTTTTCGTTTACCTGAGAAAGTCCGTGACCTCCCGCCTGGCGTTTCCACCCTATTCGAACTCACCTGAGAGGATTTTTTCAGGACGTTCCCCTCGACGACGTTGCCAGGGGGTGGACTGCTCGGGTGGGGTGCGAGACGAGCAGTTCGAATGTTCTGAGCACAAGCTCACTGCTGTTCACAGTAAATTCATATATATTTTTTTAATAAACCGTAGTATTTGTATTTTAAAAAAGTTTCTAAACTTTTACAAAGATTCAAGATACAAAATTTCTGCCGACCGTCCGAATGGAAAAACGCTTTTGAAATGCTACTAAAAACTGGCATTATATGCTTGGGCTCATTTGGGTTTTAGTTGTGCCAAACTTATTATCAGCCCTTTAAGCATAGCAGGATATGGATAAACGTTAGTACTTCGAAAATGGTTTTTTGATATTCCTGAGGGCCAAGTGTGTGGTAACGTCCTCCTAAATTGGTTTATAAGAATCCCCGATTGAAGTAAAGACCATCCCGGCCTTAAGGATGATTAAAAAGTATCTGAAATGTCGCATGCAAACTCACTTAAATCCACTATGAATTTAATTGCTCGAAAATTAGGCATTGGATTGAGCCATTTGAGGTTGAAAGAACATTTTTAATGTTGAATCGACTAAAGTGCGACCCGTACCAACTTTTGCTTAATCTTGGGTTTTCTAAATTTTGTGGTGTAAAAGGCTGTTGAGGACTTCGCTCGCGATTACAATCAACGCAGTCTGACTATTTTGCGCCCGTCAATTATTTTTCTCTGTCGACAAGTCTGGTCGAATGCGATGAGCGAAATCTTCTGCCTCCCTTGGAGCAAAAAAGAGGAAGGTTGGAGGATTTTGGCAGAGGCTGTACCGCTAGGAGCTAACGGGCCTCGCTGAATCGGCCTCCGCAAAAATTCTCCCAGAGAAAAAGGACGCGATCAGTTTCTTCCTCTGGGGCAGGTAAAGCGAAACCTCCGGGATAACCTGCTCAATATCAGATGGTTTTTGTAGGAAGTCGACTCTCTGGAGGAAGGAGCCCCTTGGTTGATGAAGGCACCAGGTCGAACCGATGGTTTCAACAATTCCCATTTACTCAACATTTTCGGCTGAATTTTCTGAGAAGTTAATTGAATATTTGTAAACAGCCTCCATTTTATCATATTCAAATACTCCTATTTTTGTAATCAGGCTAAAACAAATTGGATGATGCGTTCTCGTCCATGAACCTCAAAGTATAAGAAATTACTTACAGTTTTTATAAATATCCACATAAGAAATGAAGTCAGTTGAATAGATACTTCTACTAGGTGTTGAGTATGTACATTCCGCAGGTAGTATTGATGTTTCTTAAAAACACCATTTAATTTCACTAATACGACGTATTTTTTTTAAAATATAACGAGACTGTGGGTAAAACTTGAGTGTAAAAGCAAAACTGGGTTAGCTACCTAATGTTTGAATTTTGGACAACTCTCACCAAGGTTTCCTAACGTTGAATAATACGCTCTGTTTGTGGGCTGTTGATATAGTTTTTGACTGCGCTTGCTCGTTTTTTTATAAAGACGTTTTTTGGAGCTCGTTATGTACTTTTCCAACTGCATTCCATTTCCGGTATCCTGGTGGAATCTCATTGACCTTGATTTTTTTTTTTTTTCAATAACTGAAAGTGGTGTTCTCAGCAGATGTTGCCATTGAATGAGCCCGCGTTCTGGTTCAAACAGAGGGTTCATAGCAGAATGAAGAAGAGAATGAAATACAACAACCCCACCGCGTGAAGAGCAGGGAAGGTCATAATGTGGATGTGTCGATTGAAAAGAATGAAAGTAAAGAAGGGAGGAAAAAAACATTCCATCTCTTTCCAATGTGTGAACTGTAGAAACCTTTTTTCTATACGTAGTTTTCACATTTTTATTCTTTTTTGTAGTCAATCCTCTGGCCAGCATTATGGCTTCTCCGCGTTTTTATCACCCCTTCCATCCGAGGGAACAACGGATGTTATGACCCACCGGGGGGGTGGAAGCTTAAGGAGGGTGGTTTAGACATTTCCGGTTCATAAAATACGCTTAGGTGTTGGGTTGTCGAGCCGGGAGAACGGAATGAATCCAGCTGAGAATAAATTGAAAAGTAGGCTCACTCTCGTCAATAATCTGCTGAGATCGCGATACAATTGAGATATATCACCCTGAAAATAAAAGAGATTTCGGTGAGTTTTCGGAGAGAGAATAATGCGTGTGGTGATTATTTTTCCCCCTAAACATTGTGCACGAGAATATTGATTTTTGGTTAATCAAATCTTTATTGAATATATCGAAAATCAATTCAAACTCCCATTTATGCTATATCAATAGCTAAATTGGACGAAATGGTTTACAGAATTCTGAGGAATTAATCAAATACGGGCAAAATGGGGTAATTTGGAAACGGATTTTCATGATATTTTGAGGCTTGGTCCAGTATTTTCTCTCTATTTGGGATACTTAATAGAACCTCCATGTTTACCCCTAACCGTGTTTATTTACTTTATAGAAGTGCTGTATCGACGAGATACCACCTGGTTGCATAGATGGCGTTTCGAAAATTATGAACTCTTCTAAAGTCTGCTGTGCATAGGGAAACGCTGCATATTTCCACTCATTGGTATTCAAATGAAGTTTAACAAAGACTGTTTTCCTGAGTGTCGCCCATTATTAACATACCTTTCTTCATTCGCGGTTCCTGGGTGAGAAGACATGAAGGACACAGATAGGGCCAACAAATTTATATTTACAATGCCCTATATCCTACAGCTTCAAAAGAAAGTAATTCGTTATTTGGATGAAGTATGTTTTGTTGGTTATGGTGAGCGGTTATGAAAGATATCATTGTTTATAACTAACGTAATAGGGAATATTTAAGTTTTTTTTTTACCAAATTTTCCCAGCCCTCAAAGTACTGGAGTTGGTCGAAGAATTTTCTAAAAAATTATTTAACCTTGTTTTTTGAATGGGAATTGAATGAAAATGAATTAAACCAGCTTTAATCAGCGGGCACAGACTTATCACCTGAGGGCAAACGTCTTTCAAACACAAATTTACTCCGCTTTTCCATAAGCCTCTTCAAAATCTGAAATAAATAATTTCTGGTGTACTTAGATACTTTTAAGACAGCAATAACACAATTCGCTTCAGTTGCGTGTGCTATTTACGTTGATGATTTAATCGGCTTTTTGTGCATTATTACGAGCTCAACCGCTGGTTTATCGTTTTAGATAAACTTTTTTTTTTTAATCCCGTCGTGAGAAGTTGAAAAATTTGTAAAACAGAAATGATAAGTTCGTTCAAAATTGGGTATAATTGCTGAACAAAGATTCCTCTCCTCGGTATGCATTTCTTAATGCGGGGAAGTCCCGTCTTGGAAATTGTGTATTGTTTGAAAAATGGACCCTATCCTCAATAAATGAACATTACTGGTTTTTCGATCCATTTGAAAAGCAGTTTTTGGCATTTCAGATTACTAAACCGAATTTTGGATTTTCACTCATAACTTTCACTTTGTATTACGTATAAACGGTGAATGTTTGAAGAGGATTTATTTTTATTTTTATTTGTCTGTGCAAATGCGAAGGGTGTGTTATTTCAGTAAATATAATGAATCACAATTGTTTGTTCAATCCTGGCGTTCACACCCAAAAATTTGGCAGAAATCATTTACGAATGAGATTGCGCATTGTAGGTTCCCAACGTGATTGAGAGCAAGATGCGGATTAATAAGGGTCGAGTTTGGCAGGTGATTACGAAATCGAGTGAGCAAAACGAAATAAAATTCAGGTTTCCGTTGGCAAGACAGGTCCATCTGAGAAGCACGTGAAAGGACCCAGTTGGGTGGAAGGGGGGTTGGGGGTTAGATGGCCCCAGTCGGGTAAGGGGGGTAGCTCGAGCGAAGGGTTGGTGCAGGACGAGGAATGCAAGCCTCAGAGATTAATGCAGGTTTCCGATTGGCGGGAGCCCAGCAGCAGACAGGGTGACCTTGTCGGGGCTCCCCGACGACGCTAATTTTAGTCTGGGCCTCCTGCTCTTGCCACTTCGCCTTCCCCTCGTCTTACCTTGTCCTCCCTATCCAGCCTCCAGACGGGCTTCTTCCTAAGGTCACATGGTCAAGTATTTCTTCACGGCTTTGCCAACCCCCCCCCCCCCCCCCCAACGAATACCAGTATTTATGGTATATTTAGAGCGACGGGGCTCTGCCTGTTTCCTTCGTTGCTCAACCACGTCGTTTCAATCAACCACACCACTCACTCCATCAATCACTTGACTCCTGGCTCCTTTCCAAGACCATTCCAAAAGGAACAGACTCGTGCAATTCACCAACCTACAATACACACGTATCAGTTTAACTAATTTGAGGCCCTAAGTTATGTAAGCGTCCATAAGATAACAGCTGTAGGCTGAAATGTAACGAGCAACATTCAAACTACATATATTCTACTGAACTGTACGTAGGTAGCTTATTTTTTAGGTAGGTATTTTTTTCGTGAGATTTTATAACGTTGGAAAATATATGTATTTGTAAGACGTTTTCTTTCTTCCAAAGAAAAATCACCTTTGACCCAACGATTTTCATGTCGAAAATAAGTTATTGCCAATTTGTCGATGTTGATCGAATATTAAGTGATCTGCGTGCAAAATACCTGATCGATGGCGTTTATGTTGTTAAAATAATTGTCGACGTTTTCGCCCAAATGCCCTTTGGAGCACAACAGTTTTTCTACAGACTGCAGGAAGCGTTTGGCTAGCAGACGTTAAATTTTAGGATTCAGGTCCACGGAACCGCATTGAAAACCGTTAGGAGATCATTCCTAAGATTGTTAATAAATTCACGGATGCCGTCAAACATTTAACATGAGAGATATTGTTGTTTCTAGCCGTTAAGTGCCATAATTTCCCAAAAATAGTTTTACTTCGTATCTCTTTAGCGTGAAAATTAATTTTGACCGATTACAACGGTGCCGTTTTCCTCTTTCCACCATCTTGTTTTTGGTCTGCCCATAAAGGAAAAAAAAAAAAAAAAAAAAAAAAAAGACTGGCTTAGTCTATATGCACTCATGCTTCTCACCCTCTAATGTTTGGACGAAACTCTAGTGGGACCACACCCCCCTCAGCTGCACCCTAATTTCAACGCAATCCTGCAGTTTCGGCGAAGATCGCTTGTTTGGATTATCTTCAAAGCGGAAACTTTATATGAGAGTCTCTGAATTCACTTCGGGTTTTTTTCAAAATTAAATTTGTTTAGTTACATTAATCTCCCGTATTACAATCATTAAGTCGACAGAAACTATGACATTGGCCACAGGCTAGCGAAAATGCTGACGGTGGTTGCTGAGGCAGCCTGAGATTTCAACGGAGCTGACCAGAAAGATAACCGCTGACCTATTCGGTTAGAGAATAGATGGTGGATCTCAACCGGTCTCAACGAGTGTGAGAATGCGTAGATAGGCGAGACGTGATAACAATACAGGTGTGAAATGCCGCCTTAATTTTTCGCACGGAAGAATGGTACGTCCGGTATCTGTCTTTTGAGTATTTCGCCAGAGCTGTGAACTACACACGTCTTGCTTGCGATAATTTGAATATTACATGGGGGGCCCCGTGAAAATATCTGGAGCGATTATACATCCGGATGCTAGACATACGATTCGTTTCGCCTTGTTTTTCCTCATACTCGAATATCTGAATTGTCAAGTGGTACAGAGCGGAGGTAAAAACCGGCTGCTCACTACGACCTCTTTTCTTATTAATTATTACTGGTTTATTTGTTAAAGCCCTCACACATCCATGGAATCCAGGAGCACGGAGAAAATAGGAGAAACAGTGAGTGTGGAGTGTGCCGGACTCATTCCAATCGATTTAGCGTCCAACATTTAGTGGAAAATAATACCTCACACGCTTAGGTACAGAAATCTCGAAAACCCACTTTTGAAACAAGTAGATATATACCCATATTGACCCATAAAATCTTCCAGAGGGCGCCAATCGTTCTGGGATCTGGCGCCGTCCCATTGGATTCAGCGTCCAAAAACCCGGAAAGAGGTTCCTGACGAAAATTTCATATTTTTAGACATTTTTTACTACCATAAACGGGATGGGCGGCGGACGGACATTTGCTTATTTCGATTTAGAAACCTTGGAACGTCCAGAAATGATTGAGAAATTGTTGGGGCAAATGGGAGGGGTTGACTTTTTGCGTGAAAACATAGGTTGATAGATTCTAGGAATAATTCAAGGAATATTCAACTAAAACCTATTGAACTTAAAAAGTGAAAGTTTACGGGTTTTTTTTATACCTGAATATAAGTTGAATCACTTCAATGGCTATATCATCGACATTACAACCTTGAAATTGTCGAAAATTATGGTCTGCACGATAGACTCAACACTAATACTCGTATTTACCTATTAGAACCTGCTCTCCTATTATGGAGCTTAGAAGCTACTATGCTATTTAAAACAGTATAATCTTCATGTTTTACTTGTGTGGCATATACGGAAAAGTAAAAATACGCTTTATGAAAATGAGAAGGAAATATATCGAAAGCGAGAGTACCAGTTTGCAACGCCGGATTTTACAGTAATTTTTAATTGGTTTATTAAATGTGGAAAAATGTTCCCACATATCCCTAAAATCATGTATTCTAAATACGTAAATATTACGTTACCAGTATTTATCTGGTGGACGATAACCTGCTAGACGGAGGCGGTAAGATGTTCGGGTCATTGTGCTCCAGACACTGGGTATCGATCTGCACCCCCTGGCAGCTCCACACACAGAACTGGTTACACGAACTAACACCTCACCGCCTCCGCTCATGATTGAACGATTCAGTCGACACGAGTACTCACATCGTTTATGGCCAGATGTTAATTAAGAACACCGTAGACAATAATTTTGTCAAGCTCTAGTTAGAGTCAATACCGGAACCGCGTCTGGTAAAACCTCAAATTACGTTACTACAAGATAAAAAAGCTGTAAATTCTTTCACTGGGGTTGGTTATCCCTTGGGAATTGAGGCCCATTCCAATCGATTTAGCATTCAAAATTTAGTCGAAAATGATACTCCACATGCCTAGATAGCCAAAAATCTCGAAAATTCATTTTTTGAAAAACACATTTTGATTCGTACCCCCCCCCCCCCCCCTCAAATATAGGTGCGATCGGGCTGAAAAGGTTTGCGGACCAACTAAAGCCGGAAACGGCTGACGTGCTTGACCAAAATTTCAGATTAGAAAACTTTCTACTACCAAAAATAGGGTGTAAGGCGGACGGACATTTGCTTAATTTTATCAAGACACGTTTTGAATTGTTTTTTTGTGGGTGATAAAATCATATCAAAATACTACAGTACACATATAATGTTCTCTTCTCCTCTGTTCACCCTTGAAAGTGACACCGAATCTGCATGGCCTGTGTGTTCCCGCGTTCATAGGGCACTAATACCAGATATTCTGCGTAATAAAGTTTTAGTCGGATTTTTAGGCTCAGGATACAACCTGAATAATTGAAATTCCCTGATAGAATACTTTCCGTTGAGTCGGAGTGTATATTATGTGTTATGATGAGTATATTAATTTCACATTTATCAATGTTATTGAATGGTTTATTAATGACATCTTATTTCTGTTAAAAAGAAGAAGCAAATTTTAATTGAATTTAAAGAGGAGAAGGGTGCTCATTTTCCTTCAGACTAAATTCAGAGAATTTTTAGTTGGCCGTTGAAGAATCTTTTATAAGTGAAACACGCCAATATAGAAGGTGAATATGGATCAAAACCAATCATTCGCATGATTGCACGCTATCGTTCCGAGCTCACACAAGCGCATTATCCATTCAACCGTCGAAACACGCGAGTCGACTTGGAGGCTCAACGAGGACACGGGACAATGAATCACTTAACGAGAACCCATCACTATTTACGAGATTAACGCGAGCACGATTCAAATTAACGGGGGACCCCTTCGGTATAATTTACGCGACCTCAAGGGTTCTTAGCGATAAAAAACCCTCCCCTTCTACACAGTGTCTCACACACCATTAAAACCGTCTTGCCGATTAGACGGAATTTATTTACCGAAACGGAGTATTAATTGAGATGAACGATGCTCTCCCGACAGAACCGGTTCTCAGCTGTGTTTCTACACCTCTACATAATGTACAAAGCAAAATATTCAATTACGAGTATATTCTGGGAGTCGGATGAGTTTGATTTGTCGTTGAAAACTCCCACCAATCATCCAGGTCTCATAGTTTACAGGATACAGTCAAACCGCCATCCGGAGGAACACATCACGTAAGAAGAAGAGGATTTGAATGTTCTATCCACCTACCTACATTTGTGCATAATTTCCTGCTATCCGAAATTTTTTTCTGCCGGAAATGATGTATATTTTTATATAGATAGAAGTACAGAAATAGAAATACTTATATCACAAAGTTCACCAAAATAAAGTCTTTGGAGTATAGTCAACTGTGATCGGCCAACAGTTCAATCAAGACTAAAAAAAAAGAAAAGAGATTGAAGTTAGTGCAATGTTGGCTTTTTAAGAGGCTGCCTCAATATTGCTTCATTACCCGGTTTTTAAGGAAGTAGTTGGCTGAAAAAGCTAAAGATACCAACAAAATCGTTCCTGAATCAATACCCTAAAAAAAATTTGTTTTCCGAAAATAAATAATTTTACATGACATTTTTATCGAGGAGTGAAATGGTTCAAGTGTTGGATAAAATGTGGTCTGAAAGTTTCAACTGGGGCATTGACCACAAAGACCAATGTGGAATTGTGGGAGTCGTGAGACGTGATCAGCAATATAGAAGGGTCCTTATAATTTTTTGGGTTCACCAATAACTACAAATAAATAAATAAGTAATGTAATAATAAAATCTTGACATGAGCTCACACGACTCCTACAATTCGTTTATCAATACGGGCAAAATTAATTTTAACATTTCGCATTTTACTCGCAGTTGACCAAAACATGATAATTCGGATCTTCAATTATTCAGAATTAACCCTAAAAACCCAAGACAATTGACATGTTCAATGGACCTCAAGAAACGCTCATCCTCAAGAAATTGTTAAAATATTCAACGGATGTCGTCCCACGTAACCGACGATCCTATTAGATGAGGACGTCTCAGGTATGATTTATCCCACCAAACGAGAGTTGTGGCTCGGTCGACCGAAGGGATTCAACGGGTCCTGGGCCCATCGTGTAAACATTCGAGGACTATTATTCGCGGCTAATCGTACTTGGAACCTTTTGGTTTTTAGACGGGATGCGGGAGCAGTGTTTTGTAGGCTCTGCTATGTTCAAAACTGTATTTCGTTATCGTATGAATGATCCGGATGTTATTCACCCGCACGAATAATTGAAGTGTCTTCAGAAATGTGCTTGAAACGTGCGTGTTGCAGGGCATTTCAGCAGTTTCTATAATAAAATCTAATAAAAGGTAAACCAATTTTTGCCTGACGGACAGCAACAAAAATTTTCAATAACAGAAATATGTTTTCGTCCTAAAAAGTAGAGTTAGTTGGTCTTAAAAATTGGAATGGCTACGAAAATTGGGTCCTCACCCAGACCCAGAAATTACTCCAGAGAATAGGGGCGCTTCCATTATTCAAACATATGCAAAGGTGGAAAATGAAAGGCTCCGTCACTGGAACACATCGTGAGCTTATAGCCTTTTCTGCAGCAAGGTTATACCTCAGGTACTTGCATACTTCAGATGAGTTCAGATTGCTTACTGGGCGGTCTGTAGCCATTTTGGGAATAGAGGTAGGATTGCCTTCCCTTTCCTAGCCATTCTCCATTTTAATGTCTACAACTAGGGCTGATCTTTCAATTTGTGCTCCCTCGTACAACCGGCCCCCAGCCATCAGGAAAGGGGGAAGTCCACCCTGACCATGAAGACTCAAAATCGATCCACTCATCGAAAAAACGTATGGTTTTGTTCGCATCTGGACGTTGTAAAACATTCATAAACAGAGTCACGACCGAGACTGAATACCATAAGCTGAAATGGTTCTTCTGGGAGCGCCTATTATTCCACACTCGATAGGGCCGTGTCTGTGAATGCCCTTAAAAAACTCTGTATTGTTGCCATTGCTGACAGGTATCCGCCTATTGCACCCGACACCCGAAAAAAAAATCTATTACCATATACACGCAACAAGGTGCCTAGAAAAAACCACGTCAGGTGCATCGAGGGGAGATTTCGGTTTTGACTTCCCTTCCCTTTTCATGCAAATATTCATCCCTAACAAGTGGCTAACGCGAGGGGCTGTGAATGGGCTCCTCGTGACCTGCGACCTCACAAGGGGCGGAACCCTGGCCTTCTGGTGCCTCGAGGCTTTGGCTGCACTCTTCTCTAGCATCAACAACGCCAGGCTTTGTAGCAACAATTCAGATTTTAAATTAGTATACTGATAAGAGTCTTACCGAAAATTGCTTGTTCCAAGCAGAACCCTATTACGAGTTCAAATTTGGTTTTAGAGGATTTCTACGGAATGAAGCAAAAATGCTGGCTAATTATAATTGAGTGTATAATTACTGATCAACACCTCATTACTTCATCGCTGGACCAGCATACAATTCATATTAGACGTCTAACAAAGATACTGTCTCTTTTCAGGAATGATGTGCGGTCTCTATCCAGTACCAAGATCCAATAGAGGTATGTCATATGTTAAATAAGGCACATATTCGTTGAACAAGATGAATTAGGTGACTAATCCGGCCGTTCACTATTGCTTTTCCTCTGAGGACAAACATTGTAACATGGCAAAATGCTCATGTGAGAAAACCTAAAAATATTTTTTTAAATATTCATTTTTATCCATAGCTCAGGCTAAACATTTTGGAACTAATACCAAATCGGAGCTCAATTTGGGATAAGTAGAAGCCTTTTTAGGGTATTTTTGGTGCTGAAGATGGATGGATATTTTGGATTCTAAATCCAATCACTTTGAATAGAGAATGTTTGAAAGCACTTTCTTGGGGCTGTAAGTACGTTGTGAAATTTGAACGTGATTGATGAACTAAATAGTTCGAAACTGGCCAAATCAGGCTCTGCCTTACGTTTAGCAAAAGCTCGTATAATGTTATAAATTATAACCTTTTGCGTTCATTACCTTTGTGCTTACATTCATTCTAAACAGAATGCTACAAAAAGAACATTTAGCTTAGTTAAGGCGCTCTACTCAAAACTGTTTTTGTGGCATTCAAGAGTCTAGAGAAGGTTTGAAAATGAAGTGGGACGAAGATTCAAGAATACGATTACATAGGAGTATTGTTTTATTCCACCATGAACCAAAAACAAGAAAATGAAGTCGTTTTAAGCAGTTTGAACGTAACGTCGGACATTGTCCGCCCTTTGTATTGTGAGGGGTGGGTTTGGTTTTCGGTTAGTCATCTCGAATGGCTGAATAGTGTCCTCCATGCCGATGAAACTACCGATCATCCGGCTTTCCGAGCCGCCAAAAGACCTCCCCAAAGATGCGCCCATGTGTAACGTGTGTGAAAAGGGTGGCAAGTGGGTGGCGTGAGGAAGTGAGAGGGGAATCGGTCTAGACGATCAGGAGAGACGTTGTGGCGACCCTCCCTTCTTCACGGCGTCCTCATGCTGCTGGATGCGTCTGGACCATCTGTGGACGTCCTGGTGTCATGGAAGGGGTGACGGGGTTGAGCGGGTTCTGTCAGGTAGTGTGGTGAGGGGGGGGGGGGGTCGTCTGCCTCGCTAATTTTCGGCTTGGTTGAGCCAGTAGGTAGCAGCGCAAGGCCACCTAGAGGCAAGACGGGGCACATGCGGGTCAACCTAGGAGAAGAATGAATAGCGAATTATTATTTCACAGCCAGTTGGTAGAAATTCCCCCTTTTTGCTCGTAACAATGCAAAAAGTATCTGGTGAATTAACCCGAAAATTCATTTCTCAGTATACGACCATCTGAATTATACTTTTTGTCGAGCGAATACATAATTGAGAATTTCACAACACTGGCCATCCTAGTAGTAGTACGAGAAAGTCGTAATAATGACATTTCTCAGATTTTAAGAATAACGCGGTGCTGTACATTTGAAATTTTGCAAAGAGGCCCTAACCACCCACTAACAAAAATGTTGCACGTTATTTTGAAGGTTTGTGTTGAAATTTGAGGGTATAAGGAGAAACTGCCAAGAAAAGAGGCATTAAATCTGTTTCTGGAAGATTTAACATGTTTGTGAACTTATTGAATCGGCACGAATATATAATATTGCAATATTTTTAAAGATTCAAGTATTTTGCTCAATATTCGTGTTCAAAATATTGTCTACAATTATTTTTAACTGTTGGGGACCCCGTAGGCGACCTACCTTTGTGAAATAAGTTTTTTTTACCCCCGAAGTTTTTCTATTCTTTTCAACGAACGGATTTTTGTAGATAACAAAATCTGGCAAAGAACTCACATTCCAAGGCCATATTTTTCACAAATATTTTCACAAGAACCTATAACTGTGTATGAAATTTCGCCGTCGATGGTGGAGTTACAAAATGGAATGTACAACGCGGATTATCAAGGTTTTTTGAGCAGGGGTTCAATTTCCCTTATCATTTTGGCTGAACCAATCGAGTCTAAAATGGTGCTGCTGAGACAAAATTATTACTTTTATGCCCACATAATAAACAATTATTAGGTTTTTCTAATTTAGCTCTAGTTTATACATCTAGGAAGTAGGGAAGGGAGAGGATTCTCATATGGGTTAACGCTTTATTGGTATCGCGTATCAGTTGCGTGCACCATCCTGATTTCTGAATAAACTGCAGAATTTTCAAGGGATTTTGAGGTATAAACAAGCCGGATTGAGTTCAACTCCCGGGATTGAAACTCGAGCGTCCTTGAGACTCCCACGTCGCGCTTAACGTCATTAAATCAAAGAAGACCCTCTCAATACTCGATGCGGGTTTCGCTCTCCCTCTCGACGGTGCTCCCGCCTTTTGAGTTCACACCTTGACATTATTACCGTTTTTTGTGACGGACGTGGGACGAATTGCGGTCCAAGGACAAGCTCAGGATGGGACGAAGCTTGAGGCCCTGTAGTCTGAAGGGATTGAGGAGGGGGAAGTCTTCCTTTCTTGGCTTTTTGCGGTGATATAAGAGTCGCTGTATGTGGCGGTGATTGTAGGGAGGTTTATTGCCAGAGAAAACACTGAGGGCCTTCCACTTCTTTGTTGGTGATCCTTCGTCTCAAGAAATCGTTTTCATCCTGCCTCAACTTCCCCCAGCAAAAATTTCGAACCCCCGAAATCTGCCAAGGACGGCGAGAGGGGTGCAAAACCAAAGCGTTTTTCGGGTTTGGTCTGAGGGGGTCCGGGCCTATGCTTTTTCTTCCTGTTTTGCCGTCCGTCCGTCTGAAGGTCTGTCGGGTTTGTTGAACCTCACGTGGAGGACGGCAGAGATGTCTAGACAGGGAGGGCGAGCTGGAGAGGTCGTCCGTCTCTTTTTATTTCTTTGCCAAACTCCAACCGTGGACTGGGCGGCCTGTGCTGTCTTTTTCGTCTTCTTTTAACGCTACGGGTTTGTCCTTTACTTTTGTTTTCTTTTGGGATCGTTTTTTGGTTGTTTTCTGTCTGGTACAAACGTCAATGTGAATTCCTTCTAAAAAATTTTGAGAAAAATAAAAAACTCCCATGGGACGACGGACGTCTCGAAAATTCGCTGTCTACTTCATCAGCGCAAATCGAAATGCGGGACTTTCCCCGATTAATGAAGCATTAGAGCAAACTCTAGAGCATTGTTTTTAATCCCCCTGACGAAAAAACCAAGTTCTGTACCAAATTAATGAAGCGTGTCTAGTTGAAAACTATAGGTTTATTGCAAATAGTGTGTCAAAATGAAAGATGTAGACCCCTAAAACGAGGTCCGTCTGCTCCTTCAGTGTAATTGAAATAAGTGAATGACATGAATGTAAATCCTCAAAGGCAATATCTAGGGCTAAACGTTTTAACCAGGGTCGTCTTGATCGTGGCCTCTTATCTGAGTGTTGCAATAACCACAATGCGGGTTGAAGTTATCTCATTTTTTCATAAATAAGGAAAAAACCCTCCACGTTAGGCAAGTTTTCAAGAATTCTCCATAGTTATCAGTCCAAATTGCACATGTTTTGGTTATGAGAATCCATCTTTTGAACATCTTATCAGTCTTGCCCAGAGGATGTAACTTCAGGCTCAACAGACGTGATTTAGTGTATTTTGTGACGTCTTGATTTCATAGGTATATTGACCCATATATACACTATATATACTATATACTATATACACTATATATAGTGACCCACGCTAGCCAAGGGCGGTTTAAAACTTGTCATTAAACAGTGACTTAAATGTGAACCTCCTGTTATTAGCGCCAATTAAAGGATGAATTGGTTTAAAAATTGCTACTTCTGAGGTACTCTGTCTTCTAAAATAAAATCGCACCCCTAAATTACGTGAATTTAACTCTTTTGAGGAGTTTTATCAAAAACATGTGTTTATTAGCGCATTGGTGTGTCTTCAAAATTGTTCAAACGGCACCCTCATTTCCCTCAAAAAGTCGGAAGAGGTCCTAACGAATGCACAAAATAAATTCACACAACTTGAGTTGAATTTTATTCGTGTATATTGAGTATGTAAATGCTGCTCAGCTCCTCATTTTTGGCTATTACCGACGGCTGACGCTGGGTTTAGTTGGGGCTTCTAGCGTCGCTCAAGGACAGTGACCGCTCTAATTGACTAGTTACGTGACAATTCATCTTGATGGCGGTTCATTGCAGGCTCTTAATCTGACGTTTCCTCTTCTCTCCTCGATATGGCCGCTCGACACGGCCGTTAGAAAGACCGGCCTATTTGACCGAGGGCAAACCCAGTAGGTGTCGACTACCGTTGGGTTCCCTTTTCGTGTAGGTAGATTGTACAGTACTTTCATGTCTAATCTCGACTAAATAATATTTTATTAGTCAGCGTGGTGTCGGTAATAGTATGATATTTCATAATAACATACGTCCTCCACAAATCGTTCAATAAAAAACTAATTGAAATCCGTATCCAAATCTGACACCCATATTTTATTACTTATATTTTAGTATTTTGTTTAAATTATGTACTGATATTATATTTTTTATTTTATTTTATGAATATTCCTAAATATTAACCCTACGTTTCTCTGCCTAATTTTTGTTTCCGATTCGTCCCAAAGTTTTCTGGAAAATATGAAAATATGAATTTTTGTGCAGCTTTTAGGCTTCTAATTCCCCATGCGGAGGCATGGTAGTTTATTAATCTCACATCCGCTGTATCTGGTTGTAAATTGTTGCTTCTATGAATATAACCGCCTCATTAAAATCCTCTATTCTCTTTTTCTCCTGGTTCGATTCGGCCGCAGCTCATTGTTGTTGGAGAACAGCAGGTTACCCCACGCGTTAACTGAAAACCCAATGGGCCTCCTGGCGGTTCCGCTTCAGGGAGAATATAGTTATACCTATTGGTTTATTAATCTCTGAATAATCTCATGTTTTCATGCCTGAAGTCAACCTTTCTGATTTGTCCAAGAATGTAACACTTCCAAATTCTTTTAGACAAGAATTTGGGCCCCAATTGTGCCTAACTACTCGCTAGTATGATCTCAGCTTTCTGAGTGAGGTTATGGCTAATTATGTTGATCGTCGTTACCGAGGTTTTGCAAACCCGGGCAGTTTTTTTTGTGAAATTTCTGGCTTTCTATCGACTCAAAGGATCTTGCACTGATCACCTCATGTCAAAAATGATAATTAAAGGGGTTTATACAATCATTTTGTTATTTTTTAATACGTTTTTATGTGAGTTTGGCACTGAATCGTTAACATGAGCAGTCTGTGTTGTCATCGAATGTTTGAAACTTCGAAGACAATATTTCATTCGCAACTACGATATACTTCCAAATGAGTGGAAGACTAGGTTCCACGGAGAACAGACAATTTCTCCTTCAAATTTTACAACTCCCTCATTCTTTCTGTTCTCTTGTAATCGTGTCGTATTTGTTCCTCATAATTTCTGTTATTCGCTCAATTCCTCCTTGTCTCCTCTCAATGTACAGTTATAACCATTCGTTTCCTCCTTGTTGCTAGTCGCTGTCCATTTGGCTGAATAGCTTCCTATCGTGCACAACCCATGTCGATTACAACTGTACGTCGTTGGAATAAGTATCACAACGTCCAAAATCCCTCTCCGACTGTATTCAATCCTTAATTTCAATCTTTATTCCGTGATAGTACTCACGTAACAAGACGAGGTTTGAATTTTTAAAGCTCACATGTGCGATCGCTCACTGTAATCCACATTGATTCGAGGCCACAAATGCAAACGTTATTTTACAAGAACTCCAAGCGATTGATACAGTCATCTGATATCCAAATTGCAAATAATCAAGGAATGTACTATATACATCCCTGTTGCGTCTGCCTAGACTGAATTTGATACTAAATGCGATAAATATGCTGAGAATTTATCGACATGACTTTTGAAGTAGAAGAACTGACTAAGGCCATAACTACGACGATAAAATGTTAAAACAGCTCAAGGCAAAAAAGCTGTAACATTTATCCTTGCAGTTTAATTTTTCGTTCTTGAAGTTTCCCATAAGGAAAATCGAAAGAGGTTTACCGGTTTCCAGTCCTGATGATGCAAATTGGTCTTTTGTTCTCATGAGTACAGCAGTTTTTTTTTTTTTTTTCAGACAACACTGGAGGTCTTGGAGGATATAAACATTGTTCAAGTTCATTTGAGCGTTGGTACAGTTTTACTGCACTTGAACAAAGCGTTTGTATTTTACCTGCAGTAAATCGTAAAGCAAATTCCACGATTATAAGTTTCTTGCTTCATAGCGCTCGGCCCAACAAGCGAGCTTTGGCCGGTTGTTGACTCCACTTGTCGATTGTCACAATGACTCTTGGAATTGAGCGTTTAAAAGAAATTGAACTCATATACAGACAACTTCGAAGGAATTGGGACAAACTAGAAAAATTAGTTTCGGTTCATGTTTCGACGGTACGGGGTATTATCCAATTGACCGTTCCATGACACGCGTCGCAGCCTTTCTGAACATTAGGAAGAATAACGTTTCCGGTTTCACGTTAGAAGCGAACTTCTGCGTTCATGTGGCTGAGAAGGTAATTAATTTATCTTGGGGTTTCATGGGGTTCTGCTAATCAAAATATTCTCAAAGTCATCAATTTTAAATTATATTCACGTTTGTTTTGAGAGAGTCCAACCAGTAAGGCTCTCTTATGGTTGTCAAGATTTGCGTTAGGATCTTAACCAACCTTCGTAGTGATCGTTCTTATGATCACTTTGATTCAAATCTCTCATTAAATAAAAGCGGGGGGGGGGGGGGGGGAGATTATTCACGATATATTTACATTGCTCGGACTCGCAGCCACCATTTCTGTTGTGTTGGTAACGAGGTCACGTTCGGAATAAACCTTTTATGGCCGAAATCGTTGCTGTAGTGTGTTTGGAAGGTATTAGCTTATAAAAAGACATCAGAATAAAGTTCGCGTCTGTGGAGTTTTTATGCTGATTTACGAGGGAAAATTGAACAATTCATCATCCCATGACAAAGGTTGCCATAACCCACTATCGGATTTCAAAATTGCCGCAATTGTTGCTCAAAATTGTTCTGGCATTGTTCAAGAAACGCTCATCTACAGCTAATTTTCGACGAAATTTGGTACCTATAGCCCAACTTCATTCAAATGATGTTCACTTATCTACGATATTGTGCACTCATCGGAAAGTGAAGGGAAGAACAAATGGGAGTCTCTTTTTAGACTCATCTGTTACAAAATGAGTTCAATGCAGCCTTCGTTGAAAATACATTACTAATATTTACCCTGAATTTTCACAAAAATCCCATCGTGAGCAATTTAGTTAGAGTTTCCCGCCTTTTTTGAACGGCCGATGCGGAGGAGTGTCCTCAGTGCGCACGACGCGTGATTGTGTACGAAGAACCCGTTCGCAGGCCCCCCTCATTGGTAGTCATATGCACACATCTCATTGAGGTGGGTCAGCCTTGCATCATCGAGCTGCAGTTGCATAATAATTTCCCTCGCTAAAGGACTTAATTAATGCGTCATGCCTCCTCGATCGTGCAAACCACATAACGGTGACTCATTTGCGGAAAGTCGTCCAGGTGCAGTATTCACAGCTTTTAGTTTTAAATGCCTTGACTTATCCGTTAATGATTAAAAAGAATCCAACTCAAAGAAAAAAAAAAGATGTTCGGCTTATTTGAAGCATTTACTCCACCTACTAAACTATTAAAACAACTATTGCGACAAGGAGCGCTTCTATTTCTGCTGCAGTGAGCAAAGTTTCCCAGAACCCCAAGTACCGGCCTTTGTCTGTCTTTGCGCTCTCTATGGCTCTCCAGTTATGACGTTTATGATTTCATTAAAACAAAAAATGCTGCCTGAATATGAAATAAGAACACCATTCTAAAATTAGTAATCTTGATTATCGATATTACATCCGTGGGCGGGAAGAGTCGTGTGTCATACGACTTCATCTTACACGTTGGAAATTCAAACCAAAATTGGCAAAAGCCTTTCAACCGAATTTGAGGGGAATTCTGTCACAGACGCTTGGTACCACCAATAAACAGTACCTATAATATTATACGTTCGTTGAAGGCCCGGCAGAATTTTATGTATTTGTAGGAAGCCGCTATAGTCAATACGCGATGTTGGACAATAATTAATCATAATATGGCGCGAGGAACGTCGAATTAATGACATGATTAAAAGAAAGATGTAGTCCGCCGAGTTATGCCATAACTCTTCAATTAAATATTAAAAAAATAAAAAATATAAAGAAAAAAGATGCATTCCGTCGTTTTTTTAAATTAAATCTTGATGTTTATCTTAATATTTATGTTTATATTAAACTTTTGATTAAATCCCTACAAATTTTGCATTGTTTTGATATTCTTCAAGCTTTTTATCTTCTTTTCACTTCTTTTCCAGGTTCTCGTCCAAGTCCTTGAGGAAATTCTCTATCAACTCCAGACACATATCTCTTCTGTGCACGTCAAACGTAAGCTCAATCATAATTATTGATCCTCCTAGCTCTGAACCATTGTATTTTTCCAACCCCACCAGACAAGAACCCTTGCGCCGTCATCTTCCACCAGACAACTGGACAGTCTTTGATGTTACGACGGCCTTCCGTTTACCTCAGGAAAAGATGAGGACAAAAACTCTGGTATTTTACAACGGCAGCGAGACTCAGATATTTCATAAAAACTGAATTGATACTCGTCGGTCGGTCAGCTCATCGTATAATTCATGCAATAATACATTTTTGATTGGCCAATTTTTCCTTCTGCCGTTTTGCTCGGGGGGTAAACGCTCAAGGCACTGAATTAGTTCTTTGTTTGATGGTGGGCTGGCTTTACTGGCCGCCTGAGAGACTTTTAATAATCCCCTCCCCCTTATTATTGTTCCACATTTAGGTGGAAATTATTATCCTTCTCGTCACTTTTGAAAATGTCCGGGAAGTGGGAGGGGGGCAGCCCTCATCTTATTCTGAGGTTTCTTCGGCACAAATCGACAGAGCTGCTGAGACGAAGTGCTTCTTCCCCGTGCGTTGCCCGCTGTTGACAAAAAGTTATACGTCGAACCCGTAGGTCCGAACTTGTGTGGTTGAAATTCACAAGGTCGATTCTAGGGGTACGAGGTATCGCTCTGCACCACCCTTTCCTTGGTATTTTGATGTTTCACTGCGTACCACGTTGGTTTTGCTTCCAGTATTTTGTATTCGATTTATTGCCATAAAACTCCGTCGTAAATAAATAAAATGAAAAAATAAAACAAACTAAAAAACAAATAGGTAAATACACCAACCTTTTATTAAAACTATTTTGAGTAGTTAAAATGGTTTTCTGATTTAAATTCGAGAAAATTATGATATTACTGTGATTTTCGTTGTTCTCCAGAACTGATTTTTCACCTTTTGTGTCATATTTAATTCCTATAGACAATAATTAAAAATATTCTAAACATAATAATTATATTAGCCTTATTTGTGTATAAATATCTTTCGAGGATTTGTTGGTGTTCAAAGTTATCGCATAACTCAAACGCCTGCAAGATGTGTCATCGATAACTGTGTGAGTATATCACTCCGAGATGATTCGATTGGGTCATTTGCTATAAAAGTTTTTTGAAAACACTTGTTTGTTGCGCGAAACATTTTTTTTAACGGTTTCTACGAGAGGTAATTTTGAACTGCTTAAATGTCCAATATTTTGATAAAGATATGATTTCAGGGCGCTATTGACTTCTGTCTTTGTTTTGGTATATAAATTTGCCCGTGTTGTATTCGTGTGTTTGTTCTGTATGTAATGCATTTTTTTAGGATGATAGAAACATGTCGCCATCTGCATCCCTGCTCTTACGTCGCTACATTAACTTTTGCTTGAAAGAATATCTTTGTTGCTTGCAGTTCAAGACGTAGCAGTCCAGAACACAATCAGCTCTACGCCTCGATACGGTGATGTTCATTGAGTGATCACTTTCCCTATTTATATTTCTCTAGTTTAGATACAAATCTTTCGCTTACGTAAAAGAGCAGTGGGTAAAACTACGATTTCTGAGGTCAATAGAAAACAACAAAGGAGTCCCAGTCGTTTGATCTAATAGTACTTTGTTTGGGTATTTTGTGTACTTGTTTGAGTCCTGAGTAATTTTTGGATCACTGGTTGGAAGGAAAGTTTGGCTGGAATACCGTTTAAAAAGAGGGGGTAAAACTCAGCGAAATATTCAGTTAATTTCTGGGGTTATTCGAGTGTAAACCACTTCCTGAGCTCACATTCTTTTCAACGACCTGTAGAAGTAATATTTAACCTTTGTCCATATATTAATTCCACGTTGGTTGTTTCAGATTTGCCAACTTGGCTCATCCCCTACGATACCAGCCTGATTGAATAATTTTCGGCCAGATCAAGTTGCGGTGAGGTAGTAGGTTGTATAGTAGAGTACTACATCATTTAAGGAGACTGTACAGCCTGCTAACTTTCCCTAATTTGATCTCATATCGTCAGTTAAAAGAATATAATTGCCCCAAAATGTGCGAAGACACGGAACCGTCGTCAAAGGAATTCAACGAACGGCTTTTCTTCCGAAATTCTTCGAGCGGCCGCTCATTAAAACTCTGGCTGTTGTCGAAGGTTTGAAGCGTTATAATGTAATTCTTATCGAATAACGTATAATTTCTGATAAGAAATCGTAATAACCCAAACAGTCGATCAACACGTCTTGACAGAGTTTATGCGTCTCAAAATTTCGCTGCTACCCTCTTCCCCATCAATCGGTAAATATAAATAGGACTCAGCGAAGCGTTTAATGTTTTTATCGTTAATTTAATCAAACATTTATAAAGAGGGAGAATTCTGTCTTGAATACACTTATCAACTCCTCATTTAGAGTCGCTGAAAGTGTGAATTTCTCAGCAATTGTTTATCTATTTAGATAAGCATAACTTGAGAATCAGCGGATTCGTTAAGCAAGTCTTTCAGATTTGTTTAATATTCACTCAGTAAATTAAAGCGTTCTTCAAGTGCCACAAAAAAGGTGTTCTAAAAGGAGTTCTTCAAAGGACCAACTTGTAGGACGACAATAATGTTGGTTGTGAAGATGGAGAGCTAATTTTTTTAATGGCTAAATGTGCAAGAATGGGAGAGAGTAATATTTTGAAATTTGTTTTTCTCACCAATCGCCTAGTTGACTAGATTTTATGCAAATATGTAACAATGAAAGGAATGATTGTAGATCATAAGTTACCTATATCGTTAGGTTTCTATAAATTGTAAATCTTCATTGGTTTTTAATTTAATTTATAGCAATTTATTGAATTGAATAACTTTTAGAAGTGTTCCTACATGTATCGAATGTATGAGTTAATCATGTAATGTTTAATTGATAGGTGTGAGTGCATTCTTTGACTTGTAACGACGATGTTACCTCTGATGGTCACTTTCACCAAGACAATGCAGCCTGGGAATCAAAAAAAATTTTGCGTTTTTGATTACCCTGTACGGACATGCAATAATCGGAGAAGACCAAGGAAGATATTGCGAGGTTTAGGGCTAATATTGCTGGGATTCCTCTGAATACTCAGATATTGCTGTATTTTGGTGAAAGTAGCCTTTGGTGAAAGTAGCTTTTGATGAAAGAGTTGCTCAATTTGTAACACCTACAATTTTTTAAAAATGTAAATTTTCCAAAAAAAAAAAAAAAAAAAATTAGCTGCACTGTACTAACGTCAGTAGGCTATAACAAAACGTTACCCAAATGTAAACTAGAATATATAGCACGGCTTTATTTGCATGTTAATGAATTGTTATAGAACGTTAAATAAGCGTATGATAGATTAATCTCCTAACTCTTTTTTTATCAGCTCTCACTAACTCGGTATCTATGTAGTAATTAATTTATAATCGTGGCAGGTATTAGCTACCAATTCCTTGAAATCTGTTAACTGGTGTTTTACTTCAAGCAATTCATTTTCATGTGCTACTTGAAGAGGAATATATATCGCTAAAAACCTATAACAGCCCTGAGCCCGTTTATCGGTTTGATTTGACGGTTTTTGATTAACGTCCGCGTTGAAATTGCGATATTTTTAAATGAATTTTAGGTTCATTTGGTAGGTTTAATAGGCGGCTTTTTTTCTCTTCGTATTTAGTGAACGTAATTTCACTGCTGACGCGTGAAATATGGTTTATACACCTGAATTAAATAAAGGATTGGAAATGCCTATGCGTGTTCTTCCAGTTGAACATTCTAAATTATTTTACTTGTGTAGGAAGGAGGACTGATCTCAAAGACTTGATGACTTTATCCGCAGAGTTGAAGAAAAAAAAATGTAGGTACGTGAAAGAGAAATAATGGTTATGCGAAAGTCTTTAAATGAGTTCCTTTAAATTGTTTCGATATTGGTAACTTATGGAAATTCGTTGGAGTTTCTTCCTTACAAGAGTCTTGGCTACTCTACTACTCAGGTGTCGTAGTAGACATACAAAAGGGCTGAACCACTTATCAAAAATATTGTTGAACAACATTAATGAATTGATTGCCTCTAATGTAAAATACACATTCCCCAATAGTACATTAAAAACTCCAGCTTCCTTAAAGATTGTAGGGTTGTGAGCTCCAGCTAGTAATATACACATGGCTGCTGTAAGTTATATACCTACACAAAATTTGGCAACAGCTATTGTGGTGAATGGGTACCTTATGTAGAAATGTTTCTCTTAATAGCGGCTACGGGTGGTCTGATAACATCTATAAGATGAACGTAGAATAGATAGAGACGACACAAAACTATTTGTCGATATTTAGGCATATCTATCATCTTGAGTTAAAACGTGGAAAATGAGTAAAAAGCTCCATCGAGGTCAGTACTCCAATTCCTTTTCAAATAAGTACAGAGGTCTTGAGTGGTCCAAAGACGAATAACATTGCTACCAATGTCGTTCCTGATGATAAGGTGCCGAAAGCCCTAGAGCCATCAATAAAACAATCACAAACAGCTAAATGTTAGAAACAATAAGAGCCACGTTACCTATTTTAAATGAGATCAAACCAGAGAAAATAAGCGATAAGACTCGACTAGCGCTTTCTTTCGGCAGTCTTTTCAACTCGGAAGGGCAGGGAATCAGCAGATGTGCTTTATTTGATCAGTGCACATCTTATCCACCGGAGCGAGAGGCTCACAGAGTTGACAAAGAAAGTGATTTTGAAAGACTATTGCAGTAGGTTAAAAAATTTATATATTTCGTCGGTAATTTTCATTTCATTATTTAGTTATGACGTTGGCAAATAACGTTGTACCTTCCACGTGCGTACATCCCCCTAAAAGTGATATCCCTTCTTTTACAATACATCTACATTGTAAACAAGAACGGCGACCTTGAGGCATATAAATGGGCATACGATAAATCCACGCTAGTCGGAATTTTGCACTATTTGTCTGTACAATATCTACGGAAATTGATGCCCACAGTCTTGTCATATGTCTTGCAATATGTTGCTTAATCCATAATTACTTTCCTTATTCTAGCTTATGATACCTAATTCTAATAATAACAACTCAAATTGATGATTTCAAAGGGTTAGAATCAAGGAAATTCACTCAATGCAGCACCTCACTTGCTTCACGTCCTGATTTCAAAATGTGTAATTCGTGCCTTTAGCTACAATATTAAAAGTACTCTTTTTAATTTGTTCGAGCATACCAACAGTTGTCCAACCGTTCCATACTGCATTTGAATTCATGAGTCTGATTCATGAAATTTAGTAAATTATTGTGCTGGCAGAATTTTGCTAAATTCTGTTTCAATTTGGAGATGATTTTCCAAAGTACCGTTTCTAACATTCATTAGTTATGGGGTTAAAAAGGAAATCCAGACGTATTTTTGGCGAATGAAAAATTTGGATTTTAGAACCAAAAGATTCTAACAAACAAAAAACAAAAGTTTTTAAATCAGGGGTTGCGATTTGAAGTGTTGAAGTACACTCTTGGGTGGTTTTTGAAAAGTAATTTTCATTAGGAATCTTCAATCGCTTATTTTATTCCTTCCCATCATTAGTAAAGCTATGACGTAGCTACGACGCGGTAAGTAGCTACGTTTGTATTGATGTTCGTTACCTTCTAAATACAGTCGGTTAGCTACTCATCGGGGGGATATTGCTACTCAATTTGTAGTGTCCACCACGTGAATAGAGAGTCGATCCCATGAATTTGGAAATTCCATTGGCACGCGAAAACGGGGAATGCTCTTTTGAGCCACATACTCGAGTTATAAAAAGTGTGACCGATCCGATAACTAATTTGGCATTTCGATCTTGCATTCATTAGTGCTACTAATACTATTTTTTATCATGACAAAACGTTTTGATTTCATCAAAGGGGCCATTCAATCTTTATCGAAAATGAAATTCTCCATAAATTATGTATTTCGGCATTTAGGGAGCCTGAATAGCCGCCAGCCTGCAACTCTCAAACTTTCTACCGATGTTTTCAATGCTCCTGGTCTCTAGCGGTGGTTGAAGGAAGCTTAGTTACCATGGCCTCTCGCCAGGTAGCGATTGGAACTCAAACGCGATCTGCCGGATCACTCAAGAAAGTTCTTTCCACTTACCCTAGAGTTCTTTTCATTCATTTCAAGACGTGTCAAACTTTTACGAACTCGCTCCTCAAATTCTTTTCACGAATAAAAAATGAAATTTGACAGCGGGTTGTCATTAAACGTCCACCTAATAAGCAGCGATCTGCCCTTCTACATCTCACATTTTCCGACTAGGGGATAGTACCTTGTACAATTCTTAACCCACGCCTTGAGCTTAGTTACCTGCTACGGGATTGTGTTGTCGAAAATACGTAAGTCTGTACATTCTGATCTGCAACTGGATGTGTATGAGTGCAGCCCACACATCGCTCTCTGGTAGCGTTCCTACGACTAGTACATCATCATTCGATTACTGAACTGAAAATACGCCCATATTTCAGTTATAAATTGATAATGACTTTTTGGCGTTTTTGAAATTGGTTTTCCCCTTTGTCTATTTATTGACTGACCTCTATTCAACCAAAACACAACTTATCCTCAGCGTCTAAACTTTATTTATAAAAAAAAAAAATAAAAAAATAAAAAATAAACTCAATTTTGAATTTAAACGAAAAAACTAAACTTTAAACCACCAAAATTGGTAGTGGTCTCCCGGAGATATTTTCTGGAATATAGAGAAGAATATTTTCTGTACTTGGAAAGTACAGAGCTATTTTTCTTAAAAAAAAAAAAAAAAAAAAAAAAAAAAAAAATCGAGCTGAGATCGATAACTTGATTTTGCCAATGTTTGATGATTACAACAGGCTTCAATCCTCATGACATTTATGGTTAGTGGGTGCCCTATAGGTTTTCATCTACAAAACTGCTAATTAGAGGTAAAATCTGACTGTTACCATTGTTGAAGCTCGCGTATCACCTGAAATGTTATTTTTATGACTGATGAATGATAAACAAGTTACAGCGGCAAATATTTTACTTCCGCTTTAGAACTGTTGCAGAGGCCCAATGATGCAAATTAATGTAGGATACTCACTGAGTTATTAAATTGTTTATTTTAAATTATTGTTGGTGTTCAGAAAAAATGAAAGGGGAGTTCAGCTCGCAACCCTTGTTATCCAAAATAAAATGGCGAAAAATTGCCTAATTTTACCAATGTCTAGTCTTTAGTAACTGTGGAGATACCAGAGAAATAAATCGAATCGTGACTGTAACAAATTTCAAAATTATTTGCTTTCAAAATAGGCAACGCTCTTGAAAATTTCTTGAGAAAATGCTAAATATCATCCACATTTGCTTCGTTCACATGCAATCATGTACTAAAACAAAACCTTTTGTCAATCCTCGAAACTTTTGGATTTCGGGAATGTTAAACATAGTTAATTTAATAAATTAATACCGTTAGAAAAAAAATTGAAAAAATTAGGGAAAAAGTTCAGCAGTAGTTACAGGTGATTTATTCGCATTGAAACTCCATAACATGGTGCTTAAGGCCGCTGCAGCGCCTAGCTACGATTTGTAAAAAGATTCAATTTTCAATCGAGAAGAATTCATCAAATACGTAGGTATCTCCATGTAGGCTCACAAAGGTACCCAAAAAAGTTTCGAAGTACGTTCCGAATTTCCGTCTTCGTATTGTATTTAAATCGGCAATAATATTTTGTAATATTCCTGTAATTTATTTTGGATTATTATAATAACTTTCGGGCTTCTACATTTCCCACAAATATTTGAACAGGTATTCAAATAGGTAGGTGTTGCAGATCCGATTCGTGTAAAGAACCTTCTAAATAATTTCAAATGCGGGTGCTCTCTACTTATGCTGACATTACAGAATGAGTGCAATGCTTTCTCGAATGAGCATGAAGGTACTATTCAAAACATGGACGTTTTTTATGAGACTCTTTTTTTGATGGGTTTGTCAGTATGGGGTGTAGAGGAAGTTCGAAGCAACCAGGCGACTAGTTTCATGAGTTGGAACGATAACACCTTAACGCGCTAGTGCTCGTCCCATAATGCTCCCGAATTATAACAGCACCGCTCCCACTCGCTATTCAGGCACCTCACTCGTTGTTTTTTCACGTAAGGAAATGTTCTTAGACATTTTTCCAGACTCATCTTCTTCCGGCCGAGACGAGGGGCATATTCGGGTGGACCGTACGAGAAATATCGTACGCCCAAGGACCGTGACGACCGTACGGTGGCGGGAGTCTTGGCGAACCTCCCACTCCCTGAGACCCTAATCTGTGATGTAGATTTGGTTCTCACAGGCTAGCGCTCTCAGGTGCGGGCGGTAGCCTTAAATCAAGAAAAAATTATTCAAATCAATACGTAAGGCTTTTATTACGATGAATTATTCGCTCGTTATTTTGGTACCTATTAAATTCTTTCTGCCTTGTTGAATTATTGCTCTCTTCCACATTTTTCATTTTTACAAGAACTTAGTGATTCCAGGTTTGGAAAGACAAAGGGTGGCTCGAATCTCAAAAATGCATTTCACTATTCGAACTTGATTGATTCCGCGTAAAATGAAACTAACCAGGGAACCTTGGCTTTTGAGCAAATTGTCTACATTGCTTGACAATTTGAAATGTTCACTGAAATTTGTCTGTGTTCTGCAGGCAAGTATAATGGTAGCATTTCAAAAAAATTAAGTTGAGCTTGAAATTGATGACTTTTTTTGATTCAGTAGGTACGTATGTCGTAAAATATATTGAACTCTCTCATCAAATTACGTAGAAGTTTCGAATTGGACCCAACCCTTGAAGGTTTTTGGCGACTTTGAGGGCTATTTGTTGCGACTCGGTCTAGTTCACATATTATTAGTGAGAACTGAAAAAAAGATTATCTTACTAATTCGAAGGAGTCTGAAATGTTAATTCCCCTTATGGTTGGACGAAATATTCTGAAATATCTTTATTTGTAGAAGAAAAATGTTATCGAGGCACGAAATTTACATTGATTTTGTGTGCAAGTTGTAAAACCTTTCAAGGATTCATTCCCTCACAATATATGAAAGAGCTGAATCTGCATCTTTAAGACATCTAAAAAGGCGATGTAAAGCGGCCGAAGTGGTCTTTATGGAGTTGGGACACGATGAATGAGAGCAGTAATGAAGTTAGAATGGGAGGCAAGAATACTCGCGAAACTGAGGTAAAATAATATAAAAGCGAGGAGTACCATTATTCAACAAGAAAAAATTGGCGCGGTCATTTGGGCGACGGGAGACGTTCGAGAGACGAAAATCTGAAGAAGCTCCTAGGTATTGGATTGTTATCTAAGATGGTTTCCTCTGAATACAAATGATCAAAACTAGAACACCCTGGAAAGGCAAATGAAATATTAATAACACTCTAATTTGATTACGAGTTATTCAACTTCTCGGCCTTGATAAACCTTGTTTATCATATTTTATTTTCAAATACAAAAAAAAGAAGGGCTAATAGGGTGTACTTTGAAGGATCATGATATTTCCAAGAAACATTGGAAATATTTTAAAATGTCTTCTTTATCATGCTTGATGACTTTCACTACGACCAGGATTGTAATGACGTAATGCGTGGAATTCAAAAACGAACGACTGCGGATATTTTCCATCTATGCTGCGTCACGTCTCGTCCCACATAGTCAAGCAAGCGCATAGTTCTTGCGCCATGTTCCATCAGATAATATTCGTTTTATGTTTGTCGACGATCCCCTTTTGATAGTTTGTTCGACAAGTAACAAAAGGCTCAGCTAAGGCAACAATAGACAAAGGGGATCTTCAGCTCTTCATAGTGGGGCACCCTGGGAGGACCTGAGATTCCCCGAGTTAGCTCAGTGTCTTCACTCAGCGAGGATCATGGAGCTCTCACTCGTCTTGCTTTTCGGTGAGAATGTGCATTATTATTATTATTATTTATTTATTTTTTTTATGAGTACCCTAGATTTTGATGAGCTTGATATCTACCGTTCTACAATCTCAAACTCCGAATTCAAGTTTGGGTCAATTTAAGGGAGAGAGAGAACTTGAGGCAAGAATTTCCAGTCAATAAGCAGGACCACCAAGCGTTTTTAAATGGGTCGCTTTCTACAACTTGAGACACCTATGATGAAAATTAACAATAAGCAAACCGGCTGTGCCGCCTACCTTTTAGGCTCGTGGAGGTTCGGTACCAAAATTTACTAACTATACACTGGTAGAGCAGTTATTCTCAGGCTCGTTCTAATTTTGTGCGAAAAATACTAAAAATGAAGTCGCGAATGAGAAGTAGAGGTGAACTAATTCCAGGTTGTACTACTGTATGGGCTTATTTATGATTAAAATTTACCAACTTTAATTCCTATCACGTTGATATCAAAACCACGCGAGATGGATCGGGGAAAAATCAGAAATGTGGGATTCTCAAATGAAGGAATTCCCGATTAAAGTCTCATCCTGAATCGGTTAAACACTGCTAATCCACAAGTCATGGTGATGGGACAAAACAGTCGCGTCGCTTTCTGTTCCGGGTGTGTGCAGATGAAAGAAAGTGATTGTCTTTCATAGACCACCCGCGTGTTCACTAGAAAACGGTACCTGAGGTTCTCTTTATATCTAGTTGAAAAAAGAAAGGAAAAAAAAAAAAAAAAAAAACGTTCGGACGCGTTAGGAAGTATTTGGAAATTGCCACAACAGGCAAAAAGAAATATAACCTAAAATCAACCAAAAACGTTAAGCCAAACAATTATTCCGGTAACATTCTATCTTCGTATTTTGAGCATAAAAATACTGACAAGAAACCATTGACGTATAAACCAGGGCCCCTTATCGCCAAAAAACTTGCTCTGGCTTATCGATTGATGTGATCCGATGGTAAATTTGAAATTCCTTGATGATAACTAATTAAGGATTCACCAGCAACAGTTAAATCCTTTCACAATGTTTCCAATAAATGAGTCCGTAAGAGGTAAATAACATCTTCTTCCTCTGTTTTTAATAGACAAAAATATTATTGCACTAAATATTCTTTTGTGGACACAGCTCTAGTATGTTCAACTACCGTCTCAATTGCGCCTGCGGCCTTAGTGAACCTTCAATCTCGACTGAGCACGAAATTCCGAAACGTCCGAGCAGCGGTCAAAGCGCCCTCGCAGATTCTGAAGACCTACCGGAATGACAGGGCAGTCGTTCAAGATCATCCGACAATCGACACAGTCGAAGCGACCCTCTCATGGGACAACATGGCCAAAGGGAACCGCCTTGGATCCTCTTTCGTACTGAAAAAAGGGGAAAAATTCGTCGAGTACGCCGTCTTGTACAAGCCGCGCGACAGCTCTTTCGTCGTGAGAAACCTGTTAGATGCGACAGGCTACATGGGAGAACTGAAAGTGCTGAGAAACAAGGAAGCCCTTTCCAAGATCAATTCGACTTCAGCTAAGGATTCAATGATCTTCAAACTAGACACCCCCAGAATCATATCAGGTACGTCATACAAACTTACTGGCTTGCAGAGAGTTTAAATCATACTTAGGTCGTGGATGAACCCCAGCTTAAGCTCAGTTGAATTAACTACTCATCTGAATTGATATTAAACTATGTATTTCAATCGATTATGCGGAAAAGCGCCGCTGCCAAAACCTTACAATCAATATGCAAACCTATATATCTACCTCAATTTTCCTGCCAGTTTATTACATTATTGAAATTTTCAGGAGCTGAAACGGACATGATTCTGAGCGTATTGACAACACTTCCACCGTCGTTTGTCAAGTTGGAGTCAGTTTCTATCGGTTTCAACATCCCGAAACAGAAGGATGACGCAATTCTCGAAGTTTCGTGAGTATTAGATGAAAGTGATATTTGCCTGAACAGAATTCTTGTTGAACAGTACGATCGGTTCAAATGGATTTTTGTACTTCTGGATTCATGATTCTGAATTTCGTTGTAATATTGGGTTGGCAACACGATTGCAAATAACGTTTCTAGTAAATTTGAACTCAAGGAACTGAAATAGGAACCCCCACTCAGCCTCAGTTTGTGGAAATGGATGAAAACGTCAACTCAATCGACCAAGCGCTGTACAATTTTGAATAATCATTTTCAGTATACAAATCATTGTCCACCTCACCCTCAATGAATAGCGATCGGGCTACCAGTACTAATTAGAGCATAAAAGTAGTGCCAGACCAAAATTTATAATTTTTAGAATAATCCTATCTGCCAAAAAACGGTGGACCGACATTTTAGTTTTGGAATTTAAACATTCTGAAACTTTGAATGACCCATGACTATTGTATAGAGGATAATAAACCAAAATAGGCAGATAGATGCTTGAATTCCAACCCACGAACGAAAATTTGCGTTGAGCGTACAACCCCCCGTTCAACCGTCAATGCAGCTGCAACTTCAAGAACGCTAGAACACTAGTTGAATTGAAATTAGAAAGATCGGATTAATCATGTCCAATTAACCCGATTTCCAATTACCTTTAGGTTCGACAAATTTCTTCCGGTGTCATCGAGGCATTGAATTGACGCACGGGCGTCAAATGGTTAATTCGGTACAAGGGTACTAATGTGACCAGATGGGTTGTTCAGCTCGCGGTAATAGAGTAATGGTGGGCTTTGGTAATGACTCACGAATTATCAGCATCCTAATCGACACCCTTCCCATCACCACAACTAGGTGGGCCGTGGAAAGGAAGTGGATTGAAACTAATAAAAATGCTCCGTAAATTTCCAGTTAACAAAAGTGATGATTATTACTATAAATAAGATTTCCCAGATCACTAATTCAAATTTGTTTCCTTCTTTAGAGACATGGCGAGAAACGACTCCGGCAAGGCAATGATCCATGTTGTTCCCAACACGGTGTCCGTCGTCGTGAACGATCTCCCGGCTCAAACCGTGGTCAATATGTTGTTAAAATCTGCGGATCCGAAATCGTCGCGAATTCTCTCCAGAATGAACGTATTTACGGGAAGCGTGACCAACGTTGCGAAAGGGTCCCGCAAGTATCCGCTACGGCTCCGAGAGTAGGACTAGGTAAAGTAGAAGTTTCTTCCATATTTTTCCATAAAAAGATCAATTTGGCCACACCTCCAAATCAA
>CM034004.1:13635586-13667422 GCA_019603395.1 Cyrtorhinus lividipennis
ACAATCAACGCAGTCTGACTATTTTGCGCCCGTCAATTATTTTTCTCTGTCGACAAGTCTGGTCGAATGCGATGAGCGAAATCTTCTGCCTCCCTTGGAGCAAAAAAGAGGAAGGTTGGAGGATTTTGGCAGAGGCTGTACCGCTAGGAGCTAACGGGCCTCGCTGAATCGGCCTCCGCAAAAATTCTCCCAGAGAAAAAGGACGCGATCAGTTTCTTCCTCTGGGGCAGGTAAAGCGAAACCTCCGGGATAACCTGCTCAATATCAGATGGTTTTTGTAGGAAGTCGACTCTCTGGAGGAAGGAGCCCCTTGGTTGATGAAGGCACCAGGTCGAACCGATGGTTTCAACAATTCCCATTTACTCAACATTTTCGGCTGAATTTTCTGAGAAGTTAATTGAATATTTGTAAACAGCCTCCATTTTATCATATTCAAATACTCCTATTTTTGTAATCAGGCTAAAACAAATTGGATGATGCGTTCTCGTCCATGAACCTCAAAGTATAAGAAATTACTTACAGTTTTTATAAATATCCACATAAGAAATGAAGTCAGTTGAATAGATGCTTCTACTAGGTGTTGAGTATGTACATTCCGCAGGTAGTATTGATGTTTCTTAAAAACACCATTTAATTTCACCAATACGACGTATTTTTTTTTTTTTTTAAATATAACGAGACTGTGGGTAAAACTTGAGTGTAAAAGCAAAACTGGGTTAGCTACCTAATGTTTGAATTTTGGACAACTCTCACCAAGGTTTCCTAACGTTGAATAATACGCTCTGTTTGTGGGCTGTTGATATAGTTTTTGACTGCGCTTGCTCGTTTTTTTATAAAGACGTTTTTTGGAGCTCGTTATGTACTTTTCCAACTGCATTCCATTTCCGGTATCCTGGTGGAATCTCATTGACCTTGATTTTTTTCAATAACTGAAAGTGGTGTTCTCAGCAGATGTTGCCATTGAATGAGCCCGCGTTCTGGTTCAAACAGAGGGTTCATAGCAGAATGAAGAAGAGAATGAAATACAACAACCCCACCGCGTGAAGAGCAGGGAAGGTCATAATGTGGATGTGTCGATTGAAAAGAATGAAAGTAAAGAAGGGAGGAAAAAAACATTCCATCTCTTTCCAATGTGTGAACTGTAGAAACCTTTTTTCTATACGTAGTTTTCACATTTTTATTTTTTGTAGTCAATCCTCTGGCCAGCATTATGGCTTCTCCGCGTTTTTATCACCCCTTCCATCCGAGGGAACAACGGATGTTATGACCCACCGGGGGGGTGGAAGCTTAAGGAGGGTGGTTTAGACATTTCCGGTTCATAAAATACGCTTAGGTGTTGGGTTGTCGAGCCGGGAGAACGGAATGAATCCAGCTGAGAATAAATTGAAAAGTAGGCTCACTCTCGTCAATAATCTGCTGAGATCGCGATACAATTGAGATATATCACCCTGAAAATAAAAGAGATTTCGGTGAGTTTTCGGAGAGAGAATAATGCGTGTGGTGATTATTTTTCCCCCTAAACATTGTGCACGAGAATATTGATTTTTGGTTAATCAAATCTTTATTGAATATATCGAAAATCAATTCAAACTCCCATTTATGCTATATCAATAGCTAAATTGGACGAAATGGTTTACAGAATTCTGAGGAATTAATCAAATACGGGCAAAATGGGGTAATTTGGAAACGGATTTTCATGATATTTTGAGGCTTGGTCCAGTATTTTCTCTCTATTTGGGATACTTAATAGAACCTCCATGTTTACCCCTAACCGTGTTTATTTACTTTATAGAAGTGCTGTATCGACGAGATACCACCTGGTTGCATAGATGGCGTTTCGAAAATTATGAACTCTTCTAAAGTCTGCTGTGCATAGGGAAACGCTGCATATTTCCACTCATTGGTATTCAAATGAAGTTTAACAAAGACTGTTTTCCTGAGTGTCGCCCATTATTAACATACCTTTCTTCATTCGCGGTTCCTGGGTGAGAAGACATGAAGGACACAGATAGGGCCAACAAATTTATATTTACAATGCCCTATATCCTACAGCTTCAAAAGAAAGTAATTCGTTATTTGGATGAAGTATGTTTTGTTGGTGAGCGGTTATGAAAGATATCATTGTTTATAACTAACGTAATAGGGAATATTTAAGTTTTTTTTTTTACCAAATTTTCCCAGCCCTCAAAGTACTGGAGTTGGTCGAAGAATTTTCTAAAAAATTATTTAACCTTGTTTTTTGAATGGGAATTGAATGAAATGAATTAAACCAGCTTTAATCAGCGGGCACAGACTTATCACCTGAGGGCAACGGTCTTTCAAACACAAATTTACTCCATTTGAAAAAGCAGTTTTTGGCATTTCAGATTACTAAACCGAATTTTGGATTTTCACTCATAACTTTCACTTGTATTACGGTATAAACGGTGAATGTTTGAAGAGGATTTATTTTTATTTTTATTGTCTGTGCAAATGCGAAGGGTGTGTTATTTCAGTAAATATAATGAATCACAATTGTTTGTTCAATCCTGGCGTTCACACCCAAAAATTTGGCAGAAATCATTTACGAATGAGATTGCGCATTGTAGGTTCCCAACGTGATTGAGAGCAAGATGCGGATTAATAAGGGTCGAGTTTGGCAGGTGATTACGAAATCGAGTGAGCAAAACGAAATAAAATTCAGGTTTCCGTTGGCAAGACAGGTCCATCTGAGAAGCAACGTGAAAGGACCCAGTTGGGGTGGAAGGGGGGTTGGGGGGTTAGATGGCCCCAGTCGGGTAAGGGGGGTAGCTCGAGCGAAGGGTTGGTGCAGGACGAGGAATGCAAGCCTCAGAGATTAATGCAGGTTTCCGATTGGCGGGAGCCCAGCAGCAGACAGGGTGACCTTGTCGGGGCTCCCCGACGACGCTAATTTTAGTCTGGGCCTCCTGCTCTTGCCACTTCGCCTTCCCCTCGTCTTACCTTGTCCTCCCTATCCAGCCTCCAGACGGGCTTCTTCCTAAGGTCACATGGTCAAGTATTTCTTCACGGCTTGCCAACCCCCCCCCCCCCCCAACGAATACCAGTATTTATGGTATATTTAGAGCGACGGGGCTCTGCCTGTTTCCTTCGTTGCTCAACCACGTCGTTTCAATCAACCACACCACTCACTCCATCAATCACTTGACTCCTGGCTCCTTTCCAAGACCATTCCAAAAGGAACAGACTCGTGCAATTCACCAACCTACAATACACACGTATCAGTTTAACTAATTTGAGGCCCTAAGTTATGTAAGCGTCCATAAGATAACAGCTGTAGGCTGAAATGTAACGAGCAACATTCAAACTACATATATTCTACTGAACTGTACGTAGGTAGCTTATTTTTTAGGTAGGTATTTTTTTCGTGAGATTTTATAACGTTGGAAAATATATGTATTTGTAAGACGTTTTCTTTCTTCCAAAGAAAAATCACCTTTGACCCAACGATTTTCATGTCGAAAATAAGTTATTGCCAATTTGTCGATGTTGATCGAATATTAAGTGATCTGCGTGCAAAATACCTGATCGATGGCGTTTATGTTGTTAAAATAATTGTCGACGTTTTCGCCCAAATGCCCTTTGGAGCACAACAGTTTTTCTACAGACTGCAGGAAGCGTTTGGCTAGCAGACGTTAAATTTTTGGATTCAGGTCCACGGAACCGCATTGAAAACCGTTAGGAGATCATTCCTAAGATTGTTAATAAATTCACGGATGCCGTCAAACATTTAACATGAGAGATATTGTTGTTTCTAGCCGTTAAGTGCCATAATTTCCCAAAAATAGTTTTACTTCGTATCTCTTTAGCATGAAAATTAATTTTGACCGATTACAACGGTGCCGTTTTCTCTTTCCACCATCTTGTTTTTGGTCTGCCCATAAAGGAAAAAAAAAAAAAAAAAAAAAAAAAGACTGGCTTAGTCTATATGCACTCATGCTTCTCACCCTCTAATGTTTGGACGAAACTCTAGTGGGACCACACCCCCCTCAGCTGCACCCTAATTTCAACGCAATCCTGCAGTTTCGGCGAAGATCGCTTGTTTGGATTATCTTCAAAGCGGAAACTTTATATGAGAGTCTCTGAATTCACTTCGGGTTTTTTTCAAAATTAAATTTGTTTAGTTACATTAATCTCCCGTATTACAATCATTAAGTCGACAGAAACTATGACATTGGCCACAGGCTAGCGAAAATGCTGACGGTGGTTGCTGAGGCAGCCTGAGATTTCAACGGAGCTGACCAGAAAGATAACCGCTGACCTATTCGGTTAGAGAATAGATGGTGGATCTCAACCGGTCTCAACGAGTGTGAGAATGCGTAGATAGGCGAGACGTGATAACAATACAGGTGTGAAATGCCGCCTTAATTTTTCGCACGGAAGAATGGTACGTCCGGTATCTGTCTTTGAGTATTTCGCCAGAGCTGTGAACTACACACGTCTTGCTTGCGATAATTTGAATATTACATGGGGGGCCCCGTGAAAATATCTGGAGCGATTATACATCCGGATGCTAGACATACGATTCGTTTCGACTTGTTTTTCCTCATACTCGAATATCTGAATTGTCAAGTGGTACAGAGTGGAGGTAAAAACCGGCTGCTCACTAAGACCTCTTTTCTTATTAATTATTACTGGTTTATTTGTTAAAGCCCTCACACATCCATGGAATCCAGGAGCACGGAGAAAATAGGAGAAACAGTGAGTGTGGAGTGTGCCGGACTCATTCCAATCGATTTAGCGTCCAACATTTAGTGGAAAATAATACCTCACACGCTTAGGTACAGAAATCTCGAAAACCCACTTTTGAAACAAGTAGATATATACCCATATTGACCCATAAAATCTTCCAGAGGGCGCCAATCGTTCTGGGATCTGGCGCCGTCCCATTGGATTCAGCGTCCAAAAACCCGGAAAGAGGGTTCCTGACGAAATTTCACATTTTTAGACATTTTTTACTACTATAAACGGGATGGGTGGCGGACGACATTTAGCTTATTTTCGATTAGAAACCTTGGAACGTCCAGAAATGATTGAGAAATTGTTGGGGCAAATGGGAGGGGTTGACTTTTTGCGTGAAAACATAGGTTGATAGATTCTAGGAATAATTCAAGGAATATTCAACTAAAACCTATTGAACTTAATAAGTGAAAGTTTACGGTTTTTTTATACCTGAATATAAGTTGAATCACTTCAATGGCTATATCATCGACATTACAACCTTGAAATTGTCGAAAATTATGGTCTGCACGATAGAACTTAACGCTAATAATCGTATTTACCTATTAGAACCTGCTCTCCTATTATGGAGCTTAGAAGCTACTATGCTATTTAAAAAAAGTATAATCTTCATTTTTTACTTGTGTGGCATATACGGAAAAGTAAAAATACGCTTTATGAAAATGAGAAGGAGATAGTATCGAAAAGCGAGAGTACCAGTTTGCAACGCCGGATTTTACAGTAATTTTTAATTGGCTTATTAAATGTGGAAAAATGTTCTCAAATATCCCTAAAATCATGTATTCTAAATACGTAAATATTACGTACCAGTATTTATCTGGTGGACGATAACCTGCTAGACGGAGGCGGTAAGATGTTCGGGTCATTGTGCTCCAGACACTGGGTATCGATCTGCACCCCCTGGCAGCTCCACACACAGAACTGGTTACACGAACTAACACCTCACCGCCTCCGCTCATGATTGAACGATTTAGTCGACACGAGTACTCACATCGTTTAAAAAGATGTTAATTAATAACACCGTAGACATAAATTATTGTCAAGCTCTAGTTAGAGTCAATAAAGGAACCGCGTCTGGTAAAATGGTAAAACCTCAAATTACGTTACTACAAGATAAAAAAACTGTAAATTTTTTCACTGGGGTTGGTTATCCTTTGGGAATTGAGGCCCATTCCAATCGATTTAGCGTCCAAAATTTAGTCGAAAATGATACTCCACATGCCTAGATAGCCAAAAATCTCAAAAATTCGTTTTTTGAAAAACACATTTTGATTCGTCCCCCCCCCCCCCTCCAATATAGGTGCGATCGGGCTGAAAAGGTTTGCGGACCAACTAAAGCCGGAAACGGCTGACGTGCTTGACCAAAATTTCAGATTAGAAAACTTTCTACTACCAAAAATAGGGTGTAAGGCGGACGGACATTTGCTTAATTTTATCAAGACACGTTTTGAATTGTTTTTTGTGGGTGATAAAATCATATCAAAATACTACAGTACACATATAATGTTCTCTTCTCCTCTGTTCACCCTTGAAAGTGACACCGAATCTGCATGGCCTGTGTGTTCCCGCGTTCATAGGGCACTAATACCAGATATTCTGCGTAATAAAGTTTTAGTCGGATTTTTAGGCTCAGGATACAACCTGAATAATTGAAATTCCCTGATAGAATACTTTCCATTGAGTCGGAGTGTATATTATGTGTTATGATGAGTATATTAATTTCACATTTATCAATGTTATTGAATGGTTTATTAATGACATCTTATTTCTGTTAAAAAGAAGAAGCAAATTTTAATTGAATTTAAAGAGGAGAAGGGTGCTCATTTTCCTTCAGACTAAATTCAAGGTATTTTTAGTTGGCCGTTGAAGAATCTTTTATAAGTGAAACACGCCAATATAGAAGGTGAATATGGATCAAAACCAATCATTCGCATGATTGCACGCTATCGTTCCGAGCTCACACAAGCGCATTATCCATTCAACCGTCGAAACACGCGAGTCGACTTGGAGGCTCAACGAGGACACGGGACAATGAATCACTTAACGAGAACCCATCACTATTTACGAGATTAACGCGAGCACGATTCAAATTAACGGGGGACCCCTTCGGTATAATTTACGCGACCTCAAGGGTTCTTAGCGATAAAAAACCCTCCCCTTCTACACAGTGTCTCACACGCCATTAAAACCGTCTTGCCGATTAGACGGAATTTATTTACCGAAACGGAGTATTAATTGAGATGAACGATGCTCTCCCGACAGAACCGGTTCTCAGCTGTGTTTCTACACCTCTACATAATGTACAAAGCAAAATATTCAATTACGAGTATATTCTGGGAGTCGGATGAGTTTGATTTGTCGTTGAAAACTCCCACCAATCATCCAGGTCTCATAGTTTACAGGATACAGTCAAACCGCCATCCGGAGGAACACATCACGTAAGAAGAAGAGGATTTGAATGTTCTATCCACCTACCTACATTTGTGCATAATTTCCTGCTATCCGAAATTTTTTTCTGCCGGAAATGATGTATATTTTTATATAGATAGAAGTACAGAAATAGAAATACTTATATCACAAAGTTCACCAAAATAAAGTCTTTGGAGTATAGTCAACTGTGATCGGCCAACAGTTCAATCAAGACTAAAAAAAAAGAAAAGAGATTGAAGTTAGTGCAATGTTGGCTTTTTAAGAGGCTGCCTCAATATTGCTTCATTACCCGGTTTTTAAGGAAGTAGTTGGCTGAAAAAGCTAAAGATACCAACAAAATCGTTCCTGAATCAATACCCTAAAAAAAATTTGTTTTCCGAAAATAAATAATTTTACATGACATTTTTATCGAGGAGTGAAATGGTTCAAGTGTTGGATAAAATGTGGTCTGAAAGTTTCAACTGGGGCATTGACCACAAAGACCAATGTGGAATTGTGGGAGTCGTGAGACGTGATCAGCAATATAGAAGGGTCCTTATAATTTTTTTGGGTTCACCAATAACTACAAATAAATAAATAAGTAATGTAATAATAAAATCTTGACATGAGCTCACACGACTCCTACAATTCGTTTATCAATACGGGCAAAATTAATTTTAACATTTCGCATTTTACTCACAGTTGACCAAAACATGATAATTCGGATCTTCAATTATTCAGAATTAACCCTAAAAACCCAAGACAATTGACATGTTCAATGGACCTCAAGAAACGCCCATCCTCAAGAAATTGTTAAAATATTCAACGGATGTCGTCCCACGTAACCGACGATCCTATTAGATGAGGACGTCTCAGGTATGATTTATCCCACCAAACGAGAGTTGTGGCTCGGTCGACCGAAGGGATTCAACGGGTCCTGGGCCCATCGTGTAAACATTCGAGGACTATTATTCGCGGCTAATCGTACTTGGAACCTTTTGGTTTTTAGACGGGATGCGGGAGCAATGTTTTGTAGGCTCTGCTATGTTCAAAACTGTATTTCGTTATCGTATGAATGATCCGGATGTTATTCACCCGCACGAATAATTGAAGTGTCTTCAGAAATGTGCTTGAAACGTGCGTGTTGCAGGGCATTTCAGCAGTTTCTATAATAAAATCTAATAAAAGGTAAACCAATTTTTGCCTGACGGACAGCAACAAAAATTTTCAATAACAGAAATATGTTTTCGTCCTAAAAAGTAGAGTTAGTTGGTCTTAAAAATTGGAATGGCTACGAAAATTGGGTCCTCACCCAGACCCAGAAATTACTCCAGAGAATAGGGGCGCTTCCATTATTCAAACATGTGCAAAGGTGGAAAAGAAAAGGCTCCGTCACTGGAACACATCGTGGGCTTATAGCTTTTTCTGCAGCAAGGTTATACCTCAGGTACTTGCATACTTCAGATGAGTTCAGATTGCTTACTGGGCGGCCTGTAGCCATTTTGGGAATAGAGGTAGGATTGCCTTCCCGTTCCCAGCCATTGTCCATTTTAATGTCTACAACTAGGGCTGATCTTTCAATTTGTGCTCCCTCGTACAACCGGCCCCCAGCCATCAGGAAAGGAGGAAGTCCACCCTGACCTAACTATGACCATGAAGACTCAAAATCGATCCACTCATCGAAAAAACGTATGGTTTTGTTCGCATCTGGACGTTGTAAAACATTCATAAACAGAGTCACGACCGAGACTGAATACCATAAGCTGAAATGGTTCTTCTGGGAGCGCCTATTATTCCACACTCGATAGGGCCGTGTCTGTGAATGCCCTTAAAAAACCCTGTATTGTTGCCATTGCTGACAGGTATCCGCCTATTGCACCCGACACCCGAAAAAAAATCTATTACCATATACACGCAACAAGGTGCCTAGAAAAAACCACGTCAGGTGCATCGAGGGGAGATTTCGGTTTTGACTTCCCTTCCCTTTTCATGCAAATATTCATCCCTAACAAGTGGCTAACGCGAGGGGCTGTGAATGGGCTCCTCGTGACCTGCGACCTCACAAGGGGCGGAACCCTGGCCTTCTGGTGTCTCGGGGCTTTGGCTGCACTCTTCTCTAGCATCAACAACGCCAGGCTTTGTAGCAACAATTCAGATTTTAAATTAGTATACTGATAGGAGTCTTACCGAAAATTGCTTGTTCCAAGCAGAACCCTATTACGAGTTCAAATTTGGTTTTAGAGGATTTTTACGGAATGAAGCAAAAATGCTGGCTAATTATAATTGAGTGTATAATTCCTGATCAACACCTCATTACTTCATCGCTGGACATCAACCTTATACCAGCATACAATTAATATTAGACGTCTAACAAAGATATTGTCTCTTTTCAGGAATGATGTGCGGTCTCTATCCAGTAACCAGATCCAACGGAGGTATGTCATATGTTAAATAAGGCACATATTCGTTGTACAAGATGAATTAGGTGACTAATCCGGCCGTTCACTATTGCTTTTCCTCTGAGGACAAACATTGTAACATGGCAAAATGCTCATGTGAGAAAACTTAAAAATAATTTTTAAAATATTCATTTTTATCCATAGCTCAGGCTAAACATTTTGGAACTAATACCAAATCGGAGCTCAATTTGGGATAAGTAGAAGCCTTTTTAGGGTCTTTTTGGTACTGAAGATGGATGGATATTTTGGATTCTAAATCCAATCACTTTGAATGGTAAAAATAGGGAATGTTTGAAAGCACTTTTTTCTTGGGGCTTTAAGTACGTAGTGAAATTTGAACGTGATTGATGAACCAAATAGTTCGAAACTGGCCAAATCAGGCTCTGTCTTACGTTTAACAAAAGCTCGTATAATGTTATAAATTATCACCTTTTGTGTTCATTACCTTTGTGCTTAGATTCATTCTAAACAGAATGCTACAAAAAGAACATTTAGCTTAGTTAAGGCGCTCTACTCAAAACTGTTTTTGTGGCATTCAAGAGTCTAGAGAAGGTTTGAAAATGAAGTGGGACGAAGATTCAAGAATACGATTATATAGGAGTATTGTTTTATTCCACCATGAACCAAAAACAAGAAAATGAAGTCGTTTTAAGCAGTTTGAACGTAACGTCGGACATTGTCCGCCCTTTGTGTTGTGAGGGGTGGGTTTGGTTTTCGGTTAGTCATCTCGAATGGCTGAATAGTGTCCTCCATGCCGATGAAACTACCGATCATCCGGCTTTCCGAGCCGCCAAAAGACCTCCCCAAAGATGCGCCCATGTGTAACGTGTGTGAAAAGGGTGGCAAGTGGGTGGCGTGAGGAAGTGAGAGGGGAATCGGTCTAGACGATCAGGAGAGACGTTGTGGCGACCCTCCCTTCTTCACGGCGTCCTCATGCTGCTGGATGCGTCTGGACCATCTGTGGACGTCCTGGTGTCATGGAAGGGGTGACGGGGTTGAGCGGGTTCTGTCAGGTAGTGTGGTGAGGGGGGGGGGGTTCGTCTGCCTCGCTAATTTTCGGCTTGGTTGAGCCAGTAGGTAGCAGCGCAAGGCCACCTAGAGGCAAGACGGGGCACATGCGGGTCAACCTAGGAGAAGAATGAATAGCGAATTATTATTTCACAGCCAGTTGGTAGAAATTCCCCCTTTTTGCTCGTAACAATGCAAAAAGTATCTGGTGAATTAACCCGAAAATTCATTTCTCAGTATACGACCATCTGAATTATACTTTTTGTCGAGCGAATACATAATTGAGAATTTCACAACACTGGCCATCCTAGTAGTAGTCTCAAATTTTAAAAATAATGCGGTGCTGTACATTTGAAATTTTGCAAAGAGGCCCTAACAACCCACTAACAAAATTTGTGTTGAAATTTGAGGGTATGAGGAGAAACTGCCAAGAAAAGAGGCATTAAATCTGTTTCTGGAAGATTTAACATGTTTGTGAACTTGTTGAATCGGCACCAAAATATAATATTGCAATATTTTTAAAGATTCAAGTATTTTGCTCAATATTCGTGTTCAAAATATTGTCTACAATTATTTTTAGCTGTTGGGGACCCCGTAGGCGACCTACCTTTGTGAAATAAAGTAAGTTTTTTTTACCCCCGAAGTTTTTCTATGCTTTTCAACGAACGGATTTTTGTAGATAACAAAATCTGGCAAAAAAACTCACATTCCAAGGCCATATTTTTCACAAATATTTTCACAAGAACCTATAACTGTGTATAACATTTCGCCGTCAATAGTGGAGTTACAAAATGAAATGTACAACGCGGGTTTTCAAGGTTTTTTGAGTAGGGGTTCAATTTCCCTTATCATTTCGGCTGAACCAATCGAGTCTAAAATGGTGCTGCTGAGACAAAATTATTACTTTTATGCCTACTTAATAAACAATTATTAGGTTTTTCTAATTTAGCTCCAGTTTATACATCTAAGAAGTAGGGAAGGGAGAGGATTCTCATATGGGTTAACGCGTTATTGGTATCGCGTCATTCCGCGCACCATCCTGATTTCTGAATGAACTGCAGAATTTTCAAGGGATTTTGAGGTATAAACAAGCCGGATTGAGTTCAACTCCCGGGATTGAAACTCGAGCGTCCTTGGGACTCCCACGTCGCGCTTAACGTCATTAAATCAAAGAAGACCCTCTCAATACTCGATGCGGGTTTCGCTCTCCCTCTCGACGGTGCTCCCGCCTTTTGAGTTCACACCTTGACATTATTACCGTTTTTTGTGACGGACGTGGGACGAATTGCGGTCCAAGGACAAGCTCAGGATGGGACGAAGCTTGAGGCCCTGTAGTCTGAAGGGATTGAGGAGGGGGAAGTCTTCCTTTCTTGGCTTTTTGCGGTGATATAAGAGTCGCTGTATGTGGCGGTGATTGTAGGGAGGTTTATTACCAGAGAAAACACTGAGGGCCTTCCACTTCTTTGTTGGTGATCCTTCGCCTCAAGAAATCGTTTTCATCCTGCCTCAACTTCCCCCAGCAAAAATTTCGAACCCCCGAAATCTGCCAAGGACGGCGAGAGGGGTGCAAAACCAAAGCGTTTTTCGGGTTTGGTCTGAGGGGGTCCGGGCCTATGCTTTTTCTTCCTGTTTTGCCGTCCGTCCGTCTGAAGGTCTGTCGGGTTTGTTGAACCTCACGTGGAGGACGGCAGAGATGTCTAGACAGGGAGGGCGAGCTGGAGAGGTCGTCCGTCTCTTTTTATTTCTTTGCCAAACTCCAACCGTGGACTGGGCGGCCTGTGCTGTCTTTTTCGTCTTCTTTTAACGCTACGGGTTTGTCCTTTACTTTTGTTTTCTTTTGGGACCGTTTTTTGGTTGTTTTCTGTCTGGTACAAACGTCAATGTGAATTCCTTCTAAAAAATTTTGAGAAAAATAAAAAACTCCCATGGGACGACGGACGTCTCGAAAATTCGCTGTCTACTTCATCAGCGCAAATCGAAATGCGGCACTTTCCCCGATTAATGAAGCATTAGAGCAAACTCTAGAGCATTGTTTTTAATCCCCCTGACGAAAAAACCAAGTTCTGTACCAAATTAATGAAGCGTGTCTAGTTGAAAACTATAGGTTTATTGCGAATAGTGTGTCAAAATGAAAGAGGTAGACCCCTAAAACGAGGTCCGTCTGCTCCTTCAGTGTAATTGAAATAAGTGAATGACATGAATGTAAATCCTCAAAGGCAATATCTAGGGCTAAACGTTTTAACCAGGGTCGTCTTGATCGTGGCCTCTTATCTGAGTGTTGCAATAACCACAATGCGGGTTGAAGTTATCTCATTTTTTCATAAATAAGGAAAAAACCCTCCACGTTAGGCAAGTTTTCAAGAATTCTCCATAGTTATCAGTCCAAATTGCACATGTTTTGGTTATGAGAATCCATCTTTTGAACATCTTATCAGTCTTGCCCAGAGGATATAACTTCAGGCTCAACAGACGTGATTTAGTGTATTTTGTGACGTCTTGATTTCATAGGTATATTGACCCATATATACACTATATATACTATATACTATATACACTATATATAGTGACCCACGCTAGCCAAGGGCGGTTTAAAACTTGTCATTAAACAGTGACTTAAATGTGAACCTCCTGTTATTAGCGCCAATTAAAGGATGAATTGGTTTAAAAATTGCTACTTCTGAGGTACTCTGTCTTCTAAAATAAAATCGCACCCCTAAATTACGTGAATTTAACTCTTTTGAGGAGTTTTATCAAAAACATGTGTTTATTAGCGCATTGGTGTGTCTTCAAAATTGTTCAAACGGCACCCTCATTTCCCTCAAAAAGTCGGAAGAGGTCTAACGAATGCACAAAATAAATTCACACAACTTGAGTTGAATTTTATTCGTGTATATTGAGTATGTAAATGCTGCTCAGCTCCTCATTTTTGGCTATTACCGACGGCTGACGCTGGGTTTAGTTGGGGCTTCTAGCGTCGCTCAAGGACAGTGACCGCTCTAATTGACTAGTTACGTGACAATTCATCTTGATGGCGGTTCATTGCAGGCTCTTAATCTGACGTTTCCTCTTCTCTCCTCGATATGGCCGCTCGACACGGCCGTTAGAAAGACCGGCCTATTTGACCGAGGGCAAACCCCGTAGGTGTCGACTACCGTTGGGTTCCCTTTTCGTGTAGGTAGATTGTACAGTACTTTCATGTCTAATCTCGACTAAATAATATTTTATTAGTCAGCGTGGTGTCGGTAATAGTATGATATTTCATAATAACATACGTCCTCCACAAATCGTTCAATAAAAAACTAATTGAAATCCGTATCCAAATCTGACACCCATATTTTATTACTTATATTTTAGTATTTTGTTTAAATTATGTATGATATTATATTTTTTATTTTATTTTATGAATATTCCTAAATATTAACCCTACGTTTCTCTGCCTAATTTTTGTTTCCGATTCGTCCCAAAGTTTTCTGGAAAATATGAAAATATGAATTTTTGTGCAGCTTTTAGGCTTCTAATTCCCCATGCGGAGGCATGGTAGTTTATTAATCTCACATCCGCTGTATCTGGTTGTAAATTGTTGCTTCTATGAATATAACCGCCTCATTAAAATCCTCTATTCTCTTTTTCTCCTGGTTCGATTCGGCCGCAGCTCATTGTTGTTGGAGAACAGCAGGTTACCCCACGCGTTAACTGAAAACCCAATGGGCCTCCTGGCGGTTCCGCTTCAGGGAGAATATAGTTATACCTATTGGTTTATTAATCTCTGAATAATCTCATGTTTTCATGCCTGAAGTCAACCTTTCTGATTTGTCCAAGAATGTAACACTTCCAAATTCTTTTAGACAAGAATTTGGGCCCCAATTTGCCTAACTACTCGCTAGTATGATCTCAGCTTTCTGAGTGAGGTTATGGCTAATTATGTTGATCGTCGTTACCGAGGTTTTGGAAACCCGAGCAGTTTTTTTTGTGAAATTTCTGGCTTTCTATTGACTCAAAGGATCTTGCACTGATCACCTCATGTCAAAAATGATAATTAAAGGAGTTTATACAATCATTTTGTTATTTTTTAATACGTTTTTATGTGAGTTTGGCACTGAATCGTTAACATGAGCAGTCTGTACCAAAGGTTGTCATCGAATGTTTGAAACTTTGAAGACAATATTTCATTCGCAACTACGATATACTTCCAAATGAGTGGAAGACTAGGTTCCACGGAGAACAGACAATTTCTCCTTCAAATTTTACAACTCCCTCATTCTTTCTCTTCTCTTGTAATCGTGTCGTATTTGTTCCTCATAATTTCTGTTATTCGCTCAATTCCTCCTTGTCTCCTCTCAATGTACAGTTATAACCATTCGTTTCCTCCTTGTTGCTAGTCGCTGTCCATTTGGCTGAATAGCTTCCTATCGTGCACAACCCATGTCGATTACAACTGTACGTCGTTGGAATAAGTATCACAACGTCCAAAATCCCTCTCCGACTGTATTCAATCCTTAATTTCAATCTTTATTCCGTGATAGTACTCACGTAACAAGACGAGGTTTGAATTTTTAAAGCTCACATGTGCGATCGCTCACTGTAATCCACATTGATTCGAGGCCACAAATGCAAACGTTATTTTACAAGAACTCCAAGCGATTGATACAGTCATCTGATATCCAAATTGCAAATAATCAAGGAATGTACTATATACATCCCTGTTGCGTCTGCCTAGACTGAATTTGATACTAAATGCGATAAATATGCTGAGAATTTATCGACATGACTTTTGAAGTAGAAGAACTGACTAAGGCCATAACTACGACGATAAAATGTTAAAACAGCTCAAGGCAAAAAAGCTGTAACATTTATCCTTGCAGTTTAATTTTTCGTTCTTGAAGTTTCCCATAAGGAAAATCGAAAGAGGTTTACCGGTTTCCAGTCCTGATGATGCAAATTGGTCTTTTGTTCTCATGAGTACAGCAGTTTTTTTTTTTTTTTTTTTTTTTTCGGACAACACTGGAGGTCTTGGAGGATATAAACATTGTTCAAGTTCATTTGAGCGTTGGTACAGTTTTACTGCACTTGAACAAAGCGTTTGTATTTTACCTGCAGTAAATCGTAAAGTAAATTCCACGATTATAAGTTTCTTGCTTCATAGCGCTCGGCCCAACAAGCGAGCTTTGGCCGGTTGTTGACTCCACTTGTCGATTGTCACAATGACTCTTGGAATTGAGCGTTTAAAAGAAATGGAACTCATATACAGACAACTTCGAAGGAATTGGGACAAACTAGAAAAATTAGTTTCGGTTCATGTTTCGACGGTACGGGGTATTATCCAATTGACCGTTCCATGACACGCGTCGCAGCCTTTCTGAACATTAGGAAGAATAACGTTTCCGGTTTCACGTTAGAAGCGAACTTCTGCGTTCATGTGGCTGAGAAGGTAATTAATTTATCTTGGGGTTTCATGGGGTTCTGCTAATCAAAATATTCTCAAAGTCATCAATTTTAAATTATATTCACGTTTGTTTTGAGAGAGTCCAACCAGTAAGGCTCTCTTATGGTTGTCAAGATTTGCGTTAGGATCTTAACCAACCTTTGTAGTGATCGTTCTTATGATCACTTTGATTCAAATCTCTCATTAAATAAAAGCGGGGGGGGGGGGGGGGAGATTATTCACGATATATTTACATTGCTCGGACTCGCAGCCATTATTTCTGTTGTGTTGGTAACGAGGTCACGTTCGGAATAAACCTTTTATGGCCGAAATCGTTGCTGTAGTGTGTTTGGAAGGTATTAGCTTATAAAAAGACATCAGAATAAAGTTCGCGTCTGTGGAGTTTTTATGCTGATTTACGAGGGAAAATTGAACAATTCATCATCCCATGACAAAGGTTGCCATAACCCACTATCGGATTTCAAAATTGCCGCAATTGTTGCTCAAAATTGTTCTGGCATTGTTCAAGAAACGCTCATCTACAGCTAATTTTCGACGAAATTTGGTACCTATAGCCCAACTTCATTCAAATGATGTTCACTTATCTACGATATTGTGCACTCATCGGAAAGTGAAGGGAAGAACAAATGGGAGTCTCTTTTTAGACTCATCTGTTACAAAATGAGTTCAATGCAGCCTTCGTTGAAAATACATTACTAATATTTACCCTGAATTTTCACAAAAATCCCATCGTGAGCAATTTAGTTAGAGTTTCCCGCCTTTTTTGAACGGCCGATGCGGAGGAGTGTCCTCAGTGCGCACGACGCGTGATTGTGTACGAAGAACCCGTTCGCAGGCCCCCCTCATTGGTAGTCATATGCACACATCCCATTGAGGTGGGTCAGCCTTGCATCATCGAGCTGCAGTTGCATAATAATTTCCCTCGCTAAAGGAATTAATTAATGCGTCATGCCTCCTCGATCGTGCAAACCACATAACGGTGACTCATTTGCGGAAAGTCGTCCAGGTGCAGTATTCACAGCTCTTAGTTTTAAATGCCTTGACTTATCCGTTAATGATTAAAAAGAATCCAACTCAAAGAAAAAAAAAGATGTTCGGCTTATTTGAAGCATTTACTCCACCTACCTAACTATTAAAACAACTATTTCGACAAGGAGCGCTTCTATTTCTACTGCAGTGAGCAAAGTTTCCCAGAACCCCAAGTACCGGCCTTTGTCTGTCTTCGCGCTCTCCATGGCTCTCCAGTTATGTCGTTTACAATTTCTCTAAAACAAAAAATGCTGCCTGAATATGAAATAAGAACACCATTCTAAAATTAGTAATCTTGATTATCAATATTACATCCGTGGGCGGGAAGAGTCGTGTGTCATACGACTTTATCTTACACGTTGGAAATTCAAACCAAAATTGGCAAAAGCCTTTCAACCGAATTTGAGGGGAATTCTGTCACAGACGCTTGGTACCACCAATAAACAGTACCTATAATATTATACGTTCGTTGAAGACCCTGCAGAATTGTATGTATTTGTAGGAAGTCGCTATAGTCAATACGAGATGTTGGACAATAATTAATCATAATATGGCGCGAGGAACGTCGAATTAATTACATGATTAGAAGAAAGATGTAGTCCGCCGAGTTATGCCATAACTCTTCAATTAAATATTAAAAATATAAAAAATATAAAGAAAAAAGATGCATTCCGTCATTTTTTTAAAAATTAAATGTTGATGTTTATCTTAATATTTATGTTTATATTAAACTTTTGATTATATCCCTACAAATTTTGCATTGTTTTGATATTCTTCAAGCTTTTTATCTTCTTTTCACTTCTTTTCCAGGTTCTCGTCCAAGTCCTTGAGGAAATTCTCGATCAACTCCAGATACATATCTCATCTGTGCACGTCAAACGTAAGCTCAATCATAATTATTGATCCTCCTAGCTCTGAACCATTGTATTTTTCCAACCCCACCAGACAAGAACCCTTGCGCCGTCATCTTCCACCAGACAACTGGACAGTCTTTGATGTTACGACGGCCTTCCGTTTACCTCAGGAAAAGATGAGGACAAAAACTCTGGTATTTTACAACGGCAGCGAGACTCAGATATTTCATAAAAACTGAATTGATACTCGTCGGTCGGTCAGCTCATCGTATAATTCATGCAATAATACATTTTTGATTGGCCAATTTTTCCTTCTGCCGTTTTGCTCGGGGGTAAACGCTCAAGGCACTGAATTAGTTCTTTGTTTGATGGTGGGCTGGCTTTACTGGCCGCCTGAGAGACTTTTAATAATCCCCTCCCCCTTATTATTGTTCCACATTTAGGTGGAAATTATTATCCTTCTCGTCACTTTTGAAAATGTCCGGGAAGTGGGAGGGGGGCAGCCCTCATCTTATTCTGAGGTTTCTTCGGCACAAATCGACAGAGCTGCTGAGACGAAGTGCTTCTTCCCCGTGCGTTGCCCGCTGTTGACAAAAAGTTATACGTCGAACCCGTAGGTCCGAACTTGTGTGGTTGAAATTCACAAGGTCGATTCTAGGGGTACGAGGTATCGCTCTGCACCACCCTTTCCTTGGTATTTTGATGTTTCACTGCGTACCACGTTGGTTTTGCTTCCAGTATTTTGTATTCGATTTATTGCCATAAAACTCCGTCGTAAATAAATAAAATGAAAAAATAAAACAAACTAAAAAACAAATAGGTAAATACACCAACCTTTTATTAAAACTATTTTGAGTAGTTAAAATGGTTTTCTGATTTAAATTCGAGAAAATTATGATATTGCTGTGATTTTCGTTGTTCTCCAGAACTGATTTTTCACCTTTTGTGTCATATTTAATTCCTATAGACAATAATTAAAAATATTCTAAACATAATAATTATATTAGCCTTATTTGTGTATAAATATCTTTCGAGGATTTGTTGGTGTTCAAAGTTATCGCATAACTCAAACGCCTGCAAGATGTGTCATTGATAACTGTGTGAGTATATCACTCCGAGATGATTCGATTGGGTCATTTGCTATAAAAGTTTTTTGAAAACACTTGTTTGTTGCGCGAAACATTTTTTTTTAACGGTTTCTACGAGAGGTAATTTTGAACTGCTTAAATGTCCAATATTTTGATAAAGATATGATTTCAGGGCGCTATTGACTTCTGTCTTTGTTTTGGTATATAAATTTGCCCGTGTTGTATTCGTGTGTTTGTTCTGTATGTAATGCATTTTTTTAGGATGATAGAAACATGTCGCCATCTGCATCCCTGCTCTTACGTCGCTACATTAACTTTTGCTTGAAAGAATATCTTTGTTGCTTGCAGTTCAAGACGTAGCAGTCCAGAACACAATCAGCTCTACGCCTCGATACGGTGATGTTCATTGAGTGATCACTTTCCCTATTTATATTTCTCTAGTTTAGATACAAATCTTTCGCTTACGTAAAAGAGCAGTGGGTAAAACTACGATTTCTGAGGTCAATAGAAAACAACAAAGGAGTCCCAGTCGTTTGATCTAATAGTACTTTGTTTGGGTATTTTGTGTACTTGTTTGAGTCCTGAGTAATTTTTGGATCACTGGTTGGAAGGAAAGTTTGGCTGGAATACCGTTTAAAAAGAGGGGGTAAAACTCAGCGAAATATTCAGTTAATTTCTGGGGTTATTCGAGTGTAAACCACTTCCTGAGCTCACATTCTTTTCAACGACCTGTAGAAGTAATATTTAACCTTTGTCCATATATTAATTCCACGTTGGTTGTTTCAGATTTGCCAACTTGGCTCATCCCCTACGATACCAGCCTGATTGAATAATTTTCGGCCAGATCAAGTTGCGGTGAGGTAGTAGGTTGTATAGTAGAGTACTACATCATTTAAGGAGACTGTACAGCCTGCTAACTTTCCCTAATTTGATCTCATATCGTCAGTTAAAAGAATATAATTGCCCCAAAATGTGCGAAGACACGGAACCGTCGTCAAAGGAATTCAACGAACGGCTTTTCTTCCGAAATTCTTCGAGCGGCCACTCATTAAAACTCTGGCTGTTGTCGAAGGTTTGAAGCGTTATAATGTAATTCTTATCGAATAACGTATAATTTCTGATAAGAAATCGTAATAACCCAAACAGTCGATCAACACGTCTTGACAGAGTTTATGCGTCTCAAAATTTCGCTGCTACCCTCTTCCCCATCAATCGGTAAATATAAGTATGACTTAGCGAAGCGTTTTATGTTTTTATCGTTAATTTAATCAAACATTTATAAAGAGGGAGAATTCTGTCTTGAATACACTTATCAACTCCTCATTTAGAGTCGCTGAAAAAAGTAAATTTCTCAGCAATTGTTTATCCATTTAGAAAAGCATAACTTGAGAATCAGCGGATTCGTTAAGCAAGTCTTTCGGATTTGTTTAATATTCACTCAGTAAATGAAAGCGTTCTTTAGGTGCCACAAAAAAGATGTTCTAAAAGGAGTTCTCCAAATGACCAACTTGTAGGACGACAATAATGTTGGTTGTGAAGATGGAGAGCGAATTTTTTTAATGGCTAAATGTGCAAGAATGGGAGAGAGTAATATTTTGAAATTTGTTTTTCTCACCACTCGCCTAGTTGACTAGATTTTATGCAAATATGTAACAATGAAAGGAATGGTTGTAGATCATAAGTTACCTATATCGGTAGGTTTCTATAAATTGTAAATCTTCATTGGTTTTTAATTTAATTTATAGCAATTTATTGAATTGAATAACTTTTAGAAGTGTTCCTACATATATCGAATGTATGAGTTAATCATGTAATGTTTAATTGATAGGTGTGAGTGCATTCTTTGACTTGTAACGACGATGTTACCTCTGATGGTCACTTTCACCAAGACAATGCAGCCTGGGAATCAAAAAAAAAAAAAAAAAAATTTTGCGTTTTTGATTACCCTGTACAGACATGCAATAATCGGAGAAGACCAAGGAAGATATTGCGAGGTTTAGGGCTAATATTGCTGGGATTCCTCTGAATACTCAGATATTGCTGTATTTTGGTGAAAGTAGCCTTTGATGAAAGAGTTGCTCAATTTGTAACACCTACAATTTTTTGCAAAAATCTAAATTTTCCACAAAAAACAAAAAAAAAAATTAGCTGCACTGTACTAACGTCAGTAGGCTATAACAAAACGTTACCCAAATGTAAACTAGAATATATAGCACGGCTTTATTTGCATGTTAATGAATTGTTATTGAACGTTAAATACGCGTACGATAGATTAATCTCCTAACTCTTTTTTTATCAGCTCTCACTAACTCGGTATCTATGTAGTAATTAATTTATAAACGTGGCAGGTATTAGCTACCAATTCTTTGAAATCTGTTAACTGGTGTTTTACTTCAAGCGATTCATTTTCATGTGCTACTTGAAGAGGAATATATATCGCTAAAAACCTATAACAGGCTTGAGTCCGTTTATCGGTTTGATTTGACGGTTTTTTATTAACGTCCGCGTTGAAATTGCGATATTTTTAAATGAATTTTAGGTTCATTTGGTAGGTTTAATAGGCGGATTTTTTTTCTTCGTATTTAGTGAACGTAATTTCACTGCTGACGCGTGAAATATGGTTTATACACCTGAATTAAATAAAGGATTGGAAATGCCTATGCGTGTTCTTCCAGTTGAACATTCTAAATTATTTTACTTGTGTAGGAAGGAGGACTGATCTCAAAGACTTGATGACTTTATCCGCAGAGTTGAAGAAAAAAAAAAAAAAAAATGTAGGTACGTGAAAGAGAAATAATGGTTATGCGAAAGTCTTTAAATGAGTTCCTTTAAATTGTTTCGATATTGGTAACTTATGGAAATTCGTTTGAGTTTCTTCCTTACAAGAGTCTTGGCTACTCTACTACTCAGGTGTCGTAGTAGACATACAAAAGGGCTGAACCACTTATCAAAAATATTGTTGAACAACATTAATGAATTGATTGCCTCTAATGTAAAATACACATTCCCCAATAGTACATTAAAAACTCCAGCTTCCTTAAAGATTGTAGGGTTGTGAGCTCCAGCTAGTAATATACACATGGCTGCTGTAAGTTATATACCTACACAAAATTTGGCAACAGCTATTGTGGTGAATGGGTACCTTATGTAGAAATGTTTCTCTTAATAGCGGCTACGGGTGGTCTGATAACATCTATAAGATGAACGTAGAATAGATAGAGACGACACAAAACTATTTGTCGATATTTAGGCATATCTATCATCTTGAGTTAAAACGTGGAAAATGAGTAAAAAGCTCCATCGAGGTCAGTACTCCAATTCCTTTTCAAATAAGTACAGAGGTCTTGAGTGGTCCTAAGACGAATAACATTGCTACCAATGTCGTTCCTGATGATAAGGTGCCGAAAGCCCTAGAGCCATTAATAAAACAATCACAAACAGCTAAATGTTAGAAACAATAAGAGCCACGTTACCTATTTTAAATGAGATCAAACCAGAGAAAATAAGCGATAAGACTCGACTAGCGCTTTCTTTCGGCAGTCTTTTCAACTCGGAAGGGCAGGGAATCAGCAGATGTGCTTTATTTGATCAGTGCACATCTTATCTACCGGAGCGAGAGGCTCACAGAGTTGACAAAGAAAGTGATTTTGAAAGACTATTGCAGCAGGTTAAAAAATTTATATATTTCGTCGGTAATTTTCATTTCATTATTTAGTTATGACGTTGGCAAATAACGTTGTACCTTCCACGTGCGTACATCCCCCTAAAAGTGATATCCCTTCTTTTACAATACATCTACATTGTAAACAAGAACGGCGACCTTGAAGCATATAAATGGGCATACGATAAATCCATGCTAGTCGGAATTTTGCACTATTTGTCTGTACAATATCTACGGAAATTGATGCCCACAGTCTTGTCATATGTCTTGCAATATGTTGCTTAATCCATAATTACTTTCCTTATTCTAGCTTATGATACCTAATTCTAATAATACAACTCAAATTGATTATTTCAAAGGGTTAGAATCAAGGAAATTCACTCAATGCAGCACCTCACTTGCTTCACGTCCTGATTTCAAAATGTGTAATTCGTGCCTTTAGCTACAATATTAAAAGTACTCTTTTTAATTTGTTCGAGCATACCAACAGTTGTCCAACCGTTCCATACTGCATTTGAATTCATGAGTCTGATTCATGAAATTTAGTAAATTATTGTGCTGGCAGAATTTTGCTAAATTCTGTTTCAATTTGGAGATGATTTTCCAAAGTACCGTTTCTAACATTCATTAGTTATGGGGTTAAAAAGGAAATCCAGACGTATTTTTGGCGAATGAAAAATTTGGATTTTAGAACCAAAAGATTCTAACAAACAAAAAACAAAAGTTTTTAAATCAGGGGTTGCGATTTGAAGTGTTGAAGTACACTCTTGGGTGGTTTTTGAAAAGTAATTTTCATTAGGAATCTTCAATCGCTTATTTTATTCCTTCCCATCATTAGTAAAGCTATGACGTAGCTACGACGCGGTAAGTAGCTACGTTTGTATTGATGTTCGTTACCTTCTAAATACAGTCGGTTAGCTACTCATCGGGGGGATATTGCTACTCAATTTGTAGTGTCCACCACGTGAATAGAGAGTCGATCCCATGAATTTGGAAATTCCATTGGCACGCGAAAACGGGGAATGCTCTTTTGAGCCACATACTCGAGTTATAAAAAGTGTGACCGATCCGATAACTAATTTGGCATTTCGATCTTGCATTCATTAGTGCTACTAATACTATTTTTTATCATGACAAAACGTTTTGATTTCATCAAAGGGGCCATTCAATCTTTATCGAAAATGAAATTCTCCATAAATTATGTATTTCGGCATTTAGGGAGCCTGAATAGCCGCCAGCCTGCAACTCTCAAACTTTCTACCGATGTTTTCAATGCTCCTGGTCTCTAGCGGTGGTTGAAGGAAGCTTAGTTGCCATGGCCTCTCGCCAGGTAGCGATTGGAACTCAAACGCGATCTGCCGGATCACTCAAGAAAGTTCTTTCCACTTACCCTAGAGTTCTTTTCATTCATTTCAAGACGTGTCAAACTTTTACGAACTCGCTCCTCAAATTCTTTTCACGAATAAAAAATGAAATTTGACAGCGGGTTGTCATTAAACGTCCACCTAATAAGCAGCGATCTGCCCTTCTACATCTCACATTTTCCGACTAGGGGATAGTACCTTGTACAATTCTTAACCCACGCCTTTAGCTTAGTTACCTGCTACGGGATTGTGTTGTCGAAAATACGTAAGTCTGTACATTCTGATCTGCAACTGGATGTGTATGTGTGCAGCCCACACATCGCTCTCTGGTAGCGTTCCTACGACTAGTACATCATCATTCGATTACTGAACTGAAAATACGCCCATATTTCAGTTATAAATTGATAATGACTTTTTGGCGTTTTTGAAATTGGTTTTCCCCTTTGTCTATTTATTGACTGACCTCTATTCAACCAAAACACAACTTATCCTCAGCGTCTAAACTTTATTTATAAAAAAAAAAAATAAATAAATAAACTCAATTTTGAATTTTAAACGAAAAAACTAAACTTTAAACCACCAAAATTGGTAGTGGTCTCCCGGGAGATATTTTCTGGAATATAGAGAAGAATATTTTCTGTACTTGGAAAGTACAGAGCTATTTTTCTTAAAAAAAAAAAAAAAAAAAAAAAAAAAAAAAAAAAAAAAAAAAAAATCGAGCTGAGATCGATAACTTGATTTTGCCAACGTTTGATGATTACAACAGGCTTCAATCCTCAAGACATTTATGGTTAGTGGGTGCCCTATAGGTTTTCATCTACAAAACTGCTAATTAGAGGTAAAATCTGACTGTTACCATCGTTGAAGCTCGCGTATCACCTGAAATTTTATTTTTATGACTGATGAATGATAAACAAGTTACAGCGGCAAATATTTTACTTCCGCTTTAGAACTGTTGCAGAGGCCCAATGATGCAAATTAATGTAGGATACTCACTGAGTTATTAAATTGTTTATTTTAAATTATTGTTGGTGTTCAGAAAAAATGAAAGGGGAGTTCAGCTCGCAACCCTTGTTATCCAAAATAAAATGGTGAAAAATTGCCTAATTTTACCAATGTCTAGTCTTTAGTAACTGTGGAGATACCAGAGAATAAATCGAATCGTGACTGTAACAAATTTCAAAATTATTTGCTTTCAAAATAGGCAACGCTCTTGAAAATTTCTTGAGAAAATGCTAAATATCATCCACATTTGCTTCGTTCACATGCAATCATGTACTAAAACAAAACCTTTTGTCAATCCTCGAAACTTTTGGATTTCGGGAATGTTAAACATAGTTAATTTAATAAATTAATACCGTTAGAAAAAAAATTGAAAAAATTAGGGAAAAAGTTCGGCAGTAGTTACAGGTGATTTATTCGCATTGAAACTCCATAACATGGTGCTTAAGGCCGCTGCAGCGCCTAGCTACGATTTGTAAAAAGATTCAATTTTCAATCGAGAAGAATTCATCAAATACGTAGGTATCTCCAAGTAGGCTCACAAAGGTACCCAAAAAAGTTTCGAAGTACGTTCCGAATTTCCGTCTTCGTATTGTATTTAAATCGGCAATAATATTTTGTAACATTCCTGTAATTTATTTTGGATTATTATAATAACTTTCGGGCTTCTACATTTCCCACAAATATTTGAACAGGTATTCAAATAGGTAGGTGTTGCAGATCCGATTCGTGTAAAGAACCTTCTAAATAATTTCAAATGCGGGTGCTCTCTACTTATGCTGACATTACAGAATGAGTGCAATGCTTTCTCGAATGAGCATGAAGGTACTATTCAAAACATGGACTTTTTTTATGAGACTCTTTTTTGATGGGTTTGTCAGTATGGGGTGTAGAGGAAGTTCGAAAGCAACCAGGCGACTAGTTTCATGAGTTGGAACGATAACACCTTAACGCGCTAGTGCTCGTCCCATAATGCTCCCGAATTATAACAGCACCGACTCCCACTCGCTATTCAGGCACCTCACTCGTTGTTTTTCACGTAAGGAAATGTTCTTAGACATTTTTTCCAGACTCATCTTCTTCCAGCCGAGACGAGGGGCATATTCGGGGTGGACCGTACGAGAAATATCGTACGCCCAAGGACCGTGGACGACCGTACGGTGGCGGGAGTCTTGGCGAACCTCCCACTCCCTGAGACCCTAATCTGTGATGTAGATTTGGTTCTCACAGGCTAGCGCTCTCAGGTGCGGGCGGTAGCCTTTAAATCAAGAAAAAATTATTCAAATCATACGTAAGGCTTTTATTACGATGAATTATTCGCTCGTTATTTTGGTACCTATTAAATTCTTTCTGCCTTGTTGAATTATTGCTCTCTTCCACATTTTTCATTTTTACAAGAACTTAGTGATTCCAGGTTTGGAAAGACAAAGGGTGGCTCGAATCTCAGAAATGCATTTCACTATTCGAACTTGATTGATTCCGCGTAAAATGAAACTAACCAGGGAACCTTGGCTTTTGAGCAAATAGTCTACATTGCATGACAATTTGAAATGTTCACTGAAATTTTCTGTGTTCTGCAGGCAAGTATAATGGTAGCATTTCAAAAAAATTAAGTTGAGCTTGAAATTGATGACTTTTTTTGATTCAGTAGGTACGTATGTCGTAAAATATATTGAACTCTCTCATCAAATTACGTAGAAGTTTCGAATTGGACCCCAACCCTTGAAGGTTTTTGGCGACTTTGAGGGCTATTTGTTGCGACTCGGTCTAGTTCACATATTATTAGTGAGAACTTGAAAAAAAGATTATCTTACTAATTCGAAGGAGTCTGAAATGTTAATTCCCCTTATGGTTGGACGAAATATTCTGAAATATCTTTATTTGTAGAAGAAAAATGTTATCGAGGCACGAAATTTACATTGATTTTGTGTGCAAGTTGTAAAACCTTTCAAGGATTCATTCCCTCACAATATATGAAAGAGCTGAATCTGCATCTTTAAGACATCTAAAAAGGCGATGTAAAGCGGCCGAAGTGGTCTTTATGGAGTTGGGACACGATGAATGAGAGCAGTAATGAAGTTAGAATGGGAGGCAAGAATACTCGCGAAACTGAGGTAAAATAATATAAAAGCGAGGAGTACCATTATTCAACAAGAAAAAATTGGCGCGGTCATTTGGGCGACGGGAGACGTTCGAGAGACGAAAATCTGAAGAAGCTCCTAGGTATTGGATTGTTATCTAAGATGGTTCCTCTGAATACAAATGATCAAAACTAGAACCACCCTGGAAAGGCAAATGAAATATTAATAACACTCTAATTTGATTACGAGTTATTCAATTTCTCGGCCTTGATAAACCTTGTTTATCATATTTTATTTTCAAATACAAAAAAAAAAGAAGGGCTAATAGGGTGTACTTTGAAGGATCATGATATTTCCAAGAAACATTGGAAATATTTTAAAATGTCTTCTTTATCATGCTTGATGACTTTCACTACGACCAGGATTGTAATGACGTAATGCGTGGAATTCAAAAACGAACGACTGCGGATATTTTCCATCTATGCTGCGTCACGTCTCGTCCACATAGTCAAGCAAGCGCATAGTTCTTGCGCCATGTTCCATCAGATAATATTCGTTTTATGTTTGTCGACGATCCCCTTTTGATAGTTTGTTCGACAAGTAACAAAAGGCTCAGCTAAGGCAACAATAGACAAAGGGGATCTTCAGCTCTTCATAGTGGGGCACCCTGGGAGGACCTGAGATTCCCCGAGTTAGCTCAGTGTCTTCACTCAGCGAGGATCATGGAGCTCTCACTCGTCTTGCTTTTCGGTGAGAATGTGCATTATTATTATTATTATTTATTTATTTTTTTATGAGTACCCTAGATTTTGATGAGCTTGATATCTACCGTTCTACAATCTCAAACTCCGAATTCAAGTTTGGGTCAATTTAAGGGAGAGAGAGAACTTGAGGCAAGAATTTCCAGTCAATAAGCAGGACCACCAAGCGTTTTTAAATGGTCGCTTTCTACAACTTGAGACACCTATGATGAAAATTAACAATAAGCAAACCGGCTGTGCCGCCTACCTTTTAGGCTCGTGGAGGTTCGGTACCAAAATTTACTAACTATACACTGGTAGAGCAGTTATTCTCAGGCTCGTTCTAATTTTGTGCGAAAAATACTAAAAATGAAGTCGCGAATGAGAAGTAGAGGTGAACTAATTCCAGGTTGTACTACTGTATGGGCTTATTTATGATTAAAATTTACCAACTTTAATTCCTATCACGTTGCTATCAAAACCACGCGAGATGGATCGGGGAAAATCAGAAGTGTGGGATTCTCAAATGAAGGAATTCCCGATTAAAGTCTCATCCTGAATCGGTTAAACACTGCTAATCCACAAGTCATGGTGATGGGACAAAACAGTCGCGTCGCTTTCTGTTCCGGGTGTGTGCAGATGAAAGAAAAGTGATTGTCTTTCATAGACCACCCGCGTGTTCACTAGAAAACGGTACCTGAGGTTCTCTTTATATCTAGTTGAAAAAGAAAGGAAAAAAAAAAAACGTTCGGACGCGTTAGGAAGTATTTTGAAAATTGCACAACAGGCAAAAAGAAATATAACCTAAAATCAACCAAAAACGTTAAGCCAAACAATTATTCCGGTAACATTCTATCTTCGTATTTTGAGCATAAAAATACTGACAAGAAACCATTGACGTATAAACCAGGGCCCCTTATCGCCAAAAAACTTGCTCTGGCTTATCGATTGATGTGATCCGATGGTAAATTTGAAATTCCTTGATGATAACTAATTAAGGATTCACCAGCAACAGTTAAATCCTTTCACAATGTTTCCAATAAATGAGTCCGTAAGAGGTAAATAACATCTTCTTCCTCTGTTTTTAATAGACAAAAATATTATTGCACTAAATATTCTTTTGTGGACACAGCTCTAGTATGTTCAACTACCGTCTCAATTGCGCCTGCGGCCTTAGTGAACCTTCAATCTCGACTGAGCACGAAATTCCGAAACGTCCGAGCAGCGGTCAAAGCGCCCTCGCAGATTCTGAAGACCTACCGGAATGACAGGGCAGTCGTTCAAGATCATCCGACAATCGACACAGTCGAAGCGACCCTCTCATGGGACAACATGGCCAAAGGGAACCGCCTTGGATCCTCTTTCGTACTGAAAAAAGGGGAAAAATTCGTCGAGTACGCCGTCTTGTACAAGCCGCGCGACAGCTCTTTCGTCGTGAGAAACCTGTTAGATGCGACAGGCTACATGGGAGAACTGAAAGTGCTGAGAAACAAGGAAGCCCTTTCCAAGATCAATTCGACTTCAGCTAAGGATTCAATGATCTTCAAACTAGACACCCCCAGAATCATATCAGGTACGTCATCACGAACTTACTGGCTTGCAGAGAGTTTAAATCATACTTAGGTCGTAGATGAACCCCCCCTTTAAGCTCAGTTGAATTACCTACTCATCTGAATTTATATTAAACTATGTATTTCAATCGATCATGCGGAAAAGCGCCGCTGCCAAACCTTACAATCAATATGCAAACCTATATATCTACCTATATATGTACCTCAATTTTCCTGCCAGTTTTATTACATTATTGAAATTTTCAGGAGCTGAAACGGACATGATTCTGAGCGTATTGACAACACTTCCACCGTCGTTTGTCAAGTTGGAGTCAGTTTCTATCGGTTTCAACATCCCGAAACAGAAGGATGACCGCAATTCTCGAAGTTTCGTGAGTATTAGATGAAAGTGATATTTGCCTGAACAGAATTCTTGTTGAACAGTACGATCGGTTCAAATGGATTTTTGTACTTCTGGATTCATGTTTTTGAATTTCGTTGTAATATTGGGTTGGCAACACGATTGCAAATAACGTTCTCATGTAAATTTGAACTCAAGGAACTGAAAGTAGGAACCCCCACTCAGCCTCAGTTTGTGGAAATGGATGAAAACGTCAACTCAATCGACCAAGCGCTGTACAATTTTGAATAATCATTTTCAGTATACAAATCATTGTCCACCTCACCCTCAATGAATAGCGATCGGGCTACCAGTACTAATTAGAGCATAAAAGTAGTGCCAGACCAAAATTTATAATTTTTAGAATAATCCTATCTGCCAAAAAACGGTGGACCGACATTTTAGTTTTGGAATTTAAACATTCTGAAACTTTGAATGACCCATGACTATTGTATAGAGGATAATAAACCAAAATAGGCAGATAGATGCTTGAATTCCACCCACGAACGAAAATTTGCGTTTGAGCGTACAACCCCCCCGTTCAACCGTCAATGCAGCTGCAACTTCAAGAACGCTAGAAACACTAGTTGAACGTTGAAATTAGAAAGATCGGATTAATCATGTCCAATTAACCCGATTTCCAATTACCTTTAGGTTCGACAAATTTCTTCCGGTGTCATCGAGGCATTGAATTGACGCACGGGCGTCAAATGGTTAATTCGGTACAAGGGTACTAATGTGACCAGATGGGTTGTTCAGCTCGCGGTAATAGAGTAATGGTGGGCTTTGGTAATGACTCACGAATTATCAGCATCCTAATCGACACCCTTCCCATCACCACAACTAGGTGGGCCGTGGAAAGGAAGTGGATTGAAACTAATAAAAATGCTCCGTAAATTTCCAGTTAAGCAAAAGTGATGATTATTACTATAAATAAGATTTACCAGATCACTAATTCAAATTTGTTTCCTTCTTTAGAGACATGGCGAGAAGAAACGACTCCGGCAAGGCAATGATCCATGTTGTTCCCAACACGGTGTCCGTCGTCGTGAACGATCTCCCGGCTCAAACCGTGGTCAATATGTTGTTAAAATCTGCGGATCCGAAATCGTCGCGAATTCTCTCCTAGAATGAACGTATTTACGGGAAGCGTGACCAACGTTGCGGAAAGGGTCCCGCAAGTATCCGCTACGGCTCCGAGAGTAGGACTAGGTAAAGTAGAAGTTTCTTCCATATTTTTCCATAAAAAGATCAATTTGGCCACACCTCCAAATCAAATGTATCTCCTAACTTTGAAAAAAGCCACAAAATTGAGTTATTTGCATTTGTTGGTAAAATGTCGCTATGCCTTCATGAGAGTGTTACACAATGGTATTTATCAAATTCTACTTATTTCAAAAAGTAATATTTGTATTAATATGGTAAATTAATTAGTAATCTTGTTAAATTATTAAAAATTGCACGAATGGTTGAAAAGCGTTTTCTCAAGATTTTTGTTGGTTATTCCAATTGAATAATTAACCTGTTTTCATGCAAAAAGTCAATCTCTCTAATTCGGCCCAAAAATCATTTCTGAGCGTTTCAAGGTGCCTTAGATTTTGGATTTTTTAAAAATTTGAAATTTTGGTTAGTTCTCGAAACTTTGTAGCCCGATTGGACCGATCGGACAGAATTCAGGAAGGGAGGAGGGAGGAAGGTTGAAATATGTGTTTTGAAAAATTAATTTTCGAGATCCTGGCCTGGCGTGTGGGGTATATTTTCCTCTAAATGTTGGACGCTGAATCGTTTGGAATGAGTTTTACTCCTGGTAATTTCTCTCTCTATTTATTGAAGAAAAAACCGCTCTAAAAAAGAGGATTTTTTTACGTGGAGTAAACGAATTTTGGTCATTATTCTGCAAAATTGAATCGAATCAGATTCATTCTTCATTCTTCAAATTGAAGAAACAGATAGCATCTCGTGAATCAGCGTTGAAAAACAATGAAGACTC
>CM034004.1:14357920-14413520 GCA_019603395.1 Cyrtorhinus lividipennis
GACGTTTCGTGATGTCAAGATCAAAAAAAGTCAATGTCCGTCCGCCGCCGTCCGTGCCATTTCTTAAAATCTGAAATTTGGTTCAGGGGTCCGTCCATGGCACTAGTTGGTCCTCGAAACTTTTAACCCGATTGGACCAAATTTGGGTGGAGTAGGGGTCATAATGTGAATTTCGAAAAATGGATTTTTTAGATTTTTGCATCTAGTGTGTGGGGTATCATTTTCCACTAAATTCTGACGCTGAATCCAATGTAATGGGTCCCAGAACGATTGGCAACCATTGGAGTGAAGTGATGGGTCAAAAGGGGTATCTATTACCCATTTTGAATATGTGTTTTCGAGATATCTGGTACCTAGGCGTGTGGGTATCATTTTTCCATTAAATTCTGGACCCTGGATCGAATGGAATGGGTCCAGGACCCGCCACACCCCACTGTTTTCCATTTTTCTCCATGTTGAAGAAATGAATCTCCATTCACCTGGTCCGAGGTTTAAATTAGTCTCCATGCGCCTGGTTCGAGGAATAACCAACCCGTGTGTAAGAATTTGCAGCGTTTTTGTTTATGATATTTATTTTTCTTCTTATCAAGGTGAAGTTAACGTATGAATATAAAACCGTTATGGAATAATTTTCACCTTCCTTCTGTTTCAGGTGAGATGAACGTTCCTTCAGGACCCTCCAATTTTTGGATGAACAAAAGTAGACGGTAAACTCTTCCAGCTCACAACTCCCGGTAGCTATTGCGTAACTCTCCCCTTCCCAATATCATATATCAACCCGTATATCAACATAACCATTTGTTCCGCTTGTAGGTACATGATACGTGAATGAATTGTATTCAGTTCCTTTGGCCGATGGCCAAGTTCAATTTTCTCTTTTTTTTCAAGTTTTCTATCTTCTTATTTCCCTATTTTTTTCTCCTAAACATGATGAATGATTGTGCTTCAAGAGGAAACGCAACAATTCTTACTGTTCCAAATGGCTGCCGTACGCTACTAAAATTAGACCGTTTGACGGGTTTCTTTTGAAGAAAACACTGCTCTACTGTTTCACTTATCTTCGCGACAGAAACTTGTTTTAATTGAAATCTCTGTTTCCCGCACTTACCGTTTCCCTTCCTCTCCCAGCTTGATCCCTGTGTAATTGAATGAGAAGAAAAATACCAAAGTTTTTACCAATGAGTCGACGCTCTAACAAGGGATTACAGTTTCCCACGACTGTAGTTTATCCCAGGGGAGTTTTCAACGGAAGGAGTTTTTTCCCTTTTCTCAATACGAACTTCTACTAAGTTGATCGTCCTCGTGGTTATTACACATCGTTGTGTTGAACAATAGCCCACAATACGTTCAACACTGCTTTTCTGTTCTATTACATTTCCTGATGATCGGCTCTCTGGGAGCATTCTCTCATAGTCAATTGATTAATACATAAGAGTTTAATATCGTATCCTTAAATGACCGGAAAGTTAGGTGGGATTTTATTGTTCATCCAATCTTGCATTTTGCCATTGACAAGTCCCTATTCGCAAACAAAAATAAAATTGAGGGGATTTTTCGTGGTTTTTTGGAACTTCCTATTTCAAAGAGTACGTCTATTTCGAAACACTTTTTTTTGCATTATTTTATACTGGTACTTAGGTAAGCTAGCTTGATGGATATGTATATAAATTGGTGCCTAAAACGATTTCGATTTCTCAGGTGGTTTTCATCCCGCGCGAATAAACATGGTTAAATGACCTTTTTATTGTAGGTATGTTCATTGTAAACTTGTGACATACAAGTTTACTGTATGTCTTATCGTAGTTAGGATTTGTCTGTGGGGTACAACCTATTTACTATACTGAAAAAGTAGAAACATTTATCACCTTGTCACCTTTCATGATGGTTCAAAGAACTAGCCAACCTGTTTTCATAAGACAGAGATCGGCCAAAATTTAACAGTAGCATGGTGCCTAGATAAAAATTCATTCACAGGGTTTGGTTATTTCTCGGACCAGGAGCACGGGGACTCACTCTGGATTCAGCATCGAATGTTTAGTGAAAAATGATACCTACTCCACACGCCTAAGTCATCTAAAATGTCGAACACGAAAAAAATGGGGAAAACAGAGGGTTGGCGTGTCCCGAACCCATTCGAATCGATTCAGGGCCGAACATTTAGTGGAAAATGACACCCCACACTCCTAGGTACCAGAAATCTTGAAAACACACATTCGAAATGGTTAGATAGATACCCATTTAGACCCATAACCTCTTCCGATGGGTGCCAATCGATCCAGGACGATGCTCAATAATTTATGACAATTATTATCCTTATATCTTGAATAAATAGCTTAAACTAAACGCTCTGCGCCATTGTTGCGAGTAGTGATCATTGATGGTCGCTTTGCGCCTATCGCACTCGACGTAAATTCTCGAAGTAGGTAATTCATTTGATAGCGGGAGTTTTCGTTCGGTCAATGTGTGTTCGCACAATGCCAGAGAAGTCTATCCAGGTTTCAAAAGTGGTGGGGATCGATGGGCTGTAGACTCGAATGGAGCTGCTCATGATTGGTGGACCCTGAGAAGGTAGCTAGAATAGAACGCAAGTTACATTATCTGCCGCGAACTCTCATTCATCAAGAAAGAGTAAACAGAAGTGGGGGGTTAAACAGAAAAGGGTCGGCCATGGCGCGCCACTCACTCTTCTTTTTCTTAACTCACGAGTTTATTGGCCGTGAAAAATACCCGTTTCTTATCTTAGGGCGTGTCCGCGGAGTGGAAAGAGAGATTGAGCGTTGAGGAAATGGTCGCGATGACTCTATCTAGGCTCCTTCGGGACCGCGGCTGCCCACTCCGACTAACGACGACCGACAAAACGCTTTCCACTCCGTCAGATTCCCGATGTTCAAGTATCAACTGTGTTTCTCCTTTTGTTTCTCCATTATTGAAAAGAATTGATCTTGGAGCGGGGAAACTCGGTCGTCGAACAACTGAATCACTTCGCAGGGGATAGTTGACCTAAATGAGCCACATCATCAGCCCACAACACGGGCTGTGACTATAATTCGGGTTGTGACAGTTTTCCTGTTTGAGTATGCCCTCTCAGTATGATATACAGGGCGGATGAGCGTACGAAAACTCAAGTGTTCATTACCTGGTGGATCACTTTGATTATTTCGGCTTCTCCTTGGAAGTCCGTCTGTTTCGAATTGAACATCTCATTCTCATTTGGGGACCAACCAACCGAGACAGTGCCGTTATTAGAATCGAGAGATAATTTACGTTATCCTTCTAAAATGCCTCGTTATTTTCAACTGACATTGAAACATTTATATTATACCCAACGAAATTCTTCAACCGATTATGGCAACGCAGCTCATCACATACCTCCGCATGCAACTACTTTTGCTGATTACTCTTTGAATGTAAAGCCTTTTTCTCATATACGTTTTCTCTAGTGAATCGCTTATAAAACGATGCGTAAATCATCATTCAAAAGCAACCTGTCGTAAATCATGTTTTCTCTCATTTGACCACATTTACATATTCAGCGTTATTACCCGGATAGGAATAATGCACTAACGTTCCAGGAATGTGTCCATGAAATCAGCAATTTGGCTACATGATTTGAAGTTTGTTATTGTTATTTTGGTTTAAATTGTTCTGGATCGACTTTTTCGATTGCCGACTCATTGACCAGTAAATTTCGCGTTTCTGAATAAGCGTCGTCGTGCCTTACTCGGAAGTCCTGTCTCATTAGACGCAGTGTAGTGATTCATCATGTTTTGCATTTAGCAGGTATAATGTCTGAATTTGTAATTCAATTTATCATGCCACAATTTGTCAAGCGACTTGACTTACATGAAAAAAAGTTAATGTATCGTTTAAATTTGCAATATTCTAACTGCTATTGTGGTCCTTAAGAGTGTGGTTGTCAGCCGTACAAGGAGTAAAAGCCAATGCATGATGCGGGTTTTTATGGAACTCATATTTACGAAAAATGAAAAATCTAGTCTCAATCAAATCTCATGAAAGTTGGTTGTGACCTTCTTCACAAACAGTACAGTTTCCGCAAATTTTTCCTCTTGTAAACCAATACATTGGATGATAGCTTGTTCATTCAATTCAACCCCCCCCCCCCCCATGCTGGTGGGTAACAAGTCAAGTTGGAGACAACGTTTGACAATGAAATTAGGCACAAACCGTAATACCATCATGATATAAATTGAGGTGGTCGGTGGCATGACTGTTTCATCAGCCGGAGTAGTCCCGAACAGATTGTGAAGCCTTTCTATCATACGAAGAGGAATGAAGTGTGCCGTAACACAATGTAGACCGCAGCTTTGAGGAGGACTCTGGAATAAGGTGGTGCCAGAAGGACAGAAACAGGAGAAAAGGACCGCGATAACTTTCAGCCGCCTCAGACGTGATGGGTGATCTCGAATTCAAGTCAGTCCACGTCGAGAGCGGACAAAGGTTCCAAAGAGAGCACTAAAAACCACGTTAAATGGGTATGTTTTGTTATGTAGGGGTGGTTTTGGAACGGCGAAGGGCCGACTGGTGGGTCGCAATCCTTCCTCCGTTTGAATACTGATGGAGCGGACCTACCGTCACCAGGACAAACCTCGCTCTACTCGATCCAACTGCCCAATGTTGAATGGCAAGAATTTGCGAAGCCATGACCACCTGCGGAGTCGGTGAAAGTAATTGATTCATAGCGGCGAAACTTGAATTCAACGTTCTACTCGATACTACGGAACATTTAGAGTGCAGGCCGACCATGAATAGCCTTTTCGTCAATGCTTCAACTATCCTGGCCCACTTTCTATTTCGTCACGCCTAAGTTTCAGTAGTTTGAACATTCCAGAGCTCCCCCTTCATTTGTTATGCGGCTGTCAAACTATCTAACCAGTTGACGATAATGAATGAGAAACGGGTACCCAGCTCACCTTTACGGTAAGCCTTTGCCTATCCGCTTCCACTTCAGACCATAGAACTTCCTGTTCAAATATTACTTATTGGAACTTGGGAAGCTCTCTCTTCCTCTGTCGACAGATGATTCCATAACCCACAGTATCTTTTATCTTTCGACCTACAAGTCCGTCATCCTTCACATTTTGCGGATATTTAGATGAAACAGCTCAATTTCCTATTATTATGCTTTCATGTTTTGAAAACGACGAAGTGAACTAAGGAAATACGTACCTACGTCATTCATTTTCCCGTTGTCTCTCCCCAAAACATCTGTTTAATCATCTGTGTAATCTTGCTTTGTGTGTGTCTGTAACTTCTTGATAGCAGTCTGGTGTCGATCGATTCATCGGCGCATCGTCGAGACTGGGGTCCAAACATAAATTCTATATTTCAAAGCTTTGGAAAATATATTTCTTTTGTCAGTACATGAATTTTATGAGGAGACAGCATCAAAATATCGATGAAGAAAAAACTTGTAGGTACATCACAAGCGCCCTAGCACTCACTTCAAAATATGGAGAGGTAATTGAGATATTCCACCCTTCATGGCGACAAATTTACATATTTACTAGCAAATATTTAATTTGATAACTAATCGTGGAGACCAAAATATCAGGTTCTCAAAAACTTTGATGACCTAGAGCACTATAGCGTTAGAATGCAGTACGTCGAGAACATCCGTTAACAACTGTTTCAACTTCTCTTTTCGTGTTGAAGTTTTGAAGAATTGTGAAGTGGAGAAATCATGTTTGGAAGAGGTGAGGTGTGGAACAACTTGACAAAAAAGTGGAACGAAATATCTCAGAAAAAATGTGTGTATCACAGAGAAAAAAAAGTTGGCGAGCGTTTTCGCCACAAGAGTTTTTTTTATTCACGCTCAGAGAAGATTGGTAGAATTAAACAGGAAACCGATCCCCACTCATGGAGATAAAACACGAAAACGTAAAGCCAGGCAAGTATAAGGCGGATTCCCACACCCGCTCTACCCCATTCATTCCCGTCGTATACATCTCTCAGCCATGAGAATCCTTTTGCTCGTCCTCCATACCACTTTGGGCTCCCTCCATACCCGTTACCCACTTCAAAAACCCTCGCCATTCGCTCTCCCAAATATGTGCATATATGTTAGCGTAATGTAGTCAGCTACCCCGGGTTATCTATGTATAATTTACGACCTGTAAAACCCTTACCCGGGCAGGAAAGTTCCGTATACCCGCCCGTACCCGGCCTTTCGCATCCGCCGATCCTTCAGCCACAAGTGCAGGAATTACATCTTTCCCTCTCTCCACCTAAACACTTTTTCCCTCCTCTATTTATGCGAGGCAATAGCATTATTTATATTGAGTCGATAAATCTCGGCAGCTGCAAGGAGCGCGTGTAGTAAAGAACTTCTCTATCACTTCAAGTGGAGCTCAGTACTTACAGCTGAGGTCGGTCTAATCTCTTGTATTGGCAGCGTTATCTGCCCGACGTCCTTAACATTCTTTGCGATACTCAAAACGGTCTAAACTATTGCGATGAGAGATGATATTGATTGAATATCATACGAAAGTAATCTTTCAGCGATTTTCTCTATTAAAGTGGACATTTTCCACTATAATTGAAGTATCTGGATTTCTTATTTGGCTCGATCTTAGAAGTCCATTTTCCCCAAAGGTTATTTGGGGAAATGGGTTATCATGGCATCTTCATGAAAATGACGGTGAGAGATATCATAAGTAGTAATTGTACGTAGTAAAACTATTATCGTTAAATAAGTTCTGCCTTGGGAGCCCAGCAGTTCTGAATTGAAACGCATTCAGTACGACTGATTGGAATTCCCTTGTCGAGATTGAATTTCACTAAAATCTCTAAATCTATGATATTTATCGCTCTGGAAGTTTAAATGAGGGATGAGACGTCCACACTAAAGGATGACAGGATAGGGCGATTCCGGCGCCATTCAGATTTTACTGGGTCTCTCAAAACATGTTTTTTACAGTCTTTTGAGCTTTTCTGGTCTCGCAGGCCCCTCAACTTGCTCAAGCCTGAGCTTTCTGAATTCAACACCGCAAACTCTCTGCTCGTCATTTTTATTTATTTTGATGTTATCGCCGATTACATTAACATTTAGAACGCGAATTCTTTAAATTCCCAACGCTGTCGGGTGAGGTTGATCTTTATCTACTAATCTCAGGTAATCGATTATCCCGTGGAGAAAGTCATAGGCGCTGACCTCATCCATTTATTCAACAGCTATTCGGTGCAACAAATCTACATACCCAAGATTCCCTTGTAATTTCCCGTTGTTTCTCTATGCAAACCGACGCTCGTTCCATTATTGATGACTTTCTCGTCGGAGGACATGGGTAGCTCGGGTAATGTGCCCATCTCTCTGAAAATGATTGAAAACAGCTTTTGTTTCACGAGTCTCATCAACGGAGAACATTTTTATTCTTTCTTACTCATTAAACAAGTAATATAATTAATCACTCCAACGAAGAACAGTTCTTTTTCTCCGTAAAATTAAAAGAAGTTGAACACTTGATCCGGGATCTTCTCGAAAGTTGTTGGCTTTGAGCCTAATTTCCACTCGTTTTTCTCCGGCTTTCTCCATTACTTCGCTTTTTTATACCAAATCGATATCTCCACCTATTTTCTTTTCTTAAGCAATCCTTTTCTATTCTAATGTAAGAAATTAGTAGAAAACGCCTTCAAAAAAAGATTTCTAGTTGAAGTTTTTCAAACTGCAGGAAAATGAAGTTTTTGGACTGGTTTCATTTCATTTTGTTCTTCAGCAGAAACCAAGAGGGGGCAATTAAGAACACCCAGAAAAATTGTTAAATGTTGAATTGAATCAATACTGGAGTTTTTGTTTGCTTGGACTATCGCTCTCTGCAGATCACAACGCAGCTATGTGGCAGTGGGTCCGCACTAGATGTCGACTGCCGTCATGGGTCAGGTAGTTTAATTTTACCTCCCTGGTAAAATAAGGGTTTGATTACCAAAATTTAATTTAATTTTGATTATTTTATTTGTAGTTTTATGGAACGATTCCAAGAAGCGACACTTGTTTAATCCTTCTCGTTTTGAGTACGGAAACGTGTTTTCTAATTAAAACCCTTCGGGGGTATCAGAATAATTGTGAAATTGACCCCTTTCATCTCGGCCATATGTTTACGGATATCCTATGTACGTACTATAATAAGCCTTATTGAGTATCGTCGAAGACCTTCACCTTCAAACACTAAATTAATTTAAATTTTCATTCAAATTTCAGAAGATCTGCCGTTCCCAAAGGCTTAAGTGTTAAATGACACAACGGGAATAAATTGTCTTCTCCGCCGTTTCATCCCTGGGTGGGTCCATTATCCTCTTGACAAAGCTCACCCCTTGGGAACGAGCGTCGAAATTATATTTCTCCCAGTGCTCAGTCGTTACTCAAAGTAATGAACAAGCAAAAACGCATTCCTCCAAACTTGGAGGTTACGAAGATCGACGGGAGAAATATTCACACATTTTCCCTCGCTCGAGATTAGCATGTCAGAGGGAGTTCACACACAGTCTGAACAGCTCATCACTTTGCTGTGCTTGCACTGTGAGAGGTTTCCACAGGCCAACGAACGAAAAATAAGGTTTAGACACTTCGTTTTGTAGCTACGTAGTATTATATTCGTGGCTTACATAATCAACGCAGAGGTCAGGCTTATTCTCAAAGCGCCGAGTGGATGTTGTCGTTTCAATATTGATATTGGCTCTCGACGGTTAGTCATCAAGGTAGGCACATATTATCATAAACAATTACGTAAATAGTTAACATGTTATATTAGCAACGATCGATTAAATTACAGTCTTTGTTATTGGTTCTTCAACACAATATTAATGAAGTGGTTGTCTATTGTCAGAATTTCAATGAGCCTTCCAGAAATGCCGTTACATATTCCCTCATATCTCATTTAGAAAAGTCGATGAACAATGTGCTCGATCACATCAGCAATTTATGCGGTGATGAGAAATCGATGAATATATTGGTTTTCAATGCCTTCCGTTAAATTGTCTTAGATAATGATAAAACTTGATAAGTAAAGGTACTATGTAATTATATTATGAAGTAATGAGTCAATCGGGGTCATGGTTTTTGACATCATCTTAATCTTTAATTAACTCCTCATTTGATGAGATCTTTGAGAAACCATTGTTCAATATTTTTCAACTGTTTCTCGGCATAAATCTGGTGAAAATCCTGATAACTTAACAACACACAAAGCTGTGGATGCAGTTAACTCGTCAGATTTCGCGCGATTGTCCGGTTATCCACAACCGGTCATTCTCACAAACTACAAGAAATCAATCAATATTCTGGAAAAATCTCGGCGGTTACTGAGGAATTGAGAAACTTTGAGAGGGATGCAAACAAAAAACAAGAGCACCTAGATTTCCTCACTCTGGAGCTACATTCTTGAACGTTATATGGTTGCATTTTTCCTTGGAAAATATTTATACACAGAAGAGGAAAAGAAAATATTCGAAAAATGCGACGCTTAATAGACTCACGTTGCCGTATTCTGCGATATTAAAAGGATTACTAGGTATTCAGGAAGCTCATATTTAATAGGATTAGAGCACATGCTTGTGACATTAAACGCTGTTTTTCAGTTATTGTGAATCAGGCTTCTTCACACGGCGACTAAACCGCGGATTCATCAGGGAAGGACGTGTTGATTGCAGCCGTTTCCACGAAGTAATCAACTTGAGAGCTCAAATCGAAACTAGGTTTCTGCAGGATCCAGATGGTTAGGAATGATCAGTAACAAACGATCAGTTGAAGAGTGTTGGTACGGTTGGGCGTTTGAAGGGTCGAGAGGAGAGGGGGTCGTCCCTAATTGATGAAGATCACCGAAGCGAGAGAGCCATTGGGGTGGAATAATGATACTAAGCCTCGGATGTTATTAAGAGGTTAACGGTGGGATGGTAGAAGTGAGGGGTTGGGGGTAAGGGACTCGTAACAGTCAGGGCTGCTCGTTGGGAAGGGCGAAATATGCTCCATGGAGGGGAAAAGGCCGAAAGTTTGCCTTCAAATATTTAACAGGGGCTTTTCCGTCGGTATTGGTCGGAGAAGCAGAAAAATATCTCTTCTGTTATTAACGAGGGTTAAAAACCGAGCCACCTCACTCAGTCGCGGTCCAATTCTGTTTGGTAACGATAAGACCAAAATTTTATCAACGCCCGGCCCAACGGGGAAATAACTAATGGAAATGACAGGTGAACAATGGAAAAGAGCTTCAATATTAAATTAGCCCATGTGGTGCCTAAGGTTCAGCCCAGCTATAAAATAAGTGCAATTAAAAAAAAAAAAAAAAAAAAAAAAAAAATTTTAGATGGTAAGTAATATTGCTCAAGTGTGCTATCATTTTACAACTATAATCTACATAAGCAGGTATCACTTGCTTCTGATCTGGAAATGCCGTGCATTTTCCTCTAGTTACCTTTAAAGATGTGCCGAAAAGAACAGAACAGGTATATTGGAACAGGTATCTGTTTGGAACAGTTCTGTTCCGGAACAGTCTGACGGAATAGCCTGTTCCAACTGTTCCGAAAGATACCCCGAGTTCGCTGCCTCTGCACACTACTCTCTCGCACTCGCACTCGTTTGGAACAGCAACACAGACAACTAGATGAGGCTGGCATTAAAACATTTCAATGTGGTTGCAACATCAGTTCCGTGTGAACGTATTTTTTCAAAAACTGGAAGCATAATTAGTGACAGACGATCACGACTGAAACCCAGTAAAGTTAAAGAAATTGTGTTCCTAAATGCTAACCATAAGATGACTTAATAACTGTCACTACGGTCAGATTTATTTTGTTATGATTTTGAACAAGACCTAATTAAGTTTGAATAATTTGACCTAAAAGATTTGACATAATTAAAACGATTTCTAATTTATTTGATTGTTTTAATTCAACTTACCCAAAATAACTTTTAGATATATCATTTTTAGTATTATATAAGGACGTTATACGAGCATCGGTGTGAATTACCTTGCTGTTATGAAGTGTTCCGCAACAGAGAACAGGAATAGAGACGCAACAGCATCGTCGGAGTCGTCAGACTCGCAGAACAGTCATCATGAGACCCCGTGGAACAGACTGTTCCTAACTGTTCCAAACTGTTCCGCCGGAACTAGTTTCAGCGCGGAACAGTCTCATGTGGAACTATTCCACAAGATAGGCTAGTACGGCACATCTCTAGTTACCTCAATAATAATTAACGGTTCTGAACTATCTAAGGTACTTATGAAGACTCATCAAATCGTTATAGGTTTGATGGTTAAAAGAGACAAATTCCTCTTTATTTCGGGATATTCTTTCTTTAATCGGTTGATGAAAGCTTGGATACCTACTCTCTGCGTTTTCGATGGACAGTATTTTTTTTTCTTTTATCTAAAGGCTTTTTCTGAAGGCCTTATTGGTGATGGTCGTATTATAGTAAACCGAATAATCCCTCAAAATTTCAAAAGTTAGAGCAAGCGTTCAAAATTTGTGTAAATAGAATTAAAAATACTCCTGAAAATATCCCGTAGCACATTCTAACCTGCAACATAAAGAGCCCTGCAAAGGTGGATACTTTTTTGAAGAAAGGAACAAAAAATGAACGCCTCTAGGATCGCACACAAACGACAATGCAGATATAAGCGCGTCTAGAAAAAACAGGCAAAGGTTTGAAATTGGGCTTATAACGCGGGGAAAGAGGTGGTAAGGTTACCTGGGATGGGGGGCAAATGTACCTGCACAACGGGAAGGCAGTTTAGGCGGTAGCTTTAGCGGCAAGGGCGCGGAGTGGTGGTTTTCTTAAGGAGCCCTAATGGCGGCGTCCCATATCACTCTCCTCACATGTATTATTCATGCATGTTTATTTATTTCAGGGCTTGTGGTCGGGTCTCTGGGAGAGAGGTGGACTTTTTATCCGGCTTTTCTCAAGGAAAATAAATATTTCCGCAGACAATAACTGACAAGACTTATCCGTTGGAGCTCCCGGGGAATTCTGTCAACCTCAGTTTCCATGTTATTATGGATTCCTCCGAAATAACATGGCCTCAGCTGACATCATACAGGATGTCCCTTGAGATTCACTGTTGCAATATTTTGGAGCAATATTGTTTTCACCTGGTAAATATTGTACACTTTTTCGAACTGAATCACTCAGGTGAATTTCACGACAAACTTGCGGCAGCACTCTTGTGAGTGCTGCTCTGCGGTTGGTCACAGCGAATATGGAATACACTCAGCTGATATTTTGCCATGCAGCAGCAGCGTTGCCATCAATATTTGTGTATTCTTCGTAAGTAAATATATGATGAAATCTGGCGACATCAGATAACCGCTTAACTCTCCATCGCCCTGTGAAGTATAACCCAACTAATGGAGCTTTAATGTAAATGAGAGACCTCGGTTTTCCTGTTATACTGGATTTTACAGCCGTTTAATCCGAGAGAAGCGGTTTTGATGTTCTTGGTTCGGGGTCGTTAACGACGAAAGAGGCCTTCAAAACTGCTTTCCTCACGCAAAATACTTCCTGATTCTCTCAGAGATGATTTTTGGAGTAGGTAGTGTTATAGAGTGCTGGTGTTCTAGTTCGAATGGCCTTGTTTTGAGGATTCCTTGTTTTTCTAGTCGTTCTTCAGTCAGTTACGTTGTCTACATATTGACTGTAGCATGCTTATTATTTAAAAACACAAATGTCGGTCCTGTTTGTCAACGTCCGGGTTTTGACAAAGTGCGTATAGTGATGATCCAAAATAACAGACTTCATTGTCGACTTTCTGCAGGTACGCTTCGCCAATCAATTCCTGTGATGACCTCAAGAGTACAACTTCTCTGTGAAGCGGGGTTGATCTAAGAATAATAAACTAGTGCAGAGTTTTCCCTTGATACTCTCGTATTTTACTCTTCGGACGTCGTGCATTGAGATACCATTTCATCAGTTCCCTCAGTTCGCTCCCTTGTAGACAATAAGAGCTGGGAGACACTAATACATACAGTTTATTGACGCTGATGGTGTCACAGAGCTAACAGGTACATTTCTGTTGAACTCCTTTCCCAACTCCTTCAAGTCGTGGATCGATCATCAACGGGTTCATGATAAAAGTGCTCTGCCTGAAATTGCTTCTACAAGCCTCGAGCCAACATAATATGATGTGGCTAATGAATCTTCTCTGACCACGCGGTTGTTGTCCTCTTTGTTCTTATGAAGCTATCAAGCCGCTTCTCCCTTCAAGTGGCGAGTTGCGCCATAACTCCATCATTCTGTCCCTTTGCAATCAAATAGCCTCTTTTGATGTCAACTTAGGTTCAAATAAAATCTTTACGAGACCTCTACGCACACTTCAACCGCTATTTATCTTGCTGCAGGGAACTTGCGTCCTCTGTAGCTTTACTTCCTCATAATTCTGAATGACGTTTTAACGCCCGGGAAACGACCCATGATAATCTCGTCGAGAAAATGATTTGCGCGAGTGAAACTGAAGTACATAGAGGGGTTTATCGTCGGAATTTCTCCGTTCCACTTCACCACCTCCAAACCTCATTCTCAAGAAGCTTCGTCGTAATGATTCAACCTTCGTAGTTACCTGCTAACCTGCGAGTTTTCCCAGCCGCCTCATCTGGAGGGAGAAACATTTAAGTACGTGCAAAGAGCCCAAAGCAAATGGTTTTTAGCCCCTTTTGAAACTCCTCACCTACTCTTTCCTTTTCTCTCCGAACTCATTTATAATTTTGGTCTTTAATTTAACCATAAAAAAGTTTTAATACATTTCCTCCAAACTTTGTTTCTACTCACTCTTTGAGGCCATCATTTACATAAAAACTTCTAACGGAGTTTAATGTGCTAGTCGGTGATTACATTAACTTGTATAAATGAACCCTGATGAATTATTTCGCCCAGATGTTAACGAAATACCTTTCACCAGGGATGGAGTGGGTCTGTATCTAGCCATATTTTTGCATTATTTTCATTGCGCTCTCGAACGCAATTCCCACTTTCGGATAAATGAAAACACTAGAATATTATCTACGAAATCATTTCATATCCTCCACTCATCTTGTTACCTTAGTTATAATCACGAATGAAGCAGTTAAATAGAAATTACGAAATTTTCTTGTAGCGTCTCATCTCGTTCGTTGCCAGTAAGCTTACATTTCGAGTGAAAAAGAGTATATTGAGGGTGGGAAATATAATTAAAACTTGAGTCTAGATAGTAATTTATTTACCTCCTAATTACGTTCTCGCTAATACCTCGCTCGTGTGCGAAGGATTTCTTGTGCATTAAAAATCATTTTGCTAAATTTAAATGATCTCCACCGTCAAATGGGCAATTTTACGACAGCGCTTTACGCCTCTGGCCTGATGCCGGTAAACACTCCTCGCGTGCTTCGAAAAAAAGTTTCCTGGAAGGGCCCTCTTCCGAGAATAACAGCCCCCGAATAAAATCTTTTCGTCTTTGAAGTCATTCGAATCAAGTCAACTCAAGGGTAGCGGGCGTCGATTCCTCAAGTCGTTTCGAAAACTACTCTTGACTTTTAGAAATGGCTCGGAAAGTCATCTGGGTCGGAGACGGTAGTTCTACTTACGTAGGTGGTAAAGTGTCGGAACGCAAAGAGCAGGTCGTCCTGCCAGGAGAACTGTGGCGGGCATTCGGAGCCTTTCCCTCTCTCTTTACTTTTTCCCTTGAGTTTCGAACCCCGTCTCTGAAGTTTTCCAGAAGAGGCAAACAAAACCTGAGAAGATCTCGGCCGCTTTACTCTTCCACCTCTTCGTCCTCCCATTTCCCGGTAATTCCCATGGTATTAGCGTTCGGAGTCGAGGTTTCCGCTTTTTGAAACTCCCATCGGACTCCTTGTTTTGTGGACTTCTCGTCTGATGGGTCAAATAAGGCTTCTGGTCGTTTGCCCGTATAAAGGTGGAGGGAAAAGTTTCCTTAGGCGAAGTCCTATAAAGAACCGCGTCGTTCCAAGTCGATTTCCTATTTGTAGGTCAGTAGATAATAATTAATTGATGTTGAAACATACTATACAGTTTGATGTAATAAATGCTAGCCCATAGCCAATCGGGAAATGACTTATTCAGCGCCCAGCATGCTCTTCAATTCAATACCCTGTATTTCATAAAATCAAAGACTTTAGTTATAATGGAGGATATCAAAAAATTCAAATCGCTGGAGTTTTACCACAGATATGAATTGATAGAGATCAAGGAGAGTTAACGACCGGAATATATTCTGAGGCCGAATTCCCATCACATTCCCCGTCAACGTTTCTACCTACCAACGGTCGAACATGGAACCTCTGATAAACGTGTTAGTTCTGAAAGTTTGCCTTTGAACCATTTTTTGCGCTTTACTGGTTATTCGTTTTGAACTCAAACATTGGGGTGAACGTACTGTAGCAGTAGAAGGATGAAATCTTTTCATATTTTTAATTATTGTTCGATTTTATAGTTCTCAGGTACAATCACGACCTGCCCTACTGGGTGTTCGTTTATACGACTAAAATATATTACACAACCATACACCACTATTCATCATCTTAAAAGTCTTGCAAATACGAACTGAAAAGCCCGAGATTCGACAGCCTTCTTTGTCGTTTCATATTAGTTCGGCCCTTTTGCCCTGTTGTGGTAGGTCCCTTTTTGGAAAATGCTATTGGTTCGATCCAATCAGCTGTGGTATTGCTCCTAATAGCTTCGGCTTCCCTACTCTCACCCGCCCACTGCTTGCTACGGTATTATACGCCGACACATTAATTCTCTCCCAATGGTCCTCCGCCCGTCGTTTTCATCGTCTTTTTTCACCATAGGATTCACGCTCCTCGATAATAGGGGACCAGGAAAGGAGGAAATTAACTTCGAATTTACGTTCGGGATAAACTTTGGTGGCCCACGGTCTTCTCGCCCACGGCCTGCTCCTTTCCCTGATTAATAATAACGCTTTGTTCGATTAATGTGATTTAATCCGAGATTCAAGAAGATGTGCGGTCGATATTAGCTGATTGCTCGGAGTGAATGAGTTGAGTTGGGAGCTATCGTTGGGGATAGAAATTAAGGGACATCAGTCACACAACCAAAGAAATGGCAGCTTTATGTCGAAATTCTAAGTCCTCATACTGCAGGGCAAACAATACGTTCGTCAAAGTTTAAAAAAAATCCTATAGAATAGAATCGGTGCAAATTATAAAGATATTATAGTTGTTGGATCTCGATTACATGGGAAAGCGTCTTTTTAAGGATTCTAAAGTAAATACCTACTCAATCAGTAAAGAGGGGAAAGGCCTACTGGTTTCCAAAATACCCATTCCCACCTTTTTTTCTTCAAATTAGTGAAAAATTGCGTATAGGGTGCACCTCGGCTTCAAAACAGTTGTTTTTAAAATTTTCATTCTCCAAGAGCATTTTGGCTGAAAGTGATTCATGCATAATCAAGACTATACAGTCTAAAAACAACTCCAAGTGTAATAAACAATTGCAGCGAATATGTTTTTGGTCTCAGAACCTAATGAAACAATTTGTTCATGTGAATCTTCCGTATAAAACTTGCTTACCAGAACTTTCACATTTTTCTGTGAAATTCGGATATTAGTTTTATCATAATCGAATAATGATTCGATCAATGGATACCATCAACGCGTATGCGATATTTTATTTGTTATTCCCTGAAGACTTTACTGTGTGTTAGTCACCCCCATCGTTGTGGGGAGCACGGCGAGTTGGTGTTCTCATTTTCTAAAACTAACTTAGGTGCGTACGAATATTGTGATAGTTACCAGAGAGCTTCCCGGAAATGGTGTAAGTCGAGGGTAGTCTACAAAACTGCATACCGAGTTATTTTGCCAGCAAGGAGACGGGGAGCATAAATTGGAGAATGTCTGGCTCTGATTGATGAGGTTTCCGTCAACGATTGTTGTACTCTAATAATGCGTGGATAAATTGGAGAAACGCCACCATCCTTTCATCGGCAGAGCTGCTAAGAAACTAATTATGGAATGAGAGGAAACTCGGCTATCATTAATGGCTTGGTAGCGATGAGTGGCTCGGTCTATTGTTGAACGCGTCAGCGTCGGAAGAGCGGTGGGTGATGAGCGCTCTAGACGAGACTGAGTGTGAGTCAAGTGGGCGACCTCAATTATAGCGAGGTACGAGTCTCATCTCCCGTGATTTATCAAGGGAAAGGGGCCCAAGCCCCAATTTGCCAGATGATTAGTAGGATACAGCCGGGTTTCTAGTGATCCGCTCCTGGACCGCAAGGCCCGGAGTACCTATGCAAACAATCTGAAGAGGCCGCATCATCCTGACCCTAGGAGCAACTCCAGGCCCAGGCCGCCTGCTATTCGGACAACCATCGATCCGTCGACCCGTCGCTCCTGTTTACCCATTCCCGCGTTATTCTCTCCCACCTTCAACGCTATATACACCGCGTCCACCGACAACGGCGACATCAATAATTGCCATCCGATCGACTATGCTGTGGGTGACTCGCACCGAACACGTACCTAGCGTCTCTTATCTGGTCGGTCGTCTCGATTCGTACGTTTCCCCGTTCCGATTTGAAGATCAACATCAATCGACTCCCAAACAATCCCAGCATTCGATTGACGCAAGTATTAGGTAAAGCGGGCTGAGATATCAATTACAAACATTTTGAATGAGTGACGTCCACGAGGACGAAAAAATGAAACAACAACCATCGCAATAACGCTGTTGAGAGGCAAAAAGCAAGCCCCACTTCGGAGTTTCACCAGGGAGTGTTTTGTAGACGTTCATAATCCTATACTACCCCAGAATCTCATTTTTCCGCCTGAGTGGTCATTTATAAGCAATTCTTACACTAAAAGAAGTACCTTAAAAGCAAGAGTTGTGTTGTTTTGAGTAATCTGCTCTTTGTTTGTGTTGATTAGAGGCGTCAATTTTAACTATTTCCTCAAATTATACGTCCGGTATTCGTTATAATATCAACGAAATGAAAAACATTGCAGCCTGCGCTATGGCTATGAACATGGTGGTTGAATATTGAATATAATTGTATTGGCTAAGCACTTATGGATACATAGCTCAAAAAATAACTTGCCTAGGTACTCTCAGGTCGATTTTATTTGGACCTTATACGAAATCGATTTGTCAACATTTAGAGGGAATATTATGTATATACTTACGGTTTATGTTTCCTCCTGTAAAGCGTTTCCATCGAACACGTCTAACAAAGTGAATTTCTAACGAAGTAAAAGTCTAGGAAGTGAAAAGTATGGAGTTGAGTTACTACATACCATTTCTTCACCCAAGGTACTTTCACAAGGTATAAAGACACCAAAAACGCTGAGCCAAGCATTTTATTTTATCACTATTTCATTTAAAATATTTTCTAATACCTTCGAAAGAAAAAAAACCGGGTACCGATGAGTAAGCGTTATTTCAACAGAATAACCGTCGAATTAATTTTAAAAACCAACATAATTATTAATCAACTTATGAATTTTTGCCTCTCTGCAGCCTCTCGCAGCCTAACCTGGCCCGTGTGTTGTCTTACATGTATTTGCACGAGCTCATTGTTGAAGCTACACCAATATAACCAAAGTTGATGTCAATTCATCATTGGCCATGTATGAATATAAGATCCGGGGACCACTGGATGAAATGAGGAAAACGAACTTCGAAAAATGCGGTTTATTGAAAAACGAATTTTAAAACGAAGTCGTTTTACATTGTAGGATCGCGCACAAAATTTAGCAAGAAGGCAATTCACGTGGTGTTAGTTGGGTTGACAAATCACTACTGAATTATGAAAATAACTTCGATGTGAAGTCTAATGGTTCAAGAGTTCAAACGTAGATAAGACAGAGCGGATAAATGAAGGAGCGTGAGCAGGCGAGAGATAACGGGAGATAACGGAGATTACGAGAGATAAGGGGAGAAGCGAGGAATCTTACATCCCCCCCTCCCCTCTCATTTAGGAGCGGTTGGATAATCTTGGATAGAATTGGATATTTCTAGGATATTTTTAGGAAATTTCTAGGATATTGTCTTATCTGCTGGACAGCGAATTAACTTGCTTGCGTGATACAAGCGTTTGCCTGAAGGGCCATGGTTGACAATGATTTCGAAAACATTGTTGAAGATTACTCTAGAAATCGGGAATGGTCCAATACGTAAATTATCAAGTTTCGTACGATTAAGTTTGTTGCCGTTGTCGATGTAAACAGAGTCTCCAATGGCAAAATTGACATCACATTTATTCTTATCATATATATGTTTGTTGTACATATGGTATTTAAGCGTATCTTCAAGCGCAGTTTTCCTATCCTCGTGTAAATCTGCTGGAACGGATAAGGTGTTGGGGATTATGGAAACAGGTCGTCCAGTTAGTAGATACGAGGGAGCGAATTTGGTGACTGAATTAGGAGAGTCGTTGTATTGTTTCACGCATTCGTTAGCGATAGCCGACCAACTCTTTTTTGGGGGGGTGGACTCGTCATGCTTCAAGCAACGTATGCGATTCACCAATGTCTGATTGAGACGCTCATTCAGGCCATTCGAAAATGGGCTGTCGACTGCTGTAAAAACATGGCGAATGCCGGATCGGGAGCAATATGTTGTGAATTCATTGGAGGATAAGCCGCCATATTGATCTGTAAGAAGGATCCCGATCTGGTTTTCTCTCTGCACAGAGTCAATGAGCCTAGACATGATTTTGGCCGATTGACCCCTGGAAGGAAGGATATACGCATATCGCGTAAAGTGATCGACGAGCAGGTGGAGATAACAGAGGGAGGAGTGATAGGGACCGAAACCTCCAATAGTATCAAGAGACATGATTTCGAATGGAGCTTTAGCTGGACCTAGGAAGCCCATTCGGGCACTGCGGCGAGGACTACGGGATTTGTTCATGATACAGATTTTACACGAGTTACAAAATTTATGAATGGAATTGTACATTTTTGGAAATGTAAAGTTTTTTGAGATAATGGCTATGACATGTTTTGGCCCAATATGGCCGTACTTTGCGTGAACAATGCTAATCAGGTTTTCACCCGCTTGGCTATCCAATAAGATACGAGAATTTCCGTTAATAGTACGATAAATGATACCCTGTCTTGTCGAGTCCAAACTCGATACTTGTACGTTACGTTGTAGTTGTTTAATTTCATCGAGGGAGAGGAAATTGAATGAGGGTAATATTGATTCGTTATCCGTGGAGTCAGACTGAGGTTTTAGTACAGGATTTCGGGATAGACAGTCGGCCTCATGATTCGACGTGCCAGGACGGTAAAGAATTTCGAAGTCGAACTGAAGAAGTTCGTTGGCAAGGTCACCAAGTTCCTCATCCGTTCGAGCTTTCAGGTTCATACCCTCTAGGGGTTTATGGTCGGTGACGACAGTGAAGTGGCGTCCTATCAACCAATAGCGCCAATATCGGATGGCTTCTCGAATGGCAATGCTTTCGATATAAATAGCCTTTTTTTTTCTTTTGTGCATCCGACAACTTCTTAGAGAAGTAGCCAACTGGCTTTTCTGAACCGTCCGACTGTGTTTGCTTTAGCACTGCACCGATACCTACTCCACTGGCGTCAGTATAAACAAATATCGGTTTGGTGCGATCAAAAATTGCCAGAACAGGTACGGAAGTTAGTAGGTCCTTTATTTTATCAAAGCTACTTTGGCATTCATTTGACCAGGAGAATGGAATGTTTTTTCGTAGGAGGTTGTGGAAAGGTTCGAGGATAGAGACTGAGTCTGGGATGAATTTTCGATAAAAGTTCACTTTGCCGAGGAACTGGCGAATGTTTTTCCTGGAGGAAGGAGTTGGAAAGCGTTTGATAGCTATCAAGTTATCCTGGAGTGGCTTGACAGTATCAATTCCTAGGATGTGACCTAAGTATTGGATTGTGGAAGCGGCAAAAGTACACTTGTTAAAGTTAAAGCGGAAGCCATCCTCAAAAACGGCTGTGATTAAACGCTGAATGTGAACCAAGTGTTCGTCAAAAGTACGAGAGAAGATTAATATGTCATCTAGGTAATTTGCAGTAAATTCGGAAAGTCCGTTACGTTTAATAATGCCAGAAATTGCATGTTGGAAGACGGCTGGAGCCACTTTTATTCCGAAAGGCATGGAACGCCACTCATAGTGTCCGCACTGGGTGATGAAGGCAGACTTGTGTCTATCCTGAGCACGAATGGGTATAGACCAAAATGCCGAATTGATGTCCAGCGCCGAAAACCACGAGCAGCCCCGCGTTTTGACAAGAATTTCATCAATGAGCGGGAATGGTTGAGTTTCCGGGATGATCAATTTATTCAATTCGCGGTAATCAACACACATGCGAGTCTTTGTTTTCGTTTTGCTCAAGCCATCCTTTTTAAATTGCATTGTAACGGGGGATGCAAAGGGTGATTTGGATTCGGTGATCATACCGAATCTTAAAAGTTCACGGCACTGCCGTTCTATCTCCTCCTGGTCATCGAACGAGCAGCGGTATGGTTTCTTTGCCACATACGTATTTTTTGAAAGATTGATTGAACATTCGTATTTAGTGACGTTGCCAACGTCGAAAGAGTGCTTAGCAAAAGTACGGAAATTTCTCAAAATTAGCGAGCCAATATCACCTTTCTCTTTAGCAGCTAGATGCGATATTTTAGTTTTAAATAACTCTTCAGATAAGTAGTCGTTCCAAATGACTACGTTGTTTATGGAAATTTCAGGAGTGGTTTTACAATTAACTTTACATTGCTTTAATATTAAATTATGATCAAGTGCAAGGCGGAACTCTGGGATTAAATCGAGGGCAATAATAAAATCGAAACCAAAGGTGCTTGAGTCGAGAATGTGTAGCAGTACTCTCTTTTGGATATCAAAAATTTTGATGTCAAGCATCGTGACACCTAATATGGTGCCCGGGCCGCTCGTGATGTTATACGTTGATTGAATAGGTATAAACGGACAATTATTTATCTTTTTGAGGGCGTTAAGCGAGATGACTGACGCGTTTGCGCCAGGATCGTAAAGACCTTTACCTATTACAGTGCCATATTCAACGTTAACCACCACGAACGCGGGCTTCACGCGTTTTTTTGTACGGTGTCTATTTCCTGCTGTAAGCTCTCTAGGTCGAAGGAGTGGATCGCCTTGTTTACGTTTGAATAATTAGGATTGTTGTTACCTGGGTTCGCGGAATTGCTAGTGTACCTGGCATCTCTGACTTTAGTAAGACAATCCTTTTCGAAGTGGTAGCGTTCGTAGCCCTTCCTCTTGCAGTAGGGACACGGATGTTGCGAGCGTGGAGAACTCAATAGTGCGTGCTTGGCAGGGTTCGGAGCATTGGTAGAAGAAGATTGCGGCGGACGGATAGAATCGAGAGAGCTGATTGTCGAAAGCATCTTCCCAAGCGTCGTTGTTTCGGCGAGATTAATTCGATCTTGGAGGTGGCGGGGGAGTCCGAGAGCAAGCTGTGTGATTCGGTCAAGCTCATGCATTTTTGGGTTGTAGGATGCTAGTAGGTTCAACTTGTGTTGGGCATAGTCAGAGAGCGATCCAGAGGTGTATTTAAAGTAGAAAGCTGAACGGGCTGCGGCGAGACTTTGGGTTCCAAAATTTTCAAGGAATGATTGTCGCCAGAAATTCCAAGTAGTGGAGGTGGACGACAGACGTGTGGTGTTGTACCACTTCTCGGCACTTTCCTCTAAAAACAGACGAACAGCTTCCCAGTACCGGTCTTCTTCAATGAGTAAACGTTGGCATTCCGATTCGAATATATCTAACCAAGCGCCTGCATTGGACAAGTAGGTTCTGGAGCCAAATTTGGGAATTACCGCATCCTCAACGATTGAGGCCAGAGACTTTGGGGGGGCGGGGGCGGGGGCATAGGCCGCAGTATGCGAGTGGTGAGATCGGGAGTCCTCTTGATCGAATTCGTTCAGGAGGATTCCGTTAAAAATTGGATTTTCGAATTCATCAAAATACAATTTTGCTAGGTCGTCGTCCAGGATGCATTTGAACGATCGTCGGGTCCATCTTGGAGCTAGATCCTTCTTTGCTGCTTTTGCGACAGGTAGAAGCATCAGTTTATCGTGTAGATTGAGCGAACGTAATTCGGGTGGAAATGAATATATGGACTCTTCGTCGAGGCGTTGCATGGAAATTACGTGTGTAACGGTGGTAGCGGCGTTTGTGAGCGATGGTTCAGCACAAAAAGTGAACCTTACCTTGACAGGCATCCTGAGGGAGGCGCGTAGAAGCGGGAGAAACGACGAGTTTTAAAATTTATAAGATCCGGGGACCACTGGATGAAATGAGGAAAACGAACTTCGAAAAATGCGGTTTATTGAAAAACGAATTTTAAAACGAAGTCGTTTTACATTGTAGGATCGCGCACAAAATTTAGCAAGAAGGCAATTCACGTGGTGTTAGTTGGGTTGACAAATCACTACTGAATTATGAAAATAACTTCGATGTGAAGTCTAATGGTTCAAGAGTTCAAACGTAGATAAGACAGAGCGGATAAATGAAGGAGCGTGAGCAGGCGAGAGATAACGGGAGATAACGGAGATTACGAGAGATAAGGGGAGAAGCGAGGAATCTTACATGAATATATCATTAGGATGTCATAGCTACAAGATCCTTGCAGTCCTGATGGATGGTTGTTCTTTATAATAATTTCTGTATTTTTTGTATTTATTTATTTATCATAGCTTTTACTTCTTTGTGAATCCACCATGACACCGTATCATTTGTCGTCGTCCTCTTCCAACTGATGTTACACATGGTTGTAAGTGGGTATGATCCGATTTTTACTTCATCTGTTACTTCGTTCGTTTGCCAAAAGTAAAATGAAGACCATAATTTAGAAGAAAGAGACGTGACAAAATGTTTGAAAATACTATTATATTTAAACTCGATTGGTTATCCAATATTGCCATTTCAAAAATTCTAACCCTAACGCCTCTTTCCCCTTCCTGGAAGTCTTTCCACCTACACAAATCAGGTGAACCCGACCTTGGCTCTGAAGTTTCCTTGTTAGCATAAAATACGGTTCGGATTTTCTGAGAAAACACCATCGTTGTTTTCGATTCATCGTCAAAGTTTCAATTCAACAAAAACAACAATGAAAATATAACCGTTAACAAAACTGAAATTATTGTTAAACTTTTTTTGTTTTGTTTTTAGCGTTAAAGGGGAAGTATCACAAATATTGAAAGTCATTGACTTATTTAATCGAAGAAAACATGCATTCTTCAAAAGAAAGGATTCTTTTACTCCACTTTCAGCTTGCGCCATAGTAAAACCTAGATGACGTGATGCAGAAGAGAAACATAGACATGATTGAATTATTATATTTTTATTTTTGTATATTTTTTCTAATTCAAAAACACGACTAACCCAGCAATTTCTAGGAAAATTCACCCTTCGAGCGTAGTTGTCGCCAAAGCGGGATTACAAAATCGTAATGGAGAGAAGAGTAAGAATATACGTCTATTGAGGGAAGAGGAAAGAACGTGGAGACTTCCGATTAATACACTCTGAATCGAGAGCCAAGCGTTGGTGAATCTGACATTTTTTTTTAGCAGCCTAACCCTAATTTCAATTCCAGTCGAACTTTCTGCTTAGTGGTTCCACTGATACCTCAATCTGTGAGGGAAGAGCTCGGAGGAATAAGAGAGAATCATCTCTCGTTCTTAGTCCCCGCCTTGAATATTCTAAACCCTTGAATTAATCATCGGTCAGAAATTGATGCGAAAACTTCCATGATCCAGTTATTCCGCTTCAGGTACAAAGAGGAAAGAAGGAATTTCCTCTCAGACTCTACTTGGAAAAAAAAAGAAAAAAAAAAGGAAAAGATAATTGAGTTGGAATTCAATTTAATTATTATAACTTCCCTTAGAATCATTTCCTATTCATTTCAAGTTTATTACAACAGACGAAAGCTTTTGTAGTCAACTTTTCGTGGGAGGAGGGGGTTTTAAGAAAGGCCTGTCTTCAGAAGATAATGGTTTCAGACTTCTATCTCGAGTTGCGGCGAGACTATCGCATCAACTCAGTTACAGTTTGGTGAACAAGGGTAAATCACATTACAGCTAGTTAGCTCCAAGAATATTCCTGTTTCCGTTGAGTATCCAGGCAAGGATAATGCACAAGATATTTGGTTGCTCGTTAGAAAACGCTATGGAATTTCGGCCATTTTAGTTTAAGTAAGTTTAATTGTATGAATTATTTGTATTATAGTCTCCGATCGGTAATGAAATAATGGGGGTTTCTCGAAGCGTCATTTGGAATAAAAAATATTATTTCAATTTCTCTTGATATTCCATTAGATAATATAAAACAGTACTGAATTACCGAATTATACACTAATACTAGTTAGAGTTAGGAAATATAAATTATTATTTGAGCCACACACAACTTATTATTGTTCGGTGGCTTGCGGTCGCCTGTTCAAGTTTGTTAACGAATATCATAGAATGAACGACGTCAATATGGGAGGATGTGTTTTCTTAGATTGTCATCAAAGGCAGAATTATGCCCAATCACACAGTCCCCTCCAGCGGATTTGTGATATATACCTGCACATGCAAAGGGAGGCACCTAGCAAGACGTTTCAAGGACTTCAAAGGGGTTGTGGTGATCGTGAGTAGGAAAAGCTGGGTAGTGGTGAAGTTGGTCCGACAGGGTAAATTAGTTGAACATTTACAGGAGTATTATCCTTTTGTTTTGGAAATGAAGGGTTCAGACCTTACTCCTCTTTCGAAACCCCCCGGGATCTGACTGGAGTATTATTACTCTGTTGGGGTCGGCTGAAGCTATACACAATCGAATCATATGTTTCTGACAGTATTTGGATGTGTTTGTTCCATTCATCTCCCTTTGCCCGCTTTTTCCTTGACTGATGTCAGGGAAATCAATTCGGAATATCTCTGGACAAAATGTTCGTAACTTGATGACTAGCACGTCTCCAGTCGGTATGGCGGAGAAATCATAGAAAAAACGGCTTAAAAGGGCGCCTAGAAATTAATATTCTGACCAGAGTCAATCAAGAACATCACGTATTTCCACGGTTTTGGTTGATGTTTGCTTTTGAAATCCCAGTCACTTTCCCAGCACTAAGATCTATTTTGATACTCTCATAAAGTTCCCATAATGAAAAAAAAAAAAAAAAAAAAAAAAAAAAAAAAAAAAAAAAAAAAAAGGATGAAAGGGCTTACGAAGCGATGATTGTTACTCGGAGAAAGTGAGTTGACTTCAAATAATAATGCAACTCTAACGGAAAATGCGAAAAAAAATACAAAATAAAAGTAGGTTGGTAGCTACCTAAAGAGAGATGAAGCCAACAAGCACGAACCTAATGGAAAGTATCAAAGGGCGGTAAGGTTCAAAGGGAGGGGTGCGATGTTAAAAAGACGAAAGGGTTTGGAAGGAGAGTCGGGAGTAAGCTTCCCTTTGAGGACCAGAATTATTTATAGGGGTCAAATAAAGTGGAAGAAATGATTTCTCAGGCCTTCTCTAATATGCGGACGTCACAGGGGAATAGTGAGGGAAAAGGAAACTGGAGTTTCGAGGAGGTTTGACGGGAGAAAAGATTTTTCCTTTTTTGATTTTTGCTTCGAAAGAAAAAAAAAAAAAAACAGCGATCAAGAAAGGTATTGGATAGAAGTTTTTTAAAGAAGTTCGACCGTTTAGGTATTTTAATGAGGCAGTAAAAAAAAGTAAAAAGTCGTGAACTTACAGGGTTCGGTTGTGGAAAAGTCATCATAGTGTAATGGTAGATGTAAAAAAATATACTAGTGTAGAACTAGTGTTAAACGCTAAATTTTAGATGTTTACTATATGAGGCTTCCTCACGGTCTTCTACTTCGCGACCATTGATCAACTCAAATCAGAAAAGTATTGAGAACAGCAAGGTACTTTCAGTTTCATGAAACTATGAGTTGAAACTATTGGCGCCCACAAGACGAAGTTTTGGGTCAAAAAGGACCTCTGTCTACTTTTTGGGAAATAGGTTTTCAGGATTGCCTGGGCGTATGGGGTATCATTTTGGACGCTGAATCGATTGAAATGAGTGCTCCTGGTCCTGGAGGAATAACCAACTCCTGTGAAAGGATTCGCCGCGTTTTCCATCAGCATCAAATGGTTGAAAGAAACTAATGCCACAATCCATAAGTTTTCTTACACCTTATTCTGCTAGTATTTTTAATTTGTTGCTTGCTGAAGTTTTTAAAATATGCTATATGTTAAATCATAATGTTTTCTAAATCTTCACTAATAGTTGAAATAGAATGAAATTTTGATAATTTTTCGTATTATTTTCTCTTCACTCAGGCCAAACTGTTGAGAAATATTCAAAATCTTTGCTGTAGGCGGGGTCGTCACAAGAAATATTTGCATTCGCATTACTTTCTTCCCTTTCGACAGTGGTTGGTGAAGTGTAAGTTCAACGAGCAAACATGGAGCTGTTACGTGAGTGGAGAACCGACTAAAACTGGCGCCTTAATTTTCTTTTTTAGGCTCCTTTATTTGTTATATATATACCTGAATTGCACTGGAAACTAGTTACCCGGCCTTTATTTTGCTCTTGAACTGAAAAGGGTTTTCCGACAAACATCTTTCCAGTTTCTCCTACCGTTGAGACAATTAAACGGTAAATTGCTTCGAAGCAATTACACTAAGAGTTTCAAGCTCCCCCACCAATTTTCTAACTTTCAAGGAGAGTTCAATAATTAGAAGTAATTTTCAATTTTTTTTTTCCTTCGGTTTTTTTGATTTGTTCGTTTTAATCTTTAACCCTCTTCCTCATCAAGAACATCAAGTTTTTCCACTTTGCTGATTAACCTCACAACTAATATTGGGCTGCGTAAGCCCGTCTCCATCAACGAAAGAAATTCTTTATCAGTCATTTACCGACTCATAGACACAGAGAACTATGTAGCTAAGATGCAGCGGTTAGTTCAAGGAGAATTATCCGTTCTGCTCAAAACTTGTTCGGGCATATTTCTTCACAAGAGGTGCAAGCCCAGTCAACTCATATGAAGGGAAGATAACATTCATCCTCATCATGTAATTAGGTTGTGAAACAAGCTTGCAAGTTACACACCATTCGACCAAAAACTTGTTTAATTGTCTTGAGATTGCGTGAAGCTACGCCAAAATTTAATTTTAGCGTCACCTCTCTCGCTCCTTTCCTCCGGTTCATCAGATTAGGACGAAATTTACATATTAGGGTAATTATTCGAGCGGGTTCAGATATCATGAGGCCAATCTTCTTCAAGGTTGCATACAGCCTGATAGTGATTATTATTCGATCCTTCTTAGAGCTAACGTGATATTACGAGAAATGCGCATACTGAGTACCTATTAGATTCTTGCTAGGAGAAATAATACATTTGAATTTCTCTAATTTATTTTTTGGGAGAAAGAAAATGTGTTTTGGTGGGCTTTCAAGTCCTTTACTGAAGGTTACGCCTTGCCATATCCTCTTAATAATTTGATCTACAATGTGATTAAATTCGTGGCGTTCTCCTTTAAAAGTGATTATTACCTGATATTACCTGTTGGTCAAACCTACCCAAAAGTAATCATTTTCCGTCTTCCTATAGACGAGACACAGCCACGACTGACATCATCAAATAATAGCTGACAAGGAGTCGGTGTGGAGACATCGCCGTTAAAAGATTTTTGCGGCGGACGTCGCTCTAATAAAAGGGAGAAACGATTGCCTCGGCCAGGCCGACAGCAATACCTGTCCACAGCAAATGGCAAAAAGAGGCGGAAGGATTTTTGTCCGACGTTCTATAACCTACTTGCAACCAGAGTTGCCTTTACGTCTCCGTCCTCTCGCCTTTTGCTCTTTTCTCTTTCTTTCGCTCCACTTTAATTTCTACCCCCTCCTCATCTTCTACCCTACAACCTTCGAGATTTAACTTTCTCAAAGTGGGAGAATAAAACGTTCCAAATGGCCGCACCTTCAATAACATTCTTTCCCTCGCTCTCGCAAACTCGCTTCGCTGTTCGGAAGTTGGAAAATATTTCCCAACTTAAACGGAGGAAATAATTAAACTAAGATATTTTCTTCTTGATATATCTACAAGAGTTAGAGGCAGATAAGTTATATATCTACTGTTTAAAACTCTGAAAATCGAGGTTGATCACGACACAGTTTACATTTAACTACTCCATAACGTGATCATAAGTTTTTTTTACGAGTACGATGCGTTTTTGGTTGGTTATTCCTTGAATAACCAACCATTTTTTAATTACAAATTGTCAGAAGAATGTTTTCGAAAGGATTCCCAAAGAATTCTCTAATCTATCAACATCTACCATACCTTCAACTTACTAATGTTGAGAAGGGATTCCACTCGGGAATTCCCGAGTAAATGTCCAATCTGATGTGATTTCTTTTGGTACAGTTGACTGTTACTGCAGTGTTTCCTCGAATTCCAACCTTGTAGCCCAAGAACTGTTAACGATCGGTTGGAAGTAGAAATGCCAGCCGAAAGCATTGCTAGGTGCTGCCCCACCTCCCATTTATTGTGTATGAAGATTTAAAGAGAAGACAGTTGAATTCTCTACCCACAAGTGTTTTAATTTTAATAAGATACGCCCGCTAGCGAGAAGCTATTTCCTGGTTGGGCACTCAATGTTACATCAGCTGTACTCAAGTTGGTTCTGTAATAATCACCCCTCTCATGCTCCTATTCATTGGATATCACTATACGTCGGGTTTGGTAGAATATATCTCTACCTGCACACGTATATAAAAGAAGAGGATATAACTGTTGTAGGTGTTGTAGGATAAAGAGAAAAACACAAACAGGGTTGCCCGTTTCTTAAATAATATGGAATTAAAGGGGGGAATGCTCGGGGAATAGGTGCTCGAGTGTGTGATTCCAGTATAATGGTATGGGTGGGGGTATTCAGTTGCTATTGTGTTTATTGGTTCTCTTCGGGCGTTCCTCTTGGCCCCTTTTCCACCTTGGAACTCCAACGTTTCGACCATCTTCGAAAAAATTTACGGCTTTGGGCGGGCTATACAATATGGAACAGGCTCCTAAGAGTTTAGTGGCCGAAAACACAAGGAGGTTTCCCAACTTTCGGTCCAATCCCCTCGACCGCCCCGCCAGCTCGAAATACCGTTTCCTCTCTAACCTACCAACTCTTGTATTTATTATCCACCGTTTTTTTCCTCCTTTCTCTTCTCCGAGTGCCTGAAAAAGGTTGGCGTAAATTGATTTCTTAGCCCTAGAACGCGTTGGTCAGTTCGTCTTAGGGTTTTTCGAAAGCACCACGTGCCTGATACTCTGAGCCCTCTGAGACCTTCCCGCCCATATAACAATAATGTTACTTACACCGTTGCAATTCTTTTTCCCTCTCTACCACGCCCACACGCCTATTTCCCTTTCTATATAAATGGGCGGATTAGGGTTGTGACACTAAATTCACCTCACTTTCTCGGCAGGTCTGCTCTATCCCCTCACATGGGGCTATATCTTAATGCCCTAATCTTTCTGGGTACGTAGGAATGAGGTTTTATAGCTCTCGGACGGCCTAGCACAGGAGATATTTTCCATCTCCCGTTTATTTCATTCCTCTCAAATTTATTCGAACAGGGGTAATTTTCTCAGAATAATTTATGAAACGTTCTTCCTATACTTCCCCCATGATCCCTCTCTTACTTCAAGCCTCATGGCATTCCGTTTAATGAGGAGCAAATCCCTTAGTAATGATGCCGCAAGTTCTCACATGAGTTTCCCGTAGTAGATCGATAACTTCGGACAGGAATCAACTATATTGATCATAATTGAATCATAACAATTGATATGCACCAATTAATAGACTCTGACGTTGTCTGTCATGGGTGAAGCTTGAATAGGGTTGAACTGCCACTAGATTCGCCATACGTTCTTGTCAGCACCTCGTTCGCAATACTATACAGTATTAAATGAACTGATAATTCGCACTGAGTAAGTACGAGAGGCCGTAAGTGATTTTTCCCTCTAATCTCTGAGGACGAGCCATGCTATTTGATCATCAGCGTCACCCCACATATAAATTGTAAAGAAACTTTAGGGTGTGTCAAAGCTTTTTGTCTTTAGTAGTACTCTATCCGCCTTTTAATCTCTTGCCTCTTTGAACTGATGAGAGTAAGAGCTTCAGGGTGACCTTTATTTCCATGACGGACGAACATTTTCTGCAGTGAACTGAGGTTCTGTATTTTGCAATACATCTGATTGTTGTTTTTGTGTTCATTAATATCATAATTCAGTTGAGAACTGCAAGTTGAAACATATTACATTAGGATACGTTTTCATTACAAGAGTCTCACGAGAGCGCTATCAGTTTCCAAAACTACTGAGGGAATGCTCATTTCTACACGGGTAATTAATACCATCAACATTTTCCCCGGGCGCTGTCCATTTTCTCAAACTGCTTCCACGGAAAACGATTGTAGAGTGGAGGAATTGTTACAGAAACTCGGGTGGGGAATCATTACCGCTGCCAATAAAGGCTGCCAATAATACGGTTTGAACCGGCAAGTCGAGAGAGGGATATAGCCCACGGAATGGACGATTTCTGTTCGGACTTTAATCATTCTCTCTCGAGGGGGTTTTCTGTAATGATCGCCCTATTGCGTGACCTGTGAACTGTAGAGCGCAATACGTGATGCTAACTAGTACATGCGATGCTGACATTTGGACACCACAAGCGGCATTCAGTAAGTAATTTATTTGGCTACTCTGAAAATGTCTACTTCTGGAATTTCCATTTTTCCTTGATGGTTTCACCAGTCGAGGGAGTGGTCGTATGACAAGATGCTCCGATGTTCATTAATTGATACATTCAGCTTTTGTAGCAACATTCGTTTGAATCTAAATCAGCAGTATAATGGTTGGTTATTTCTTGAATAACCAACCTATGTTTTCAGCAGACAGTCAACCATTCCGATTTGCCCCAACCTTTTTTCCGGGAGTTTCAAGCGAATGCCCGTGGAAAATTTTGCAGCAGTTTTTTTTTTTTTTTTTTTTTTTTTTTTTTTTTAAAGATAATAAATTATGGAATTATTGGCTGAAAATAATATTTGGATAAAATCTTCACCTGAACAGGTTTATCTTGGCATGTATACCCCACAGGGTGAGGAAGGAGTGATTTATTGCCCATTTATGGAGAATGATACTCCAAGTTATTGATCTGAAACCTCGCCGCGTAATGTGAATAGATACACCGTAATATAGCTTATCGAACTCCATCTCTTCTGAAAGAATATTCTCTATTGTGGATCGAATGAACGATAATGTACGAATCCACACGTCATTTGGGAGATGAGAGGTGCGGAGTTTCTTGTGGTCGCACTCATTGACTGTTGACATGATTAGGGATACAAAAAAAAGCTGCGATTCTTTCAAGCTGTTTCTTTTTTCTAACATGTCGACAAATGGGGGAAAAGTGGGTTTGGCGGGACCCTGATCCATTCCACTCAATTCAGGGTTCAAAACTTAGTGGAAAATGAATCCCACACGCCTAGATCGCCAAAAATCTCGAAAATAAAATTTTCAAAATACACATTTGACCCCCGCCCGAATTTGGGTCCAATCGGGCTGAAAGTTATGAGACCCAACTAGAGCCGGGAACGGACCCCTTGACCGAATTTCAAGGAATAAAACCAACCAAAACCTACGTTGAGGATATCCAAGTTCTTTCAGCAGTCATACGTTGATATGCGTCATTATTATTGGTTTGACGAACATACTTCATGTTAATTACATTATAGAGAGACAAAGAGAAGTTTCGACACATTTTGACTCCAACGTTCCAACACCTATTTTGACAATAGTCATCACCACTTAGTGCTTCACTGTAAGTCAAATCCATCAAGGACTTCTAAGCTGCTCTCTAAGGGGTTCTGACTCTACCGTTTTTGTAAAGCAGAAGACAACTTCTACACTGCATTAGTGGACAAATGAGATTCCATTTTTACGTTGCCTCAGTTAATTTTTCGAATCTTTCCATTTCTTAATCAATTCGAACTTGTACCATCTAGATGAGGCGTATATACGTGAGCGCAAGTCCATTCTGAACCGAGTGTATTAGCGGCCACTTGATGTAAAAGTACTGGAGGACTATGGGAGCGTTGGGAAAAAGCCCCTTTCATCTCCGGTGAACAAAATGAGATTGGAAATAGCGAGGCGAAATTTTCCCAGTAAGGATAATTATAATGAGCTTTGAGGTAGCTGTACCGTAATGGACTGTTGTGAACGATCGTTTGATTCTTTGCCGACCGATTGTTGAGCAGGCCCTAATTAGTTGCTCATGCAGAAGAGAACCGTACAGCATGAATCTACTTTGCCCGGCTAGATCGCAAACACTTGAACCCTAGTGAGGACACTTCTATACGGTGATACGGCGCAAAACAATCAGAGTCTCGAGCCTCACAACATAATCACTAGTTGGGTATTATTGCACTGAAACCGTCTGCGCCGATTCGTTGAAACTCGACCTTAACGTGTTTCCGGCAAGCTTTGTCTATTGAGTTGTTTGAATGGCGGATTTCTGGTGAATGAAATAAGAAATGTACGGAGCGAATTCGATAGAACCAATTTTGCAAGTGGTTACTAGATCAGTGATTCAAAACCATTCGTTCAGCAACAGAATTTCTCTCCGCTGATGTAATACGAATGAAGTATACCTATGTAGGTACACAGACGGCAGCGAGGTACCACAGTTCTAGTTCTCTATTAGTACGGGGAATGGTGTAACAGCCTGTTTAGGAGGGATACAATTTCAAGATATGAATATGAAGAATTTACACATTGAACGAAGTTTGAATGAAGAATGAAGTTTCCCGGCACGTAAATCCACAAAATGTTTGATTATCTTTTTGATTTTTCCTACGTTAACACGACATACGATAGTATCCCATCTCGTTTCCCCTTTGGTGTTTCTCGCGTAGAAAATTTGTGAAAACGTTCCTGTAGGCAGCAAAACCTTTTTTTCTTAAAAAAAAAAAAAAAAAAGTTCAAAATCCAAAAAGTATAGTCATTATGCGTTTCGGAGCCGATCTGCGAACATTTTGGATTTGTGCCTGTTTGACAGTCTACATTTGCAGTCCGTATAGGTGAGCTAAATCAGATAATAATGTTTACCCCCAATAAAAATACTAATGGCTTCAGCTCGAGCACCGTTATTTTCTCATGATTGTTAACTCCAATTGAATCCTATTCGATTGTTCACATTCACTCTCAATATCCAAACAATCGTAATTCAGAAACGTTTGGGTCAACAACACGAAACTCGTAATGTGAACGTTCGGCGCGGGGCAAGCAATCGAGCGGTGTTTTGTTGACACACGTGCAACTTCGCCTCGATACAATAAACACAAAGACGTGGATTGTCGACGGTCAGTAGCGTAGAGGCAAAATCGGACCGTGTCGATTGATCATTACCCCCACTAGCACCGGTGTAATTCATCGATGTATGCGGCTTCACCCACCTCATCTGTTACACTATGCACTTGTAATTATTACCCGAATTGTCGGCGGACACATTTGTTTTTCGAAATAAGGATTTGCACGAAACATCCTTGCTTGAAATTCTGTAAGTAATTTCCTTCGTCATTTAACAAAACCCTTTACGATAATAAAAGGGGCAGGGGCTCACCCGATTTTTAATATCGGCTCAAGTCTGATGGGAAGCCTCTAGGGCTGCAATGAAGGCTCACATTGGATTTGGCGGGACCAAACTCTTTACGTGACCTGCCAGTTAATGGGCCATGTCTCCCAGTTGAGGCGGCTCGACATTTATTAAATACCAAACATATAAATATATGAAAGTGTCAACCGTGTTAGGTGGTTCCTGTCCTCTGATCCTCTGAATGTCTTTTGCGTTTGCGCGGGATTGTAGCCTCTTCCCCGTCTATGGTTCGTTCCACGTAGTTAGACTTCGTACATTGGTTTTCTTCTGACGTCCCACAAGGCATATTAAATATTATCTTGTCGTTCAGCGGATATTGACGTCCTCTCAGAATTGCCATTATAACTGCCGATGTACATAAGAACCAAATAATTACTAGTTAATGCTCTCAATTGTGCCATTTCCAATCGGTATACGGGCGCCTCGCTGAAATGTTGAATTGAATTGTAACCTCACAGACCCTTTGAGTTGATATACGTCCTTTCCCACCGCCATTTGGAGATGTTCCAGTCTGGTACCTGACTGAGAGCCGCAGCCGTCACTGATCTGACGATCGAATATTAGTCACACGAACGCAGGGAACACCTCACACGAATACCATTCTACAAAGTAGAGGCATCGTTGAATTGATGGGATTCGTTGTAAAGAATATGGTGTCTGACCTATTAAGAAGAATATGATTCACTAAATGAGAGCTGACCAATTATAGGAGGAACACGAGAAATACATGTTCTCGATTTTGTATTCCTTATTTATCTACTTATTTTTAAACGAGAGTAAGAGGATTTCTCATTTTACTGTTCTGCAGTATTCTCGCCGCTGCAGCGGTCCGTTTTAAATATCACCCAGCGACACAGCGATACGATCAACTATGGAAATTCTCCTGAAAGGACGAATACACCAGCAGTGTACCTGAAAGGGGACATTTACCAGAAAAAGCTTTCAGGATTGTACACTTTTTTACCATTATACAGTTATCAGGGACGTCACTATACTCTAATTGTAGAGTGAAGTCGGTGTTGTGTGTGTGCGAATTTGACTTACGTACCTCACCTGCCTCGTTGTGATTTTCTACCTTCAGAGTACGCTGTCTCTATGGCACTTGGATGATCTGTTGGCTGCTAAAATAATTTATTTATTCCTGGTTTGTTTTACGTGAGGGTTTATATTGTCCTATGACAGGTACACGTGTACGTTTTAATGATTCCCTAAGTTGGGAATTTCGGAGATTAACATTGGATGTGGACAAAAAAAAAATAAATAAAGAAATAAATTCTACTAGTCAGCCGACCGTTCAATCACTATAGTGTTTAATAAGGTGTTTATAAGGGACAATGGTCTGTCCAGAGTCCATTACACAGCTGTGCACCTCAGTCATCTGCGTGGTGATTTCACGAACAAGTATGTGCTCTTACCGACCAGCATCCCTCGAATGGATTTCACCCGGATACCATTCATCATTCGACAATATTCATTAAGTAGTTGAGAGGGGTGCCATCTGGAATAATTAGACTCTGCTCCGAGGTTTTGATGGATGGGGCATCGCACTCTCGGTGGCTCATCGTAGATCTCACCTCATTTCATGACGGCAATGAAGTGAATATGAGACTGAGAATATGTGACCCTCAAAATGGGTAGAATGAGTCCTGGACATTCCATACTCACCATATTCCCCACATTATTGCTCTAAGGAATTATACCTAAGCGATTGTAGGAGAATTTGCAGCGCTGTTATTCATTAGTTTTCTTAATCGACAGCTGTGTGTCGTTCTCAGTACCATATGCATCCGTGAAAGTATGGTTCTTTCGCTGCCTCCATATCACTCAAGTTCTAATATAGAGGCACCACCGAAGGAACAGAACGGTCGAAAGCCATTTTGAAATTGACTTGCCTCGAGCGACGTCGTTCAGCTCCTTAGTGTGGGCGAGAAACCTACGATGAACAGGAGGAAGTTTGATTGGAACGGTCGACCACTTGACTAGAGTTGGAGAAACTGGTGAAAGCTCATTATCTGATGCAACATTGCCCACTTACAAAGGGCCCTAGGGGAAGCTAAGTTTTCTAATTAGAGGACGACACTCACCCTCTGAACACCAAACCACATCGTGAGAAATGAAATTGTATGCCCGCATGTAATAAGGGAGGAAGACGAAAACGGGAGCATCATCCCACTGTCGAAGATGAGCCTTTCAAAGTTTTTCTTACCAAATCATTCACAAAAGTAGACCTACAATGAACCCAGGTGTACATATAAAACCAGATAGGCACATGACGATTATGTGTCGTCCTAGATACTATTCCGTGAATCACTTTCCTTAAACCCCTTTTTCCTTCCATTAAAAAAAATAATAAATAAATAAATAAAAACGCTACAAATTTATTTACAGGGGTTGGTTATTCCTCGAACTAAGACCATGGAGACCCATTCCAATGGATTCAGAGTCCAAAATTAAGTACAAAATGATACCCCACACGCCTAGATACACAGAAATCTCGAAACACACAACATTCAAAATAAGTAGATAGATTTTGCCCCATAACCTCTTCCGTGAGCGCCAATCGTTCCGGCACCCATCTTATTGGATTCAACGACATTCAAGACTCCTACCCTCCCCCGAATTTGGTTCGATCGGACTGAAAAGTTTTGAGGACTAACTACAGCCGGAAACGGGTCCGTGACCAGATTTTTAGATAATTTTCTTCTACCAAAATTGGCGTGGTCGGCGGGCTGCGGATGGCGTACGGCGGACGGACATATGCTTATTTTGATCTAGACACCTTGAAACGTCCAGAAAAACATTTGGGCCGAATCGGAGAGATTGACATTCTGCATGAAAACATAATATGTTTTCATATAATATATTATATGGATTATTCAAGGAATAACCAACCGAAAACTCAGGAAATGGCGGTCAGCTCTATTTTAGCAATCAACATTTAAAATTCCTAGTAATAAAAAAAAAAGATAATGCCAGGTTTTATTTACTTTAGTATCAGCGTGTTGAGTCGGCCATTTCCCTTTGAACCAACAAGCCACATAAGCCTGTAATATTCATATTCTAAATTACGGCTGCCTGAATTCGCTTCTTGAGTGATTTTAGATTATTCTGGTTCTCATGTGGCCTGATTCGTCCGGGGCCGAAACTACTGTTTCGTTCGTATCTCTCATCCGCCGTAACGGCCCTTCTCTTTCGAATGATTGATTTGGTGGGAGATCCCTCAGATCAGAGCGAGAGGCTGTCAAAATTGCGAAAATACCCGTAAAGATATTTGTTACGACCCCGAACGGCAGGGAACAGGATGAGATATCGATCCCTGCGCTTCTCCCGCATTGTAGTCGGCGAAAGACTGTCTGTGTGGAGCGCACACGACCAATTTGGAAATCTCCCGTGACTGGGTCATTTGATAGATCACCACTCTTCACGACAAGCGAGCGGTGGCCAGAATATAAGTGAAATGACGACGATCGAGGAGCAGAAAGGGAGAACAATAAAAATGATCGCCATTCGACACATGTTGCAGTCTTGAGTTTTGACCACATTTCCTGCTATTTACCTACTTCAATATTTTTTAATTAGTTGACTATTCAATTCAAATACAAAATAATAATGTTTTGAGTTCTGAATAGAAGACAGTAAAAATGATATGAAGAACTTGTATTCAGGCCACGTCCGATTTTGGAAAACAAACTTGAAACTTTTTCATCCATGCGATGTTTTCAATGGAAATATTATCAAAGAAAATGAGAGATAAATTTCATCTTGTTTGGACCTTCCATTTTCACATAACCCAATGTATTTGTATTAACTTAGCATTTCTCGGCAGGCTGAATGAAAAACCAGGAGCGAGGTATAGAAGCGGGTAAGAAAGTTCGCATAAATCAGCCCAGAGGAATCCGCCAATCGAAAGTATTTCTCGTGATTTATGGGGTACCAGCCCGAGAGTAAAATAATGGGCTCGGATCGCTTTGATACATTACCGAACGGTTGAAAACATAATTTTAATTCAATGAAGCTGACTGCCGGCGTTTGCTCTTGTTCTTTTTGTTTCGCACTTCCTCGGCGATAGGAAGAAAGGAGGAATTTCGTTCAGTTCCCATAACATTGGAGAGCGATCACGATGGAAAAGGCTTTGCGAGAGAAAGAACTCTTTGCAAAACTTCTTTTGTCGAAGAGATCGCGAGTGAAAAATTACGCTTTGTGAAAAGTCGGTTCTCGAAAAAGGGAAAGGGGAACAAGAAGTTTAATGTAGCAACTTTTCTCTACGTGAGGTTGAAGTAATTTTTGGAACGTGATCGGGCCTTCCATAATTGCTTTCAGTGGGAAGTGGAAAATTGTTCAATGATTGATAGAACTAAGCAGAGAGGTTTTTTTTTCCTGCTCGGAAAATCTCATTTTATTTAATGGAGAATTCAAAAAACCGAATGAGTTATCCAATACAAAGTACATTATAAAATATAGGGATCGATTGGATATTAATGAAACAACTTAATTGATAGGTACGTACTTGGACGGTTGTAAAAAAATTTTACCGCTGTAAAAATAGAAATTTTTTGTTGACTGAAATGGACTAGAATGTTATACCTCAATAATGATTCTCGTGGAAAAACCCGAACCCAAGAAGTGACACTCGTCCCTAATGCTCAACGCTGTGAAACGGACCTGGTGGATGTAGCGCTAACACAGGTTTTCCGTGCGTTTTTTTAATAAACAGACTCTAACGGCTTTTATGGTTTTCCTGCCGCTGGTTCGCGAGGTATTTTAGTGTGTGTTGTTGAGCCCCTGTGTGCAATATAGTCGTATATTAATAATTATGATCCAAATTGCTTCACACTGGTTTATCGTTCTTCCCGCTCGTACAGGCTAGTATTTTCACGGTCTTATGAGAGGGCAGTAAAAATAGTTATGTTTGAACTATTAAAAAAAAAAAAAAAACTATTTTGCTATTTTGACTCGTAGCTTTTTTCAGCAATCAGGATTCAGCGTCCCAATTTTTATGGTAATGCTACTCCACACACCGAAATGCGCGCCAATTTCGAAAACCCAGTTTTGAAATACTCATCATTACCCTTCCGCAGGACCTCCGTTTGTAGTAGTCGGGCTAAAAATGAGTTAGGAACAGATCGAAAAAATGCGCAACATTTCAGTTATTGTTTATCCTATGACAGGACGGAAATTACTGAATTCAATGTCTTACTAATAAAGTAATATGTCATACTACTACTAATGTACCCACATGTTATATTATCTGAAAACGGAAATCTCGCTGGGAGTTTTCCAATTACTCTAGATTTTTTCCGTTAAATTAATTTATTAAAGTAGATGTGTAGGAAAACGCCAATTTTTTAGTCTTACGTTATACAACGTTACGAAAAAGTTCATTTTAGGATCATTTTATTGAAATGATACACGCGTGTTTTCGTATTGAAAAAGGAAAAAAAAAAGAAGTTTTTCCTCAACGAAACATTCATCTCCCACGTGTCGAGGTTTCTCGTTTCAATGTAAAGAGATATCCTATGTCATCCGGTCTGAACGAGACCATTGAAATTGTCCAAGAAATTTCAATTTTGGAACATTGATTCTGTTTGTGTCTCAGTTCTGCCAATCTGGGGCATACATGAAGGAAGGGGCTTTTATGTATTCATCCAAGATACATAAGAACCTGGTGGACTATCACATGGAGACGTAAGAGGTTCAGTGACTACGAGCAAAACGAGACTTATGGCACAGTTAGGCCTCTCGAGGCTGTTTTATTGGAAGTTATTATCATAAGAGTACCGTTCACCTGGTCTTGTCTATTCCAGTTACTGTGGAATATGAGTACTGCTAATTGGAATTTGCGTTATCTCAAATTTGAAGTCTGCACCTGATTGTCCACTAGAGATTGATACTTAAAGCCCCTTCTGACATATATGCCCTAGAAAGCCATTGGACTGATGTACAATGCCATTTACCTGCAATGGTTTTCTGTATTGTCCGGAGATGCTTAATAAGTTAGACAAATACTTTGTCTGACCAACGATTCAGATTATCAGAATAACTCACTATTTTGAATTATAGTCGAAAAAAAACCACAGTGATTGTAGCCAATTAGGTTTTTAGTTGAGTTTTCTAGACGTCTAAGTGTTTTGCTACTCGTCCAGTACAATGACACTTGGGACTTTTAGAAGAATTACTGAATCGATTGAACAAATCGGCCGTGACAGACCTCACCATTGTCGGCTATAAGCAAATACTTCTAATTCCCACTTTGAGGGTGACATCAAAACCTCTGTTTTCTCCTATATGTGATCATTCTTAAACTAAGCTTTCAGTGTGAAATTCCAGAATTTTGGAGTGAGGGAAGTGGGCTGTATCAAATTCTATCCTCATTTTTATCTTCCTGTATCACCCCTCATTTTTAAGATGAATACGTTCGGAACAATTTTGTATTCTTTTGCATCTGAATGGGTTTTCTCACATGAGTTTATCCAGAGTTGGCTGGATAAACTCGTCCACCAAAGAAGAGAGGCACGTGGGCGGCCATAGTTTAGGGCCAACGGTCATTGCACGAGGGAACAGGGAAGAGCAAGATCCTGACGCTCTTCATCAATCCATCACTCCTTTACTTCCTTTTATATACGACACTACATATATCAAACCATCTCTTTGTATCTTCAACGCCGACAATCCATTGTGAGCGTCCTGCAATATTGTGTCATCAATTCTAGATTTTTAAATTTAGAAAATGAGTTAATTTCATTTGTGGTTATGAAATTATTAGTTTAATTCTTTTGTGAGAGGAGTTTTCAAAGTAAATAAACAGACCCTCAGTTGACTCCATCTCAACTCAAAGCCTCTCTCTCTCCCCCAATCTAAATGGTCATCGTTCTTCCCTTGAAACGAGGATTTCAAGTGGACCCTATACCTCGGGGTACGATCAATTTAGGAACTAATTCATCTCAAAAGTCACCCAAGAGAACGCAAACATGTCCACGCTTTTCCACCGATGGTAATTGGAGTCGTAAAAACCCCTTGTGGCCTAGCTGGGAGTAAGAAAAGTCGGTTGGTTTCCCAAACATTCCGCCCACTGTCGCCTTTCGAGGACCCGTTTGAAACTGTTGTTGTAACTTAACAGTTACAAATAGCTCAGAAATCAAAATCCAGTGATGCTTTTCCCTACCTCATCATTCGTATACAAATCGAAATCAATTGTTCATATTTTATGTGCAAAAAAAAAGTGATACCTGCGCAACTTTCGTTCGCGCAACAAATGCTTGCGGCCGAATACGATGAAATGTCGGTTGGATACAACTAGTACTAATATCACGACGCTCATCCTGCTCACCAGGTCTTCTCGATTTCCCAGTCTCGTACTCAAGGAGGATCATCTCCGGTGTTTGGAATTGGATAAACGGCAACAATACCGATCCAACCGTCCGAAACCAAATTGAGTCAACCAAAGCCGTTACGACAATGCATTGCACAAACCGGAGACGTCCAATAATTCGAACCTCTCTCTTGGAAAATCGGTTTCAGATCCCTGATCCCTTTTAATTATAATTATTGTGCGCCGAATCTCTCGATTTTCCATTTCTCGAATGGATGAGAGTTAAGCCATTCCCATCGTGATTACAGGAGTTCGATGTCGAGTCAGGGATTGATAACATTATCTATTATGTATTGTGAAATACCGAACGTCAAGAAAATTATTTAACTGTCCTCTTACGCAATGATTTAGTTATTTCGGTAGATTCCCACTTAGTGCAAATAATATCATGTTTCTATCCATTTAGTTTCGAATCCAGTATACGATAAACGTAAATTACATTGAAACGTGCAAATTAGTTTTCCCTATTCGTCTCAATGCACTGGATGTTACGCACCATGAATAAGCCACCATTAAAAATTCCCTCCTCCCTTTCAACTGCAATGACTGCTCCTGAGTTGCATGCAGATGAGTAATGTGATCTTGACAAGTTTATCACCCGTTTCTCGGAATAATTTTCTTGAAGTTTAATAATGCCAGTGTCTCTGCATTTTATATTTTTCATAACACGAGACCAAAGAGGTCTCTTGTGTTTTATGAACCAAGGTAGTTTTTATTGCGATCATTTCTTTTGTTCAACTAGTAACTACTTTGCATCCTGGCCCATTCATTTGAGCAGAGCAAAAAAAAGTTGGAAATTTCTTTTGACGTAAATTATTCAGAAACCAAGGGACTCGCTGTAGCGCTATCTTTTAAATCAAATTACGTTTATCTCAGTGCAAGTGAGTCCTGGTAATTCAGTAGCTATTCACTCATCTTTGGTTTTCGAAGAACTATGCGCAGCAGCGCAACATGTAAAAGGGTTATGACGAGCGATGTACAGAACTTGAATAGGTCCTGAGAAGGACATCGTAACATTTGAACGCTAATTCCTTTCATATTATTATTATTGTTATGGTTCGATGAAGGTATGAATCATCCATAACCAAGAAAAATCTATGGCGTACTAATTATCGATTTGTTCTGTTTCAGGTAATATCCTGTCCCACGCGAGCAATTGATTATCGAGGGGCAAGTATAATGCAATCATAATTATGTGAATGTAAATCATTGAAGCCTGTTCAGTTAATGGGCAGTAGGTAATTTTAATTTTGGTGGATTTCATTTTTTTAATATACTTTTTGTTCTTTGACGAATGGAAAAATGGCGGGAGGAATGGAGGGGGTGGTATTTACAATGGGAAGACGAGTGCCGATCAAACACCGTCAGCTGCAGCTTTCAGTCACAAATAACAAGAACTCAATCTCCGACCCTCCTCCCCCCTTCCCATCTTTTCGCCCGCTAAACGGCGATGAGTGACGGGCAATAGGCGATAGGAGATGTCACTCTTATACGCTCTCGTCCTCTGCTGGGAATATAGATTTGAATGGAACCATTGTCTCTTTGCCGTCTGTCACAGGTTCAGATGGCAGGAGTCTTTTTTTTTTTTTTTTTTTTTTACGTATGAGAAAGAAAAAAAATGAAGGGAAAGAGTTCGAATAACGTCAGAATATTCCGGTTTTTGATTTAATACCGCCAAAGTTTACCATTTGACTAATAATAAATGTACTCACTTTGCACTACAAAATATTTCATAATCTCGCATTCAGTTTTCACACTCAGACTCTCAACTTTTCAAACGTATTGTTCAATCGTACAACCTGAACATAATTATTCGGAACGAGTAAATTGTTTTCGGTAGGAAGTAGAAGAAATACGTCAATGATTGAAGAGAGCATTAGGTGTTCTCAGGTCCTCAGAAACCTAAATCCATGTGAAAGTACTATTTTATGTGAATCGATACTGTTTGGTATGAAAAAAGCTAGTAAGTATTAAGTAAATATCATGCCATATTGGATGCGTTTCTATAGTACAAACAAGAAAGACCTCTCTGCGACTGTTATTGTCCTGAGTTCTTATAACTGTGCGGAATATATACACCAAAGTCCTCGATTTGCGGAGGGTTAGTGTGATTCATTACAATACTATTCATTAGGTATCTACGCGTTGATGAGCTGTTGAAGGCATCCCATGCCAACAAGTTTGAAAAAAATATTTCAAAGGTGCTTCTGGTTACTCGAGTCTCCAAAGGCAAGAGAGATGAAATATTCATGAGGTGCCTTCTATTTGATAGATTTATATTGAATCTAATGAGTTCAACTACGAGGAACGGACCAGTTAGAACATTCGCACCACGTAGCTGCTCTGGTGCTTTTACAACATTATCTCCGCCCTCGACTTCCTGGGGCTCCCCGCTTTTGCTGTTTTTCTTCTACCAGCTGTTTGTTTATTCATCTATATAACGCTTGTTGATGATCATTTACATATCAAACGTCTGTCGAGATGGGAATCTACTTCGGTCGAGGGAACGGACAATTATGGCTAAGAAACCTTCAGCGCTGGCTCCTGCTCTCCATTAGAAACTGTTTACTTGTGATGAAACCTTCTTCCATGCGGAAATTGTATCAGCTTAATTTTTCGAACGCGGAGAAAATTAATGAAATTCGCTGCATTCCCCAGTAACTCATGACTGAAGATGGAAGAATGTTTCGGTTTGAGATTAGAAAGCCTAGAAGACGGCATTCGTGTACCTCCTATGAAAATGTTTGTATGTAAAATGATCACCAATCATACTGTTTAATCATACAAGAAGTATTCCGTATATTTTCTTTTCAGGGTTACTATTTTGTGTTTGGTAGGTTATTTCTTGAATAATTAACCTATGTAACATTTCCGATTGCCGCCAAAACTTGACAGTTTCATGATGTCTAGATCAAAACGCTGCTAATTCTTCCACAATGGTTGATCATTCCATGGAGCAAACTTATGGGGAAACAGTCAACGTGGAGTGCCCTGGACTCATTCCGATCAATTCAGCGCCCAGAATTTAGTGAAAAATGATACCCCACATGCCTAGTTCACAAAATGCCCCGAAAATCGAGTTTTAGGGAATACATGTTAACTTGTCCTTCCTTAAATTTGGTTCAGTTGGGCTGAAAATTTTCAACGTCCAACTAATGCCAAAAGAGGTCCCAAACCAAAATTTCAGATTTTTAGAAAATGTCAGAAATTAGTGAGTCGAAGCACACACTCCTCACCGTCCTTCCCAATGAAATGCTTAAGGAAAAATAATTTGGTAGAATTTGCAGCATTTTTACTTCTAATTTGTGTACAGCACCTCTTGGGGAATTCGGAAGGGGAAAATTTGTGGTCTAACAATAATGTATTAGATATAGTTACAGATACGTAGAATAAGCATGTGTGACGACTATGACTTGTGACCCTCCTACATGCAGTTTTACCTCGCACAATTCAAATCATTCCAACGTTAGAAATTATGTGTGAAATTCTTCGTCAAAATTATAATAATTCTACTCGCGTGCAATTTCCAACGCTTAGTAAAGCTGGCCGCTACTAAAATAACACCGCGGCTCAAAATTTATACCAACCTCTATTTTCTCCTGGAGCCTGCACACAAGAGAAGTGTGAAAACAATAACTCACTAAAACCCGCTCACATTCATTACGTAATTTATTTATGTATTTTTCGCCCCCCTCTGACGGGGTATTATGGTTGCAAGGGCGCTATTATTTTCACCTCGCGTGGCCCCGAATCTCGCCAACGGATTACGCTGGTTGCAGCGTTTCAGTCTTTTGACATTCTTTGTTCGCGTGTCGCTACTTCGGGCTTATCCTACATCTTTATGCAATAAGGAAAGTACAAGATACATATTTATATCAAGATATTTTTGGATTTATTTGAAGATTTTTTTTTTACCACTCAAGTTTTCTCTCCCCCGGTTTGATTCTAAAGATTTCATTTTTGAGTTTTCCTACTCTAAGATTTTATTAATTTTTATCCTATCCAGAATTTGACCACGTCTAGGGTACACGTTTGAGATGTTTTGGAAAGAGTCTGAGTCCAATTCTCGAACGATCCAAAATTTGACCACCTCAAGAGAACTTGTGTTGAAGGGAGGTTCGGGCTCGAAAAGCCCGACCGATCCAATCTGATCACATCAAAGGGTGCACACTCGAATGTGTGTCGAAGGTATGTGGAGAGAGGAAGCAAGAGCCCTGTAAGAGACGACAAGAGGGTGACAATAGAACACGAGTTTATGTTTAAGTGAGCAGAGGTTGGAGCTAATTGGTAAGTGAAACTGAGTCGGGGTTTTCCCCAGCCTTGCTGCATCCTCAGCCCGTCTTCTTTATTTCGTAGTTGATCATTTTATGATTCGTGGTCTCACACATTAATTTTCAATTATCTATCTCTCTTTAAAAAGGGGGTTTCTGAGGGTCCCATATGAGTACAAGTCATTGGTTCACAGACATAACACCCTCCGATTTACGACCCAAAGTCCGGGTGGACATGGATCGGACAAGGGTGGATGAAAACGTGAGTATAGGTTCACTTCTAACCTGTGAAGAGGGACCGTTTCCTGTTACCGGTTTTAGTAATTCATAAGGATAGCGAAAGATGGAACGCGAGAGATGAAAAGGGGCAAACTTACTTCGTGCTTGGTCCTCGGTTGGAGCTTTCCCGGATGTTAATATTTCAACCTGTGTCATCGTTCTAAGGTGAAAAGTGGGGACACCTTTCGGCTTGATCCTCAGAAGGGTCAGGCTGAAAGTTAGAAGGTCAAGCTTTCCCCATCAATATGAATATGAGTAAACTTTGAAGGGAAAATTGGCTTTTAGAAAATTGACCAGGACTTTGATTCCTTGATCTGAGACCTAGAGTGAATAGGAGACTTCAGCGAGTACTAAGAAATTAAACCTACACTCTTGGTAGGAACGACAAACTCCGCTTATTAATATGTACTGCGTTCAATAAATCGTGTTTTTGTTGACGACTCCTAGATAGCCGTATTGTAAAGTCAATATTTGATCATTTTCCGAAATTTTGTGGCCACTATTGTTTCAAGTTTTGTAGGTTTTCCCCTGCAATTGCTGCTTCTCAACAGTACACCTTTTTTTGGACCTCTCTCTTTTTATGTTCTTACTGCCCTATGAACGATCCTTGACACTATTTTTATGTTTCTCCGGATTTCTTCGTGTTTTTCAAAGCGCTAAATATCAGATTACCTAGACCGTTGGATAAATATCGACCTCAAGACTATGCAAACGCGATACAGCGCTCAGTCTAACTATTCGTGGAGGCTAGAGCATTTTTCTTCCTTCAACAAGGTTGATTAGTATCCATATATTCTTCTCACACTGACCCAAATCCGAACAGAACTGGTGTACATAATTTATGTTCAAAAAATTGTCTTCACAAAATGATCTGAAGAAACTAATGACAATCTGATGACAATGATCAAACAAGATAGTCATTTGCCAACAAAAGAAAATTACGTATCCTGTAGAGAGTTTCAGCGAAGACAATGACACTTAGTTTGAACTTCGAACCTTGATATTTACCGTTGATATTTACTGTAGAAGAAGAGAGAAAAGGGAAAGTTCTGTCCAACTTACGGGCGGCGCTTTCTCATCAACCACGTCGACCGCACTTCTGCAGTCCCTTCAAGTATCCCACTTTATTGATATCGTTCCTCTCGAAAGACCCAAGGAACCCACGAGTGTCCTCTCGCTCCCTCTCGACGTCCAATCCATGCGGAATCCATTCCGTTCTTGGACCTATTTCCTGGGCGGCTGTCTCGAGCTGAACGTCACCGTCACGTTCGATATTAAATATTGAACTCGTCTTATTTTACCCCGCTTTTCTACACCAGCCCGATTTTTTCCTCTTCTTTCCGTACGATGGTTCGAAGTTACCAATGGGTGGGGAGGTCTGTTTCTTTACTCAAACCCATAGCTACATTTTCCTCATTGTTTTCAAACAATGTTTTCCGTTACGGAACAGTTCATTATTTGAAATTTAATTTCAGGTTTCGAAAAAAGGCGCTGAAATGTATCTTATAATGGTTTATTATTCTGGATTCATTTCTTTATGGACAATGATACTTTAAAAAAGGATTCTTTTTATCAATACCTTCTTGACTCTTGAGTACCCTACTCCGCCTTTCAAAATCCTACTCTTATTCACACCCTGCCTTCTTTTTCGGCTCTACAAGTTTGAATTCCACGAATTTGTATTCACGAATAAAAACTGACGGATGCAATGTTAACAAGCACCAGGTTGAATTGCACTCGTTATGCTACAAGAATAATTTTTAGTAGTCAATATAAGTCTACATAATAGGTGGTCTCCTGGCTGAAGTTATGTTAAAAACGCACGACCAGTCGGTCGTGAAGGGTGGGTCGCCTCCTCGCATATTCGCAACAGATATTTTTTATTATGGCCGTTATATTCATTAGATCAGACTTTCTGCAGGAATTGTAGAGGATTCCCCAGTCTAATCATATCGGGTAACCTCTAGTGAATACAAATCAAGATATTCTCACGTTTAGATGAGGTACATGCACTAATCCATGTCATTATTGGGCGTGCGATTACAGTATGATACTACTTTATCCTGTGGTGAACCATCGCTTTTCATTATTGAATCGCACTTTTTTAAATGTTTTATACGATTACAATTATTGTAATAAAAGTTATTTGTTTTCACATGTTTTGAAGATTTCATAATTTCTGAGTTCCTCACATGGAGGAATCACGTTTGAATATGTCCAATAATTTTCCATTTTAGCAAATGAAGGAAGGCGGTCTAGGATGTAGGCGAGTAAGTTTATCTTAGGATTTACGGTTGGACTGTAATCAATTCCAGGCTCTGATTCGAGAACACTTAGGATTTGTGGGGCACCAGGTTAAGTAGTTGTCCGTTGGCTGTCGCATTTTCGGAGAACAAATCGCAAGGAGACAGAAAAAGTAATTTACCGGAGAGAGAAGAAAAGAGAAGGCAAAAGAAGATTCGTCTCCTATATAACCCCTGTCACTTGAATGCTCTGATGTGATTCACAGTTCTCAGAGCCAGGAAGAAATGGTTGACAAGGATTGCTATTGAATGTGGGCAACAACCTTGTGAGACAGATTATGTGAAAGGTGACAATCAATCTTCAGGGCGTGAAGAGGAGAGTGGCTCGAGAACTGATGTGATGGGAGAAAGAGGCGAAGACGAGGTCTTCCTCATTAAATGGTTTGAGTGGAAGGGTTTAATCTATCTATCGTCCGAAAAAAGGTGCCAGGGCGCCTCGAGCGAGCCAAATGCCAAACCACTTCGCTTTTCGAGAGGGTTTCTACTCCCTGGTAACACAAATTACAGCGAAAACCTTTTCCTCTCGTCACCGACAGGCTTCGTCGAATTGGAAATTCACTCGAAAACGCTTCCACTCTCGGATCCGCACCAGGGGTCATTAGACCTCATACGCAGAGCCCATTTAACCCACAGCCTCCCCAACGGGCCTCGGTTTGAGTTCGTTAGGAATCCAGGTGGATGCTCGTTGCTTGATCACTTCCAGGTCGATTGGTACCTAATCTCTCGCCCGACGTGGATTCTGCGTACATCCATCTAATGTTTATTTTCTATGCTGACGCATAACACTTTATTCCGTCTGCTTTGGTTCTGCGCGTCATCAAAGCAGCCCACTTCTACGGTCAACTGCATCAGTGTTTCGAAAGTGGTGTCCGAAAGGATTCTGCCAAAGAGAAATGAGAATGGAGCGGAGCTTTGAAACCACTCCGCGAGTCTGGTCGTGGTATATCCTCAGTTCTGTGAAATCATTCTGTTGTAGGGTCGAGACACTGCGCCCAGCAGCTTTTGCGGTTGCCCTTCAAGCTCCACCGACGGTTGAAACTTCCTCTCATTCCCTGGCCCTTCTCAGTGTAGACCCTCAGTGAATCATACCACATACCTACAAATTTGTACTTCATGAATGCTGCAACTTACCTTGGAACACTACCTTCTTGGTCTGGGATGATGTTTATTCCGGAGCAGCGCTCGTGAATTCGACTCGTATATAAATTTGAGTCTATTTCTCTAATTCTTGATCATGTTGCCTGCTAATTGTCGGATTATCAATCGACAGTGAATATTGTATCCACTTCTCTAGTCACGACTGTGATCGATCCACCATCCGAGGATATCATTGGCGGAGTAGTACATTCAGGCACCCAGAAAGATAGAATAACGTGATGTTGCTTAATCTTTCCTATTAAAACAATACAACGTATGATTGATTTCCCTCCGTGACAACGCACTGTCTTCTACCACGTACACGATGCACGTTGACCTTCGGAAAACCATCACGACCCCTAATGGAACCTGCGTTGCCCTTAGAGCGTTTAGAATATGCAGGTTCGGAGCTATGAATCATCAAGTTGAGAGAGCTTCCAACAACTTCCTGCACATGACAGGGAGCTTCCCAATCTACTTGCACAGCATGTTCGGGACGTCTGGTTCTCAACCGGTTGAGGTTGATCGCCTTCACTAGAGGGTTAATTCTAACTGTAGTAATAGGTGCCTAGTTCTGAGGTGGCACACTTAAGATGCAGGATCCATTTGGGATTTATGACAAGAGCCTCTTCCGTTGACAATCACTTCTGTTCACGATCTTCGTCCAATTATTCAATTCGAATTCAACGAAATTTCACACCGCACCTACGTGATCGGCCCAGAGCTGACATGGATCATTATTGCTTGAACGGTTCTGATTACTGTAATAATAGTAGTCTACCACTACTATTACTAAAATTACATCTGCTAATAAGCTTTGAATTGCTTTCCAAAGAAACGGATATCACAGCACTGTTTTCAGAACACTTCCCTAATAATTGTTTGGCGACTTTCCCATACTTACATAATTTCAACAAAAGTTGTCTGCTTTTTTTTTTTTTTTTTTTTTTTCACTTGAAATCAATTTTTTTAAGAAAATATATGCGCTCGAGTTTATACGTGGTCTGATTTTTAAAAAAAGGTAAAATGATCTTGAGTGCTGAAAACATGGCTTCTCCTACGACAATTCACGAGTTCTTTTTTCTAGAGCTCAACTCAAACCATCATTCTAGCTGTTCCTACAGTATATGCAAGTCCACTGTAGAAAACTGAAAGTCTACGTTTGAATGTCGAAGGAACGATATTTTACTCAAGCTTACAGAGCTGTTGCTGTATTTTTCGAGCATTCAGTGATGCCTACCCTTGGGTATTATAGAATAACGGAAGCCCAGCGCGGCCAAGCACCGCAAAGTTGATCGGGGCGTTCCATTTTTTGGGGGAGTTTATCCGGGCTTTAGTGAAGCAGGGGTGGTTTTTCCGTAAGAATGGAAGCCTGGCACGTGGGAGTGAACGAAAAAGGAGGATCCTGTGTCGGCGATGGGATATGCGGCCATTCTCATTCACGGCCAGCGAGAGGGACTCAGGAGGATGGGAGAACCAGGAAGAAATGCCCATTGTCCCTTTGTAAAGGAGCCCCACCCTCTCTCGGCAACACCAGAGCTTGGCTTCAAAGTGGATTAGCTATGGAAAAGGTTCAAGAAAAGACCGGTGCCGTGTACAAGGCCGCCTGTTACCCCAACCCTTCTGCCGAACCCTTCATAACCATGCCAATGAGGAATTGAAAGGACGCCCCATCCCCTTTGACCTCACCAAAGCCTCACTAAACTTTGACCTTCAATTCCATTCACGAGCATCGTCTGCTGCATCCATGATCGACTCGTATACACGGAGATCGGCCATGTACAAAAGAAGCTGAGGCGGAGGCTACAGTCAGATAACGATTAGGCCTGTGTAACGCTAATTACACCAGCTGGTCAATCCATCACGCATAGCTGTTCGGGACCCACAACATCATCATATCCGCTTGAGTCTGCACATCAACGTTCAACCGTTTGATCATGCACAGCTCCCAAAATGATTGTGTCGAATCGTTCTAAAAAAACAAGCAGAGGCGATGAAGGAGAAGACCGTTTTTTATGTTGAGTGTACAAGAGGTTTTTCCCAAGGAAAATAAAAATATATTTATTGGTGGAAAAATAAAGGATGAAGAGGAGAGAAAAGGATTGCGTGAGGAGCTGGAGAAACAACAACAGGCCTCCCGTCTGAGGCACGGAAACACCTTTAGTGTGGAGCACTCAAACACGACCCTTCTTTCTCCTTCCACTTCTTTTTCATCTTCATCCTCTTTCACACAGTAGAAATACAAGGAACACATAAAAGTGATAGTAAGAGGGTAGCCGGTCCTCCCCACGGCACGAAAAACCGCCGTGCCCGCATCGGGGTCAAACCGTCAAGACGAATATATTTGTTTTCCCTTTTTTTCCACCACACCCCCACCCCTACACTACAAAGCTCCCCCTACAACCCCCTCGTCAGGCACTTTATCCATCTCCCCCCTCCCGCCGCAGTCCTCACGAACACTTAGCCCGGGCGCGGCTTTTCAAAATAGTTTCCACCGACCGCCTCTTTTCTCCATTCCGCTTGTCACTTCTTCAACTTATCTCCCCTCCCAGTGAGCCTCCAAAGTAATGTTTTCCGCTCTCCCGAATGAAACGCCCGCACTACACCCCACCCTGGAGGTGGTTCGAAAAACCTCAAACGCCCCCACCCAGAGTTGCACGGTAAACAAAAACTTCCACCTCCACCGGCACTTCCACCTCCTCCAAAATCGTAATCCCAACCAATCCGTCTTTCAGCTCCTATCTTTGTCTTTCTTCTTGTTTTAGACGAATAATGCCTCTCGGAAAGCGTTCACATTTGTTATCCTCTCGACTGTGACAATTAATTATCTACCTACTCTGTCAGGCAAACAAGTGAGTTTGCATTTGAAGAGCCGTCAGCTTGTTATCTTTTAGGTTACTTCACAAACATTGGTGAGAACCTGATCTGCTTCGATCATCGGAGATTGACTAATAATTGATCACAAGCATTAAAAGTGGCTACGTCATTCACAGACTACTGTAGGCTAAAACATAAAGAGTGGAAAATTTGAATGAATGGTTTTCGTCAATACAAGAGTATTACTACAGTATCCCGGCCTCCTGATGGTTTCAATACGGATTGCGTACCCCGTGCGAATCTTGATATAAAGACGTCTATTTTCAAGAATTTACATTTTTCCTGCTTAAATAAACCTCGTCCCTCAGGCCTTGACTGGAAAAGTCCTGGTTGATAAGTGTAGCGAGAGAGCCGTTCGATTTCACGCTCATTCTCGGTGTATCGTTTGTGAGAATAACGTATGAAATCCAATCAAAAGACCGTATCTCCAGGTGTAAAGGGGAGAGGTATCGGTGGATCGTGGGGTTACCGGAACCAAACAGGACGGAAAGTAGAGCTGTCAAGATGAGAAGGGAGAGAGCTTGAAGAGCGTATGTATGGAACTCCAAGCCCGAAGTCTCCAGCTCGAGAGCGGATGGAGACGGGGGGCGTTTTGCATTATTCATCGTGTGGCGTTGCCTGATCGGTTGGCGCCTTCCTTCACGAACCAGCAGATATCTTTTTAAATCTGAAGTGAGAAAGGCACTTCGCTTTTGTGGCAGACTTGACATCAACGATCTACCGCCATCTCTTCAATTATGTTCCTTTTCCCCCTCCTTCCTTCGTGGTTGAGAACGGAAACGTCAGTGACGATAAGTGATTACGATTTGACGGATTGAAATTTCAACGTTCGAAAATTCAATAAACCGTAAAGGATGGCAAACCGCGGTAAGCGTAATTTATTGTCACCTACGGTTAAATTAGTCAGAGGGCCTTTGAAAAGAAAAAGTAATAATACACGTACTATTTGTTGGTTATTCCTTGAATAATGAAGCCATGTTTTCATGCAAAATGTAAATCTCTCCGATTCGGTCCATAATTTTTTTCTGGACGTTCCCAGATCATCGTCCGCCGTCCGACCTTGGTAGTAGACAATTTTCCGTTACCAGCTCTAATTGGTCCTCGAAACTTTTCAGCCCGATTGGACCAATTTTGGGTGGGGTAGGGGTGAAAATGTGTATTTCGAAAAATGGATATTCGATATTTTTGCGATTTAGGCGTGTGGGGTATCATTTTCCACTAAATCTTGGACGCTAAATCCAATGAGACGAGTCCTGGGATAGTAATTATTTGCGCCTATAATAATAAATAATATATAATAATAATAATAATAATAAATAATTATAGGCGCCCACTGGAAGAGGTTATGGACGCAGAATCGATTGAAATGATTCTCCATGTGCCTGGTCCAAGGAATAACCAACCCGTGTGTAAGAATTTGTAGCATTTCAAATACCGATTCGGTTTCCACGCATGGTTTCATTCAAATTCTTCCCCTTGACAGACCATTTTTTTCGCGCGCCACCCAGCAAGATGAACGTTTGTCCGTTTTAGTTGTGGTTTATGTTGGTAATTACCTGAATAATCAAAATGTTTTAAAGCAAACAGTCAATCTCTCCGATTCGGTCCAACATTTTCTTCTGGGTGTTTCATAGTATCTAGATTAAAAAAGTCAAATGTCCTTCCGCCTTCAGCCGTCTACGCCGACTATGGTAGTAGAAAATTTTAGAAAATTTGGACGCTGAATCCAATGAAATGGGTCCCAGAACGATTGGCACCCCCGGAAGAAGTTATTGGTCAAGTAATAGTAATTAAGTAATGTCAGAAGTAATGGGTACCTATCTACCCATTTCGAATGTGTGTTTTCGAGATTTCTGGTAACTAGGCGTGTATGGTATCATTTCCCACTAAATTTTGGATCCTGAATAGATTGGAATGGGTCCGGGACCCGCCACGCTCACCGTTTTACCCATTTTCCCCATGTTGAAGAAATGAGTCTCATGCGCCTGGTCTGTAGGGGTTAGAATAACCAACCCCTGTAAATAAATTTGCAGCTTTTTTTTTTTAATTGAATTGTAACTAAAAATGTGTCGAGGGGAAGGCGTTTAAATACCGGCTTAAGCCGAAAAGCCAAATTTCAAAATTTTCAGGAAAACAGGATGAAGGTATATAAAATAGCACGAGTTATTAAAAATCCCTAAATTATGGCTGAGTCCTGTTGAGCTTTCTTAGTCGTGCTGATAATACGACCGGAAAAGGGTGTCGTATGCAGCATTCGACAGATTCTGTCGTTTGATCTAAAGCCGAAACTTTGATTAGGAAGAATTCTGTTTGACTCCAAGGCCCGAAAAGGTTGCTCTATTATTTCAAGGAAACTAAGGTTTTCACCCATTAAGGAACAAATATTGTTTTGAACAAATACTTGTCAACTCGAACTCCGAGTGAAAGAGAGTTACAAACATATTCAAACATACTCAACGAACTAGCAATTCCAGGTTGAGGTTTAGTGTTCATGTTTCAGTTATTTAGAGAAAAAATACTGCGCAAGATGATTGCGTGCGTAACATTTCAATTTGAATAATTCATCTAACCTGAAATTATGATGATTTTACGACATTTTCCTCTCACAATGAATAACGGAAATATGAAAATTGGTCCATTCGTTTTGAGTTACCTCGTATTTATGGATGTTCGACGCAGTCGAGGCTTCAAACGGATGTTGAGTGAAACGAG
>CM034004.1:14413620-14462364 GCA_019603395.1 Cyrtorhinus lividipennis
GGCAAAGCGGTTCATTTTTCACTGTTTGTCTCAAATGATTACCCCAACTAAGATTGTAAAATACTTGTAAAATGTTGAAGAAAACCAATGTTTCAGCCAACTGCTCAGCAAACTCATACATATTATTCTATTAGGTAAAAAATGTCATGCGTACAAAAGAATGTATACAAACATTACTAATCACAAAAATGAAAGATGATTTCTTCCATAATTAAAATTTTGCAATATTTCTCAAAAAGTGCCCATTTTAAAATGTTTATGACCTACTGGTTGCTTACACTTCAGGTGTATGGCCGCCAATTCGAAACTCGTCTGTACGGATAGAAAATCCGAAATTTCATGAGCAATTATGTCCCCGAAAATTCACCCATTTGGGGAGAAAACATTTTTTGTTGCAGTAATACGAATACACAGAATTAGAATTAGAATAACAAATCATGTCAATATCAAATTATTTTTAGGCGACGGCAGTGCCACTCTTAGTGCTTTTTATGTATATTTTCCAGGCGTTAGAGGACAACACTTTGAGTTTCAGAACTGGCTCTCCGGAAGCCGCATGTCGGGCAGGGATAGTTGAATCTTACTTGGCTGACTCCCATTCATACTGGTTACACACGGATCAGATCCCCTAATGAGAAGGGAATACATGAATGAAAAGTTTCAAATTAACTTGAAACAAGCCCATTCATAATGGTCGCTCTCAGGGGAAAACCAACTTCATTTCAACGTTTTCACCGGAGCTACTAATGTGGTGAACAACCTATTGAAAGGGGGTTTCTACTTTGATTCGTCATTCCTCCTTATGAGGGTTAGGAGGCTCACATTTCACTGCTATTCATGAGGAAGCAAATCACACAGGCTGTAACATGGAACATTCCCCAAGCGATGTTATCCTTGATAGACTGCCGAGTCAAAGATTAGGGACAAAATCCCTAGCTGATCCTTACGTGAGATACACTTTCAGTACCTACCCTTCAAGATTCCAAGATTCCCTTCAAACCCTCATCAATGTCCTTGCTAATAAAAAGCGTACGCTATCGGAGATCATTCATCTGAATTATTATTTGTCTAAGCTCACTTCTAAAGATGAATCAAAAATGATCTGCTAGATTGCGATAAGCGTTGATTAGAAGTAGTAGAACAGTGCTTAATGTATAATTCTATATTCGTCAATGATGAATCATTGGTGAATGATGGTAGGAAGACTAGATGCTGTCCTTACACGTTACTGAAATGACCCTACCAGTCGGCTCACGTCTTAGCCGGCTTTGAAGGAGCAGCAGAAATAATAAATGCCCCAAGAGTGCCGTGGTTTCCACTTTTTATTCCTCCCCGTAGGCAGGTGAGAAAATCTTTGAGATCTCAGGCCGATCTCGAGGTGGAAACCACCAGAGGGAATCACGTCACATTTGTGGAACCTCAACCTCACTAAGACATCACGTTTCTTCTGAAGCTTACTGTTCTACAGGACGGCTCATAAGGTACCCCAAGCGAATCCAGACTCGTGAGAACCTACGTGGAATCATAATATTCCCCCAATACGTCCACACCACGAAGACGCGAGGGATTGTACATAGATGAACTGTTCTGGGAACCACGTCTTTCCCTTTCTTGTCCTTTTCATCCTCCTTCCATTTCATGCGTTTTAACGTAAAATTATGTTACATCCGGCCTCTACTTCAGCGCAATGCCGAGAGCCAAAGAGCTCATCAAATTCGATATCCCCGACGAAGACATGGGGGAGGGGGTTCTCAGATGGCATTGCTGTCTACCCACCATTTTGGATTCAGATTACATAATTTCCTCAAACCCAAAGCTACCATCTCGGTTATGTTGGTGACAATACTGTGCCCACCATTGGAACCAATCAAGAAGAAGAAGTAAATATAAAAAGAAGAATAACATGTATAGCCGCGAAGGTGATACTGATTATAGTGATAGGCAGAATCCGCACTTTAACTCAGCTGGTGGGTTCATGCATGGAGGAAGGACACAGGGCCATGCCACTCTTCGGGCCTCTTACTTGAACATTTCTCATCTCCTCCTTCACCTCCTTCATCAGCGTATCTCTCTAGTCTTCAAGCAGATAACCAGTTTTCTACTATCCACGTTACGTTTTCCGATTTCTCGCTTAGGTGCACTATCATAGGTGTGGGGCCCATCAAAATCGATTCAGAGTCCACAATTAAATGGGAAGATGCATCTTCACAAGCCCTTGCAGGGAAAAACCTCGAAAACCCCATATTTTCACCCACAATAGATCTGGGTATAGGGAGGTCGGTCTGGCAAGATGTTAGGACCAACCAGACCCCAAATGGAGCCAATGTGCTCATGCACGGAGTTTTCCTATTGAGCATAGGGCAAAAGGAGCCCCGGGCGGCGGAAAGACATAGGAAATTCGGATTCCACGCATGTTGAAACCTCTAGTGACGAGACAATACAATACAAAGTACGAATACAATTTTCATTAGGACGGTTACAGACTTCCAAATGTACACAGGAAGAGAAGTAAGATTTTCAGCCAAATTCTCATAGAAAATCAATTTTCAAAAAATTCAAGTAGGAATCCAGAACTAGCGCTAGTGTGGTGTGTGACATCAGAGATTTTGTTGTTGCTATGTGCAACCGACTTGGCCTCATTAATTTTGATTCCCCACTTGGCCCTTCAATTATTCAATTGCAGAGATTGAGAGGTTAATTTTTGTCATTGACTCCTCCATTGCTGTTTCCCACAGCCTGAATTGCCGTGTCATCGGCGAAGTTCGCTGTCGTGTTTCCGTCATTTTCTGGTTGAATGAAAAGAAAATCATCTTCTACCTCGAACTAACGTTCAGATCCCGATGGGCATGACGAGAACGGCGACCATGAGGTCAGTGATGGCGAGGGACATGAGGAAGTAGTTGGTGACATTTTGCAGGCGTCGCTCCCAAGTGATGGCGAGACAGACGAGGATGTTGCCAGCAGCTGTCGCTAGGACGAGCGCCGACGCTGCCAGTGCCCACCAATTCTCGGGGCATGCCCCTCCGCACATCCTCTCACGCCGCCCCCATCCTCCTTCCTCCTCTGAAAACAAACAGCAAAAATGTTACGAATAAAATGTCTCACATGAGGGCTCTCCCATAGATTCTATATGGAATAAGGTTCTTAGGAAAAAATGTAGTGAAGGGGTACCGAATTTGGATAGGGAAATTGTTTCAGACGAGAAAAAGTGGATAAATATACCTTATTTTGGAATGATTTCAGATAAAATTAGGAAAAGTTCATCGTCTAGAGGTTTCTGTCAGGACTTGGGGAACAAGCCCATAGACCTTGTTACAGCCTACCCACTGCGAGAGACATCAGTTACGTATGGCTAACCTTCATGCAGGGAACATAATATATGAGGTGTCTACAGCGATTAGCGCTTCTGGTGGAGGAAGTTGTAGACTATCTCGGCTCCCATCATGCCATGCTTTGATTTCACCTGTTTTGTTGACTGAGACGTTTCACAAACCCGGTTCACAATTCGCGCTCCAGAAGGGATTATACGAGTGGCGCGCGCCTGATCCAACTTTTGATTTTGAAGGCTAAAGGCGACTTTTAAGCAAGGGTACTTAGCTATGTTACCGAATGTTTCAATCTCTATAGAAACTCGGTAATCTGTGTTTTCCGTTCGTGACTGATAGTATTATTCCGTTGTATTATTTCGCCGCTGTACCGCCAACTACTTTGCGATCGAGTTATCGCAGATCCTCTGTCTTCCCTGACTCCTACTGAAGGTAATATTTTTTCCTTTCGTTGATTTGTGATGATAATTCGGCTTCCTCGGCCGGGATTGGACTGTATGGCAAGGATATCGTACTATAACGCGTCCCCTGCATGGTGTTATCTTTTTGTACATTTTCAGTTCAGATCACGTGAAATGATTGTATCTGGCAATCACATCTGTGAGAGCGTGATGGTATCGGTTTTATTTTGGTCTCAAATTATTAGATTATGACAACGTCTCTAATGTTGTTTCTTGAGGGCCATACATTAGGCAGTTTTTCGTATGCTTGAACTGATAATATGTTATATGTATGTAATATGATAAACGTCCTTGCCTCGGAAGTTTGGAGGCCTGCCCCCCAACGTACAAAGCACTTCCTGTAAGGATTTATTAATTTTATGAAGTAAATAGAGAATCTACGAGAGTTCACCCCCGTCCAATTATGTAATCGTGTTGATAAATTTATGGTCGGTAGGTACATCCAATAGCATCGATGGCGTGTAGAAGTTCCTCAAACTATTGACGCATTGCGACCGCAGTTAACACAATAATGGGAGAGAAGCATTTGACGTTCGCGAAACCCCCATCCGACAGATAAGGCCACTTCCATCGCTATCTAAGCCCAATTAAGACCACGACCGCCTGTCTTCATCACCCTCACTCAACCGACCGCTACCTAACTATAATTGCTTCTGTTCACGAAACGGCTATGTAAGTGTACCTTGTTGCAGTAGTTCAAAACTTTCCCGATGATCATATTATCAGTCACTTTCATAAATAATGAAGCGCTCAGCGCGTGCAATCCTTTTTTTCTCTGTCTGTGACAACTTAAGAAGCCGGTTTTAGTCACGAATTTTCAACTCTTCGGCGAGTCGCTTTGATGATAGTTATATTTTATATGGTTGTACGAAGGGAACCAAAATTCACGATAAACATCACAAATTTCTTTATTTAACCGGTTTTGGTGGGTCCCAGATGTTTGCTGAGACCAGAATGCAAATGGGCCAGCCGGGATGTGGCTAAGGCAGTATAAAGTCGAAGAGCTTGAAACGCGCACCTGTGCTCGCCTTAAAAACACTTATAAAGAGACTGAGAAGTCAATTTCTTGCGCCCTTCTTCGAGATTCCCTTTTGAGCAAGGAAGTAGGTGTGTAAAAACCTCAATATCATGCCCTCTCTTCTTTGTACATGTAAAGAAAAAAAAAAGCGACTACTTATAAGTTTGGAGGGTTTCCAAAGGCACTATTTGACTTTTGCTTTACACTATTATGTCAGTAATACAAAACACGACTCACAACGAACCAAATAATGCCATTTGATGTTTGGATCGAAAGTCCAATTCGGGTAAGATGAGATTAATCAATACTTCGGACTACCCAGAAAATTGAAATTCTGATCCAGTGAACGGCATGCATTCTCACGATACTATTGATTGAGGGAGAGTTACCCGATGAAGGGTTGGGACATACCAGAGTGCACCAAAGGATCAGGCAACATTCACAGGAGCATTTCAAAATAATTTGTCCACTCACTGTGACCCTATGACTAAAGAAGAGAGTATTGGTGGATCAGGAGTGTCAGCATCATGCATCAGCATTTCTCATCCCCATGTACTGCATTTAAATTTCATTACGAATGAAAGACCAACTTCAAAAATAAAAATAAAGTAGTCTTGGAATATTCCCTTGTGTTCGTATCGCTAAAAGAAACTGTGTACATTCCAATCCAAATCCAAAAAAGCCTTGAAATTACCCCAAAAAAAAAATTAAAATTTCGCTAGGAGCAAAGGAACCTTACGTGCATTTTCATCTCCAATTGTCGCAATCGTAGTTAGGGTATGGGTGAAAATGTCTTGATAAGGGCTTCCGAGACTACTAGAGGCCTAAGGGTGTGGGAGAATATTTTTCACTAAATTGCTTAGTCATTGAGATTGATTTTAGATAGAATGGCCAGTCTCTAAGGTCAGGGATTTGTGGAGTAGGTTAAAGCGAGTGGATTCTGAAATGGAAGTTTAATTTTTGAAGCACGATTTCAGGTATTTCACTATCCTTTGAAGCCAATTTTATACGTAGATTATGTTGAAAAAGTTCTGCTGAGCTTCCAACCTCGCTCCTCCTGCTCACACATTCAGCTTTCGAAGATTTTGCCTGCAAAAATGACGTGATTTCTACATCATTTGTCCATCAGGACTTGCACCCTGAGTCTAGTGATGTGAGTTATTTACATAACGGACGGGCATTGCTAAGGCATGGCGCAAGCGACTGGAAGGAGTACCCTATTATCCCAGCGGATTTAACTACACGAGAATCACTGCAGATAATTATAGCGCCTGTAGAGGTTGGTCGCAAGTGAAATTCTATTCAAACAATTCGACATGATCCTGTTTGTTGGTTTGCAGAGCCCATATCTCGATACCTTGGCTCGACTTCCTCTTCACAGACCCCCATTCTCCTATTACCGCATATTCAGCAACGTCTCCTTTGTTATTAGAAGCAAATTGTTCTCGATTCGCCAACTCCCATTCCCATTCGACAATAGCGCTTTAGTAATGCAGCGAATAGACCATTACAATTGTTAAGGAATTCTGATATGAATGCATACGAGAAGATTATGAAATTAATAAGAGCCATCGTGCCATTTCCCCTACACCCAACAAAATGGAATCAATAATTCTCACAGCTTTTAGCAGTTGTATGTACAACGTACGCTGAGAGGTCGATGTTTATTTATATCTTCGGAGTTAGGAAAATACACTCAACCTTGTGGTCTGGCACACGGCTTCCACAATTCGAAGAAAAACAGTGTAAGTACAAACTCGGGGACTAATCGGGTTACAGACTGCCAACATTGGCCGGCCTGCCAATTTCACCTATTGCGCGAGTCAGAGAGCGCAGATTCCACAGGTGCATGATTCTGCGGTCGCACCGGATTATAATGTCTATAGTCCGTTCGTCCTCGTTGACTGATGACGTGATCGTCAGGGATTCATACTTCTCTTGACCTCATGTACAAAGAATGAGACTTTATTCGCGTTTTGACGGTACTTGTTGACAAATAAGATTAAGTAAAAAACCCCTTCCATATACCATATTGCCAAGCATATACGGAACAAAACGATTTAGGCTGTTTTGGAGGGATATGCGATTCAATTTCGGTCCGTTAGACTCCCAAAAACTGCTGTCTACGCTAATGTCTAAAGCAAAATACAAGTAAAAGAAATTGTACGCCATACATCTTCAACTCGTTCTAGTTATTTTTGCTGTATCAACCGTGTTTCGTTAATAAAAGGCAAAACTCGGAGCCGGAACATGGCGTTCCGTTGTGTTTCTGTAACAGCCATGAGATATCGGTGAACTTCCAGAATCTTCCTTCCATCAATCAGAGGGGAGCGCCCCCGTCAACTGCACGTCCTCGAGTGAATATTGCTGATTACAAAATGACGGCTTGCCCGCTAACCAAATAGCTAACGGCGGAATTCAATACAATAATAGTCAGGCAATCTCTTGGTTCACGAGCTACCTATCTCTCAGAATGCTGTATCAATATCCGACCACGATATCGACCCAGCTGACATTGTCGCGATTCAGCAGGTAACTCAAAGTGTCGTATTTTACTTATTATTTACGGACAAAAACTACTCTGAGGACATTCATAGCACTTCAAAAATGACCGTAAAACAAATGAACTTATTTCAAGAAATACATAAATAATAACCTTATTTCTAAGGTGCTGGATAAATAATTTTCTTAAAAACTCGATTTGTTGGACACAAATAAATGTAAGTGGGAAAAAAGGAAGATTTTCTGAACCATTTCATGGCAAACAGGAGCAGACCTATTCTCAACGAATAGGTTTAGGATTTTCTGGATTTCTTCATTCCTGCAAACGTTTTAGGAGCAAGAAACTAATGCGGAATAATTTCCAGCGTTTTTATATTGCATATTTCATCAGACAGATATGAAATGTAGTAAAAGAGTTGGAAAAAAGAGGCCTCGAGTTAGGTGCTATTGGAGTAATTCGTAAAGTAACCAGTTTCGGATGGCGTTCGGAGAAATCCTACCTTTGAGTTGAAATTATTGTTTGATCGAGTTGTGCCTTCCACAAATCCGCACGATAATACCTTGTCGGCAATTCCCGGGATCGGATAATGACGGGAGTTCCTAATGGCGTGAATAAACAGTAACGCGATTCCATGGGGAGAACAACACATTTGGTTGAATATCATTTTCTCTTTTTGCTGACAATATCGCTGCTGTCATTTCCTGGAGAAGTCAAAACTTTTTTCTTTTCAATTTCCGATTGTGTTGCTGAACACGAACTCTACAACTGTCTGGTCTGGGTAGAAATTTCTGACCGTTATAAGCGGAAAAAATATAGCGAATTGATTCAAAACTCGTCGACACGACTGAGATGAATCGTACTTATATCTGTGATAAGGTGCCGGCGGTACAAGCTCTCTTTTGTTTGCGTTGTGAGGGGATCTAGAGATAACTGCTGGCTGACCTTCACACACGTGAGCCGAAAACGAATCTGGATGAACAAGTTTGTGCCATTAATGTTATTTGATGAAATGTCATGATTGTCACTCAACTGATATATCGTCGGCGTTACTAACTCTCTAGGTTTCGAGGGATTAACTGTCGTAATAAACTCGAACGGAACTTTTTATAATTGCGGAGCTTAAACTGGGGTAAAAAGAAACACTTCAAGAAGTAAAACGCAGTGTCAGAAAATATGAACATTTTCCCCCAATATTATTAATTGAATACTGTGTTTTGGTTAGTGATGGGTCGATTTCAGATCGGCCCCAAAAATTGTTTCTGGATGTTTCATGATGTCTAGATTTAAAAATCGCTGCTAATTCTTTCTCAGGGGTTGGTGACTCCTTGGACCAGAAGCATGGAAACTCATTACCTACAATCAATTGAGCGTCCAAAATTTAGTGGAAAATGTTATCCCACACGCCTTAGTACCAGAAATCTCAAAACCCACATTCGTAATAGGTAGATGGATACCCATTTCGGCCATTACCTCATACGGTGGGCGCCAATCGTTACGGGACGCGTCTCATTGCATTCAGCGTCCAAAATTTAGTCGAAAATGATACCCCACACGCCTAGATCGTCGAAAATCTCGAAAATCCGTTTTTCAAAAAACATATTTTGTCCCTTACCCCTCCCGTTAGATTTGTTCTGATCGGGCTGAAAATTGTCGAGGACCAACTAAAGCCGGAAACGGGTTTTCGAGGTGCTCGAAGCTACTATATTAGGTTCTAACCCGAAAAAGCAAAGGAAAAGAGGCGAACGATTAAATTCGAGTTCATATTGTAAAAAGCCCTGATATTTATTTATAACTCCTGCCCAGTCAATAATGAAGATAAATGATCCTCCAAACGGAGTTTTCACAGAGGGGAGGAAATAATTGCGGGAGGAAATTTGCGGGATAACGGAAGGAAAATCCATTAGGCACCCGCTGCGCGCCCTCGCACGATCAATTGGCTCGCGTTGGGTTTTGAACAGAAAATAGAGGAAGAGGAGGGTGAGCCGAAGGAAAAACAGACAGGAGGGCATCCAACCCCCGTGTTTCTTACTGGGTAGGTCGATAGACCTTGAATAAACACAATGGTCTTCTTCAGCGGGTCTGTGTGGCACCATTAACACAACAAGTGAACGCGGGCCACTTTCATTAGGTTGTCTTGTACAACCAATATGTAAAACATCTACTTCGAAGCCAAAGAAATTGCTGTATTTCTAGAACTATAGTGAGAAAAATGCCGAAAAAAAAACATTAAAACGATTTTCTGGTCGTTCATTGTTTCCGGCTACCTAGCTGAACCACAATTTTCTGGCTTATTTGCCGACGACTTGGTGTACGCAGTCTGCCATGAGGATTCGGAAATAGCCACGGCTGAGCTACAAAGACAAATTCATGCTTTAGGTCAGTGGTGCCCGAAATGGAGACTCAAAATTAATGCGGATAAATCTTGCTCCGTAACGTACACCTACAAACGCAAATTTAGCAAAGCTCCCCTCTACTATATGGACACTGCCATACCCAACGCACTTTCGCACAAGTATCTAGGAGTCATACTTGATCGCAGATTGACCTTCGCCGATCATGTGACCATGATCATACGCAGGCTCAAAAACCGAACGAATCAGTTGAAAAGCCTACTTAACAACCCTAATGTGTCATTAAATAATAAACTATTAATATACACAGTTCTGATCCGGCCAATTTGGACGTATGCCCTACCAATATTATGGAACTTGTTCGTCATCACAATTCCGACGAATTGAGAGTCAGCAAAATGCCACCCTGCAGAGAAACATTATTCACGCACCCCCCTTCGTACGGAATTCCACGATTTACTCCGACTTTAACATTGCAACGCCCCAGGAATGTCTCAAAAACGCAATGGAAGGTTTTGTCCGGCACAATGAGACCCACTGGAACGAAACCGTCGCTGAAGGGCTAAATAGACCTCGCCATCCACGTCTGCACAGACCTCGCCATATCCGGGACATTCTAGATTTATAAAGGACAAGACGAAGACCACAAGTGCGAAAAAACCAGTCGTGTACATAAAGTGCCTGTCCACCACGATGGACATACAAAACAGTGAAATCAAGAAGTGTTTTATTACGATTCAATTTTCAATAAGGTATATTATATGTAAAGTAATGGTCTTAAAAAACAAATAAAATCAAAAACAAAAAATTGTTTCCGGAGTTAGGGATGTGACGGATAAAGGGAGAGTTTTTCACCAATTAAATCTGATGTCACTGAGACGAGTGGGGTCCAGACTGACTTCAAATATTTGGTCCGATGAGTTTCCTCCCCGAGCGAGTAAAACAAGTTCACTGTTCGAAATTTCGGAGTGGTTTTCTACACACACAATGCCCTCACGTTAGTTGGTTGCCAAATCGTAGGGGAGTTGGTGCAGGATGAGCCTACACCTAGCGCAAATAGCCTGTTCGGAGTGTTGGTATCATTCTTCTTCACTTCCTGGTCGGTGGGTAGTTAATGTCAAATTTTAATGCAAATAATGGCAACATTCGCCAGGAAAATCCATGTTTGATTAAGCAGGGCGCCACGTCCAAAGCCGCTGAATTTTTCTTAAATTTTTGGACAAACCGATGAGAAGTGCGATCTTACGAAGACTTCTGCGATGACAAATGCGAATGAGGTATGAAACATGGACTTTCACATAAATTCGCAGCTTTGCAAATCGTAGCTTTACATACTTAACTTAGGAACTAGGAATGAGCGCTATGAGTATTTTCCTTGTATTGAATGTAAGGCTCTGAAAGGTTGGATGTAACCCTCCCCGGAATTTACAACATGCTCTAGGGTGAAAGAGATAATGTGATGCACGGAACCTTCCTACGCATTCAATGTCAACGTAGATGCGTGATAAATCGATTAACGCTCGAATTCCTTCGTCAATCCTTCATTGTGAAGCACATCTGTCACCTCGCTGCACATTTGTCACAAAGACTAAAAAAGCGGAACCGGAAATATTCAAAACGAGGGAGAAAAACCACTCATCCGAGGGAATAACAGTGATTGATGCTTCAAATCAAAAAGCTCATTCACTACCCTTCAACCCCTTACATCAGATTTCAAACTGACTAATGGTCACCATTAGAGGCTTCACTTGAGAATGGCAATATTTCATCCTTCGTCCTAAAGGCATCGAAACGACACTCCTGCCTAGTTTGAACATTTGTTCTGATCGAGGAACTAAATGTTTCGAGAGAGACAGTGAGTGGCTTTATTTTAACACTTCCTTATGAAGAACGAGCTAAAAACCGAATACAATAAGTGATCGATTGTTCTATTTTGGTTTTGAGTAAAATTCCTGTGAATAATGCCAATCTCGACAGAAACGAAATAGAGCGACAGTTTCCCGAGGGGTTTCCCGTCAGCATTACGATGAAGAATCGTCGTATTACTGCCAAATACGCACTGGCGGAATACCGGGTTTTCAGACTTGAAAGTTAGAGCTGACTTTGCTCCTACAACTAAACAACCTTCAAAGTTACTTTTGCCGAACAAATTCTCACTCTTCCTTCCTCTCGAGAACATTTAGAAAGCCCTTTGAAGAAAGTAGTTTTCTTTCTGTTTTCTCTTTCCCTCTGATCCTGCCTTTGGCATCTATATTAGGAGTGAAGCATCACTTTTCTTTCGATAGTAAAAGTCAGCGCATTGTTAAGGTCACTAGCCGGATCGATTAGGGGCTTCATTCAACTTACTATTGATCTAGACTATTCTCGGCTCGGTCGTTCGTAGTTACGGATCGTTGATTTCGAGTTTGAATACTAAATTACACTTATAAATACAATCGGGTTCGTACTATCAGCCGGGTAACACGAGCTGTCAAACGCTATTGCGACATTTTGATGTAATTCGTTCCAACAATCAGCCCTCCCCTCAATTTGGTTTTGTGTTCGCCATAGGGGATGAAGAAATTGAGTAGGTATACGCAAAACAGGTATTTTGTAAGCCCATGACAACAGTTTGAGATTAGTTGGGGGGAAGTGCATGAAGGGTTTATTTTCCTTATTAAAATAATATACTTTGGGCAAGTGTTTTTTTTTTTTTTGTTTTTTTTTTTTTTTGAAAAAAAAGAATGCGTATGTAACTCGAACCAAAGATTACTCCAAAGCCATGGAAATTGTCTTATTAACTGGAACGAGTATCAGATGGAACAGGAACAAGTTGTACCTGGGACTGGAAAAAGCCGTCACAATCCTCTAATCCACAGCAAGTTTCCTTTCTTACGTCCACAAAGTAACAACATCGTAACAAAAAATAATCACTTCGTTTCGGGCTACAATAGAAAATGTCTTCGATGCCAACTGTCACCTTTTGTGGGTCTTTGTCTTCTGTAGGGGCTTCCGTTATTTTTAGAACTCTTTTCAATTCTTTTGTATTTTTCCCTTTTGTATTTTGGGTCTCGAAATCGTAAACATTGGGCAGACGACTTGAGTGTTTTAGCTCATTGAAACAATATTCTAAATGATTAAAACCATACCTTCTCCAAAAAGCATTCTATTAAAAAAAAAAAAAAAAAAATAGCTGGGTCATGTTGATCTCTTTTTCTGCAACCACCTGGGCGAGTGGCTCTAGTCAATATTTGATCTCCGACAGTTCAAAAGGAACTAACAGCCGAGGTGGAGAGGTTTGTCTGTGAAATCAAACGTTCAGGTGATGAAACCCCCTCTTCACCTGCCTTGCCATGCTTTACTAATTGCTTTTCCACTTCCTGTTGGGTTGATCGCTTTCCTCGTCTTTTACTCTTGACAATCGCTAGAAAGGCAATTTCATTTCTGAAATCCAACTCCCAACCATCACGCTCGAACCCACCGATATCGACCTATCATACCTGCCAGGATCAACGGTGTCGGTAGGGCAAAGGTCGGGATGGGAATTGAAGAAAGTCGAATCTAATCTGCTAATATTCAAACGCCTCCAGCCAAGACCCTTCTCCTTCAGCCGGTTCTCTTTCACGGTTCAAAAACTTTGCTATCAACTTCGTTTTATTTGAGAGCACCCGAACGGTCTTTTGTTAAGTCATGTTCCGTTTTTCGAACGGGAACCAAAATGGGATTAAACCTCATTAGTAGGAATGAAGTTACCTCACGGTCAATTTAGTTTTTACCTAAGTCCCTATGTAGAGGTGGATTTAAAGAACTCATGCTGAAGAGAATGGCTGGCACTAGACATAGGCTGTTGGGCATGCGCACCGAGACGGAACCACTCAAACTCCACCCACTCAAACGAGAAAACTGAATTATGGTTTGACGTCACCCTAGTATTCGATCTTCTGAAGTTCATCTTCACTTCTTTGAATTTCCCATGAAAGGACTCTAAACAGTCAAAGATGATAATGGTATGTTGAATATGTCGTTGTTTAGTCCTGTACGAACGTTTATCGAGAAAGTTCTTCTTATATTTTGGTAATATTAATAGGCTTTACTGAACTAAACGTTCCCCTCCCTCGTAAACCTCTTAAATGTTGCCGGTAACGCTAGAACAAGGCTGACAAAACGCAAATTCTCTCAGTCATACAAACCGGCTCATTATTCGACAATATGTCCCAGAAAACACTTCAATCGTAGTATTTAGGACCGACAAATACGACACCGAGGGCGTCAGAATAATGAGACAATTTGTATAATTAATAGAATTAGCGTTCTGTCGGTCATTATCTACCGTTAATTGCAACTTGCTCAAACTTTCAGATAATTGGCTTACAATTTACGAGAAGGACTTTGAAATGCTATTGTAACTAAATTTTGTATTCTCAATCCAAAGGTTGCGACCATTCACCTGAATGATATACATACTTATAAGCACTCCAGTGAATGAGATTGCACCAGGTCCACTATGTCCGAGGAACTGCCCGTTTTCGCGTTCTGTTTCGTTTGCATAGTGATTGTCCTCATAATTTATTAATAAATCATTCTCATAAATAGCGTCGGAGATCCTTGTCTGTCAATGATGTCACAATCTCATTGCATATTGCCTCCTGTGTCAAGTCACGGTATGAAATGGTGTTAACATTTACTATGCGAGCGTCAAAAACTGAAACACTGAAAAACTATCCTCGAAGATTAAGAAACTATAACAGTTTGCCGTATATTAATTTCACTCGAAGGTGAGAAGGACTTATCACTTATCAGTCTCATTTCATCTTCGATCGTATAATAAGAACAATGAGAGCTGATTATTTGGATGATTAAAATATTTTGAAAATCTTGAGAGGCATACCTGCTCAGTCGATTATGGGAACCTGATGTCCCATCAATCTTGATCAATCTCCCGTTGCTCTTCATTTAGAATCTTCCTTAATTGAAAAACTTTGTTCCATCCACGCCGCTTTAGGGAAATGAGTTTAAACTCTTCCCTTTATCCTTTCGAGGTTTCCCTCCATTAAATCACTTCCCATCTTCGATAGCACACAAGGAAAGGCGGTGTGATTAAATAATAATGTTCGTAAAGACGGCTGCTATCAACTGGCGTACAATCTCATTACCTACCGAATACTTTTCCTTAACGCTCCATGGGAAGTTTTACCGGGTGTTACATGGTTCTCTTCAAGGCCTGTTAGCTCTGAATTTCACAACATGCACTTTCTTGTTTGTTTTGTTCCCGCTACATCCATTTTCCACCACCTAATTTCCTTTCTATTTGTATGCCTTTCTCTCGCACCAAGCGTATCGATTGAACATACATATAACATTTTACCGAATCAATCAAACCACTTCACAAAGTTACGTTAATTGTTACGGCGAGTCCTGAAGCAAAACTCAACTTTAGAAAATACAACATTATTGAAAAGAAAAAAAAAAAGTATTATTCATCATTTTTTCCCGGGAAATGGCTTATCCAACTCATTTGACAAAACGTTTGATTAATTTGGCTAACTAATTAATGAGATCGGCGAACCCAATGTACAAATTTATCTATAAATTTGCAAACAGGGATTCCGAAATAAACGAATCAACAGGTAGTGCTTGTCCGATTGTATTAAAATTCGATACTGGAGTTTCATTGATTGGGTAATGCGAATAAGTACTTGGAAGTGATCCGCGATAGAGAACTGCGTTCAATACTGGACATCCGTGCCAGAACTGGAAGAAATACAAGTGATACATTCTACATTTGATGTGCATTCAGTCTACTGCACATTCCATAGCGATGTTTAATATTAACATTTGTCTCGGTTAGTGCTATTTTTGATCAATGGAGCCCGCCAGCTCTTCATCCCTCCTCAAAAGGACTTTAGAACATCCATTGTGACCTCTGAAGAAGGTGATTCTTGTTCCCTTCCTTTGATTTATCGACCCAGACTCAATTAGGTATTGCAAATCAGCTCATCCGCGATCCCCTTTGTTGTCTGGGGAAAACTCGTTCAGGGGTCAGGAACTTTTGCAGAGCTCTCAAAATGGAAATCACGCTCTCCAACAAATGACGATGCTCATAAAAGTTTCCACTCCTCGAACGATCCCTCACGGCCATGGGGAATCACATAAAAAGCGATACCGTGCTTTGTGGTTTGATGAGCCTGTCGAGAATCGAGGGCGTTTGATGGAAGTTCTAGAGTTTTCAGGCTGAAAAGGGTGGTAAACTTAGTTACCGGTATTGTTTTACGGTAGCTGGTTCTGTCTGAGAAAAAAATTATGAAGAGGGAATAAAATTCATCAAGCTACCACTATATCTTTACTGATTTTTGTTCTTGTCGATTCTCCCGTACTAAACGTATGAAACGAATGAGAGATAGTGCCAAGAGTGGCTTTCTTCATGTCCAAATGTACGCATTTCGAATAAATGTTCTTTTGGCTAAACATAACTCAATTATATAACTGGTCCCACTGGCGCTGTACTCTGTTGGCCCATTCTGGTTGTCGTTTCCATGACTCTCCTAGCCATCAACTGCCCACATGAGATCTTCCCAGCTACAATCGGCTACCTAGAACCCCTCGTCGAATGAATTGATTGTTCCCGTTCAGGTAAATTCATGTACCACAAGTTCACTGAACTGCTAATCCAGAAGGAGCTTGAAAAACAGACGTTCGTTATTGAGTTGTGTTAACAATAAAACGAATAATTTGAATTTGATTAATACGGCCATGATTTTATCACTTCGTGCTTTTGGATGGTTGTTCTTGAATAATCAACCTACGTTTTCACTCCCAAAGTAAGGGGGTTGACCTTCACTGATCGGCCTCAAAGCGTTTATCTGGACGTTTCATGATGTCTAGAACAAAATCATAGAGGCTGGTTAATCCTTGGACCAGGAGTTACGGGAAACAGTTAGTGTAGAGTGCCCCAGACTCGTTCTAATGGAAAATGGTACTCCTACACGTCTGCGTACCGAAAATCTCGACCGACTTCGTAATAGGTTGGGATGTACCAATTTTGACCCATATCCACCTTCTGGGAGCAACGATCGGTCTGTGGCCCTCCTCAGTGGGTTCAGCGTCCAGAATTTAGTGGAAAATGATAGCTCACACGCCTAAATCGCCGAAAACCCGTCCTTGGCCTGATGGGGCTCAAAATTTTCGAGGACCAACCGCAAACGGGTTCTTGACCAAAAACTTCTGGCGATCTAGGCGGGCGGGTTATCGTTTTTCACTAAATATTGAACGCTAAATCCATTCAGATAAGTACCGTCCATTTGGTGCCCACCGAAAGTGGGTATCTATCTATCTATTTCGAAAATGGGTTTGCGACATTTTTCGGTACATAGGCGTGTGGGGTATCATTTTCCACTAAATTTTGGATCGATTGGAATGGGTTTCACGACCTTGCCGGTCTAACGCCGGATTTACCTGCGGGGTGAAATCGTCGCGTCTCAGGGCGGCGAGGCAAATGAGTAGCTAATTCGATTATCGATCACAAGATTATCGTCGCAAAGCTGCGAAACGGGCTAATGAGGAGTATCTACAGCAGTAAAGGCCTCGTGCACATCGATGCTGGCCCCAAGAGGAAATGACCAGAGTGACTTCGTCCTGTCAACATGGGGAATGTGGTTTCATAGGTCTGAATACTCGGTTTGAGGGTCAACCAGCTGCTGAAATCCTTCTCCTCGCAATCACAAACGAGGCTGTCGTTATAGTTGATCATCAACAAACCTTGTTTTTCTCTACTTGAATGCAAAAATACAATTAAAACTTGGAAGTGAGGAGTATGACCGCTCGCCAATTTAAGGGCCACCAGCAATCTTTGTCTGAGTATCGACTATTTTTCGTGTATTGAAGAGTGAAAAGGTTGGACAAGACAGTAAGGAGTTTAAACGTCCTTCTACGAGTTTTACTCGAGATCGACACAATTGGCAGCAAACCACTCGGGTCCTGATTCGGACGAAGTGACAGTCGTGAGCGACGTAGCTGGGTCTGCAGGTGTGGACGTATGTGACTTCCTAATTGGTATTCAAACATTCCCAGACATAGCAGTTCTTTCCCGCCTATACGCCATCACTCTAGATTTCACTCTTCACCCCGTGATGTTGAAGGACTCAGAGACGATCGATCGTTTAGTTTTCTCAGCCTAAAAGGATTAGTCGGAGTGAGCACAGCAGGGCCCTTAAGCGCAATTAAGATTGAGAGCCAGCCATTCCAAATTATTCGCTCACTTGCCTATTTCGGTTCGGTCAACAAAGCTCCTAAAATGAGGCGGGAAAAACAAGAAAAACCGTCGGGTGGCCTAACTTTTAATCATTGTCAGTGAATTTCAAATACATGCAAACTTGTTTATTAAAAGCTTAACCATCAGGCGCCAGCCATTACCAAGGGAAACTTGTGAGGCTTTGATCGAAAAGTCAAATTTGCTCAAGCGCCTCTAATTTAGTCCAAACTTTTCCCATCCCGTGCAGTTGGAGGAAAAAGTCCTCCAAGGCTCAATAACTCTGAGGGAAGGTTCCGCGTTATAATTCCCCTTGGTGGAAGCAGGAGGGCAGGATACCCTTAGGGGTATGCAGGAAGTGCTGATAGCGCCAAGAGGAAGGCAAGGTTTCCGCATTTTAGGTCATCCCGCCGGCTACCACGACTCTGTTATAGCTTCCATTATAATTGATAAGCTAACATAAATTGCTTCACCCTAACAGCCTCTGAGGGGTGTTGGCTTTCACTTAACGTCGGGAAGCGTCGCCTGGGGCTTTCATTCTCCCTGCTATGAAATAAAGTTGAAGGGTCATGACTATGAAATGACCTTTTGGGATTAACCACACAAATTTAAAGGAAAAAATCCACCCATGGGTTCAATATTTCATCAAAAATCCTCTTTTTATCTCCCGCCTGCCAGTAAAGCTAATTGACCGTGCAACAAGAAAAAAAATGTAAGGTACTTTATAAAGCTCGGCTATTTTACCGACTGAGTAATATCGCCTTGATTCCTTTTATGTTTCACTTTCCCAATCTGGAAATAATTTTTGTTTACGCTACACAAACTCATTTATCAGCATATTTCTCAACTATAAACAACTACTTTAATACAATAAGTACCAGTGTAGTTAGGAAACAAAGCTCTTCGACTAGAGAACACCATCTACAGAGGAGGCGGTGGACTATCTCTGTTTTCTTAGAAACTTTATGCCAGTGGATCTTCACCGTAATGACTCAACACAAGAACCTGTTGACCAAGCACCTGTTGAACTCTTGAAGTAAGGTTAATACCCGACTCGCCCCAACAAATCATAACAGTTTAACAAGTGACAACAAAATTACTTATAGTCTCAACTTTGTGAAAAATTGTGAAATTTGAATGTTTTGGGCAATTTTCATATCCACGTTTTTCCAGAAAATGAAAAACTATATACTTTACTGAATCGGGTTAAATATATTGAACTACTTGCAATGAATTTGATAAGAAGAAATTAGGTAAAAAATATCAGTTATGAAAAATAATAAAGGATATCAACAAAAGTTATAAATATGTTTCTTCGTTTTTACTTGGTCGATGGGGGACTTAATGTTACACCAATGCATATTCGTTTTCTCTTTGGGTCATTATTCAATTCCGAATTGAATGTATACCGCTTAAACTGAATGAAGTGGGCTCGCTAGGCATTTGTCTATTAGCATTGAAACAACAATCAAGCAAAGTAGGCAGAAATCTCCAATAATTTCAACATGCCTTCATGATCAAGTTCAAAGAGATGTAGTTTTTGATTAGCAGAACTAATTTATGAATTATACACATCATTATTCTAAAAGAGAGTTCTATATTACTGTCATAATAATATTGAAAACCTCTGTTAATTATAATGAAATTGAGCATAATAAGAACATACCTGTGTTATGTCCAACCAGAGACCAGGGGTCTGCTTTAAGCAATAGAGGAGCAAACGGTACTTCAGTTGAGGCAATACGCATGACGGCCCTCCACGTTTCGAATATTAATCTGGGATGGTGGTGACGGTGGTCATAGAAAATGTGATGAAAGCGTCATCCCGTATAATTTTAATCAGAACCTAATTTATTATCCACCCTTCTGAAGGGAGACCGCTAAAGTGACCATTTTACATTTCATTTCCGTCGGAGTTCTCCAGCGATAATTATTATGAACGTCAAAAGCATTTTTCCTTTCATGAGCCCCTCTGTTGGTTCATTCATCATTCCCTTAGCCGAGCGAGCCAAAATTAATCCTACGAGACCCTAACCCCTGTACCCTGTTCTTCCGCCTGTTTGTAACGGGGTTTTGCTCGCGAATTCCAGGGTGTCCTGCTCTCTGTGCGGTCGAATCCTGTGGAATCTCGGGCGAAGGACAAGGGCCCAGGATAATACGAGTCGAGAAAGATGAAATGTTCTCGAATTCGTTCTGACTTTTAAATTTGTGTAATATTTTATCCTCACCACAACATAAAATACAACGAGTACAGTCAAATTCGTGTGATTGAACCGTGTGTATGCTTGGCTCCACAAAACAATTCTACTCCCCTTCGTTTCTCAAATATTTATAACAAAATATTAGTTTAAAAAAAGAAATCTCCTTCTGTTTTTTCCATTGTAAAAAAAAACGCTGCAAATGTATTCACAGGGGTTGATTATTCCACAGACCAGGAGCAAGGAGACTCATTCCAATCAATTCAGCGTTCAAATTTTAGAGAAAAATTATACCACACGCGTCTAGGTACCAGAAGTCTCGAAAACATACATTCGAAATAGGTAGGGGGATAACCATTTTGACTCAACAACCTCTTCCAGTGGGCGCCAATCGTTCCGGGACCCGTCTGATTGGATTCAGCGTCCTAAATTTAGTCGAAAATGATATCCCGCACGCCTAGATCGCCGAAAATCTCAAAAATCCATTTTTCGAAAACACATTTTGACCCCAACCCCTGCACTGCGATCTGAACGAAACTACGTTCGATACGTACGAACTAGGTTCGATAAACCACTAAAGAGTTGATATTCCCTATCATCTGACACAGTTTTTCGGCAAAGCCTGCGCTTCAGAGGCATACACAAACCGCCGACGAATTAAATGATAATAATTGCGTCGTGATTTCGCGCTTCAACACATCCGTATTAAGGCTTCGATGTTCAATTCGCTCGTTTGGAGCCCGTTGAATTGGAAATACAGGGGGAAAAGGCCAAAGCGTTTTAACGCAAATACAAAAAAGGCGACCACACTAGATGCGGATCTGGTAACTCGACCAAGCACTTAGCGCGATTGATTTAACCTGAATTTGCACATCCATTAGTAGGCGGGTTTTCCTCGCGCTGTTCGAGCAAGGGCAACGAAAACTGAAGCTATCTTACCATCTGGTTTACTTCTGAAAGGTAAACAACTTTTTCAAGTAATAATGGCTTTATCTTAGTTCCTTTGAGTCCAAAAATGTCTCAAAAATCGTGTGATTTTTGTAATAGTTGAAAGATTATCTATACATCCACACAAGTGGTGAGCAACTTAACGTGCTCCAACCACCAATCGAGCATCTAATTTCACCCCAAGATATTTGGTTTCTTTAGAATGATGGATAATCTTATTGCGGTGATGGATTGGGGCTTCATTGATTTAGATATTAGTGAAATCGACATGGTCTGATTTCTGCTCGTTCATTGTCATTCTCAATTGTTCAGTTTTGGAGATTGACGAGTGATCATTCTGGGTTTAGGTATGGTTTCTTGATTCATCGTCGCCAGGATAAATCACTGCACGTACAGATTGACCAGCTACCAGGTCATATCCAGATGCCATCTTTGTGTTAATTAAAGTAACACGCAACGTCAAACGGCCCAACTGTTGATATGAGAGTCGCAGCATTCATCACTATTTACAAAATTCCGTACTGTGCTTGCTTTGGTGAACATTTGCCAACACAGTATTCATGATAAAGCAACCACCAGTGTACTCACCGACTAAATTTTCCTTCCGTGCAAAATGCCACTTGGCTCTCAAAATGATGACAACATTATTCACGGAGAAAAATGAGCTCTTCTTTCCAATTGTTACTAAAACAATCGTGACAAAAACCGTTGCGGTGCTTCTCGTCTTTTCCTCTCATTTTTCTGGAGCCCCTTGTGCGTGTCCGACCATTGAGAAAGTTGTATGGGACGGAGAGATCATTAGCGTCTTGCTGAGCAGTGAGCAACCGAGGGAAAAGCGAAAGAATGAAGATTCAACTTTTTTCAACAAAAGAAGGTCAAGACGGGGGGTGGGGGTTGTTCCTTTTTGGAAGCTGATGAATGAGCGATTCACTCGGCTGATTCCATTTCTCAGGGGTGGTTGAAAGAGCCGTGACGTAGAAACGGGCAGTGGCTTTCACGCTCACTGAGACCCCTCTACCCGCCAAGGTAACGACCAGAATAAAACTATATTTGATATTCGATTTTCCTTTTTACACAGGCGCCCGAGATGTATAGACATACCTATTGGCAGAAGCTGGAACTAATAATACGCACTCCGGCAAGTGAGCGAGTAATCAAATTTCCATTCAGTACGATTTGATCTGATACAGTTTTTTTATAGGCGTCCATCGAATCATTTAGTCGGGCGAATTCAACGGGAACGGTCATATTGTGGATTTCACATCATCGTTATGAGGCCGGCTACGGACGTACTGTTGTTTCATTTCCTTTCTATCCTTTCTACTCACCCTGGAGCGAGTAAAATGCGAAATATTAGAATTCATTATATTTCACGGTGTATTTGCATTTCTAGTATAAGGGGTTTCCTGTGAAATGAAGATATCTCACAGAGTTGCCTTTTCATTAATTTGGGGTCAAATTGAAACGGACCGATGAACACTGAAGTGGAAAATGTCTGTAAATATTTATTTTAATAAATATTTATGTGACGGCGCCAGTAGAACGCATGCAATTTTTGGCGGTCAGTGGATGAGGAGTGTGTTTGGGTAAAACTTTCCCATATTGGTTGTCCTTCCAGATGCCAGCCCAAAAGATCATTCAGGTTTAGAAACCTAAAAGGTTTTCCATGACTCACTTGTTCTCGCAGACAAGGGGTTGAATCACAAGTCTTCGAAACATCTCGACTCTTGAGGAATAACCAACCCGTGTTTTTTTTTTCCTGCCTCGGTGCCAGGTGGCTCCACCTTACTGGCCCAATGACATTGGTAAAAACAGTCGGTTTTTGAGATTTTCGGGGATTTCAGCGCATGAGTAATTATTTCATTTTTGGTTGCTGAATTGGTTGAAATGAATCGTGGATACCAACCTTTTCCCGGTTTGCGCTAATGTACGATTGTGGATGACTTTGCAATGGTTTTGATTCAGAAATCATGAAACGCCCCCCGTCAAGTTTTGGGGGAAATCGGAGATTTTTACCTCTGGCATGAAGATATAGGTTTATTATTCAAGGAATAATAAACCAAAAAAGGTCTAGAGGTCATTCTAGTGAAGAGATATTTCGAATAATCTGCGTTTCGTAAGGTAGCAGATTTCGCACAGTATGGACGCTTACCGATCCGACGAGGGTAAACCGAACCCTTCGAGGGTTCACCCTCATTCGGCATAGTGCAGTGCAGAGGCGGCCTAATGTAGACTCCTATGACCAAAGGTCGGATATCAATAGAACCGCACATTCATCATTCGCTCACGACAGAATTCCTCTTTTCCCCGAATCGGACCCTCATGTTTAATTTATCAATTGCTGATTATGCACATAATCAGAGAGTATATTTATATTGATTAAACAAATTTAGTTTCTTAAAATTACAATGTCAGGATGTTTTCCTAATTCCCGCTGTTGACATTATTCGAACCGCTACATATTTCACATGGTATTGCATTATCTCCGAAGCCGAACAACAACAAACGTGACAAACGCAGCTATTCCACAATGATTCATTTTCAGTGAAACTGCGTATCATCGAGATCTCCAGCGTGATAACCTATTTGAAAAAAAAATCACAGGGTTGGTTATTCCCCGGACCAAGAACATGGAGACTCTCTTCATTCGATTCAGCGGCCAACATTATGTGGAAAAATGATACCCCATCCACCTAGGTAGAAGAAATCTCGAAAAAAAAAATTGAAATGAATAGTTAGATGCCCATTTTGACCCACAACCTCTTCCAGTGGGCGCCAATCATTCCGGGACCCGTCACATGAAATGAAATGAAAGTTTATTCCTCGTACAATACATTGCCTGTAAAAACAAAATTTAAAAACAAAAAATTTAAAAAAAAAAAAATTGGTTTTTCACAGAACAAACCAAAAAAGAATCAAGAAACGATGACAATACAAAATACATTACAGAAGCAAGCGATAAGGATTAAAACAAAGAACCGTGGGCGGGTAGGAAATACCCCAACACCAAGAAACAAGCTCCGTGCGGTGTGGGGGAGTGTATTTCTAATCATAACATTATATGTAAACCAGAATCAAATTATTTACAATGGAAGAGAGAGAAGATCAGATAAGGTACATTGTCCAATGAAGCAATATGGTGACTACACGTATGAGCTAGATAAGAGGGTGCGGCAGGTGTGGGGCCGGTTTAAATGAGCCGAGAAAAGAAGAAACAATTTTTTTTATACACATTTTTCTAGAGAAATCCGAGGGAGATGGGAGAGGACAGAGGACATGCTATAATAGATGTGATGAGATGTTGACCACAAACGAGAGGGAGGAGCTGGGACGATCGCCAAAGTTGTGGGGCGAGTAAGGTACGACGATGCTGGCCGGGGATATTGGAAGAAGTCAGGGTGCTAATGGTAAGAATCAAAGGGCTAATTTCAGGTACAACTGGCATAAGTTAAAAACATAAAGAGTCTTAAAAAGTTCATTGGAGGGGAAACGACGGGGTTTTCTAGATATGACATTTAGAATGGTTTTCTGAACAATTACTAGGGGGTACATGATTGTAGGTAAAGCCGAGCCCCATACGAGAATGCCAAAACTTGGAGTACTTTGGACTAATGCCTTATAAATTAAAAGCAGGTTGTTCAGAGAAAGCACATTTTCAAGGAAGTAGAAAATGTGAATATATTTCAGTTAACACGTGTGAATCCCATCTCAAGTCCTCGTCTATGACAGCCCCCAAGTGGTGGATTCAGTGTCCAAAATTTAGTCGAAAAATGACGCCTCCACACGCCTAGATCGGCGTGCCAGAAACGGGTCTCTTACCAAATGTTCAGATTTTGGTAGGTAATTCCATGAATGTTTTCATGCAAAAAATCAATCTCTCCAATACCCAATTTTTTTTTTTTTTTTTTTTTTTTTTTTTATTCTGACCGTTTCAAGTTGAGATCAAAGTTATGAAACGTCCGTCCGCCGTCCGATTTTGGTTGTAGATATTTTTCTAAAAATGTAAAATTTTGGTCAGGGCCCCGTTTCGGCTCTAGTTGGTCCTCAAAACTTTTCATTTCGATCAGATCAAATTTCCAAAAATGGATTTTCGGCGATCTAGGCGTGTGGAGCATTATTATTGACTAAATTTTGGATGCTGAATCCAATGAGACGGGTCCTGGAACAATTACGCCCGACCCGGAAGAGGTTATGGGACAAAGGCAGTTGATTCTGAATGGTTCTCCTCTGAACTGACGTTTCTGCGTCCTCCTGAACTGAAGAGTATAAACCAGGTTTTAATATTTGGGTAGATTTTTAGCTCAGGTCGCCGAAAACGATTGTTGTGGTTCAAATTCGGCACATCTCCTACTCCTCCCAGGTCCTAATGGGGAAAATTACCCAGCAGAATTCTACTAGGGCTGCATAGTGGTATCTTTGTGTTTGTTTCTGTTCCAAATTATTAGATTAGACGTCGCTAATATTCGTCCGAAGGGCCCTCCATAAATCGGTTGTTCAGGTTCCATTGTTGGAGTAAGGCAGGCGAACGACTAAAACCGTCCTCAACGAGCAAAGCGAGTTTTATTATCAAATATAGCGCGATTCAATAAGTTAGCATGGATGCGCTCCTCAGGCTGGCTGGTTGTGAAGATGTCATCTCTTACAACGATAGCGGTGGGGATTTGATCACCGAAGGCTGAACAGTATATGAAAACCGAGATGAGTCTTCTGGAGGTTTGACATATTCAATCCCAACGTTGGCGCTTCCTCTCTCATCGACCCCACTGCGGAACGAGACAACTTGGCAGGATCCAATTACAGAAATGGATATGACGGCGTCACGCCGAGCTTGTGCCCTTCTAATGTCATTCACTTCTCGTTCCGCCTTGACTGTTTCTGTTTTTAGGATCGATGCAATCACTTATGTTATCTTTCTGAATATATCTAGCTACTTTTAATACTTATGAGAGTTTTAGAGGATTTTATTCGTATGATGTGAGAACCGTTTTATTATCCTCCCAAAGCTTATCTGCCGCTCAACTCCTCGCCTGAGCTGAATTGTAACAGCAGACTAAAAAGCTATATATGGGTTTTTTAAATTTTTTTTATTTCTATGAATGTTTTCAGCGAAGCATAATATCGCTATGGACTCGTAGTTGCATGTGTCGCGCACGTTATCGCATGCACCCTACATCTAACTTTGTATCCTACTTCAGTGCCGGCAATTGGATACGATTCCATGTGTCGAACGGCCCGGAAAATCCTCTGTCGAAAGAGCACCTGTTGATATTTTCTCTCGCGTTTCCACTTCTCGTTGGCTGAGGATAAACGTACATTGTGAAGCTTCGGAATTCCTGTGACATCCGCTCACCATCTGGAAACGGTATTGTTTGCGTCGAATTGGTTTAGTGTATCGTTTTTCGATAGCGCGTTCTGACGATGCTTCCCCGCGATATGTCTGACTGAAAGGAAATCCTCATTCAATCCCGGATTAGGTGGCTTTTCAAACCATCGCTTGGTACCTTCTACCATCGGCGGCAGTGGGCATTCAACAGGGATACTGTCGAAAACGGATCCGCGGATACGTCAACGGAAGGGGGATCAATCTAGCTATGCTCCACAGGCCCTTGTCTGTACATAAAGTGAATCAACCGGATCCTGTTCGATCGTCGGAAAATAAAAATCCCTCTGGGTGAGGTGACTACTTGGATGGGTGACTGCTCCTATCTGGACCGGTCGTCCGAAGACATTTTGCAATCACATTCTGTCGATCTCCCATGAACACCTTCCTAAAGAAAGCACAAAGCTCTGAAGACAACAACATACTCGACGGGGAAATTTTGAAACTACCCCCACACTTATTTACTCACACCCACAAAGTTATACAGAGTTCAAGTTGGGATACGTTATGGTATTGAAGATGAAATTTTCATCTTACACAACAAGCGGATATTTGATCCCTCATACCCCCAGATATAACCTGTGCACAAAACTTCCCTAGAGCTTCCTGTGGATGAATTTCTAAGATAGTTACCATCCCCAGATACCATAAACGTATAAAATACACCCCAGAAAACTGAATAGAGATGAAAATGATTTTTTCTCCTTCCGAGTGCTTCAAACAAAAGGGAGTTGGAGGTATTATATTTTATATTCTTGAGAAGATAAACTAAAGTGCTACAGTGCACCGGTGCAAATCCATTGCCCACCGTGGACTCTTCGAGAGGTATTCAATTTTATATATCCGTTCTTCTATCCGCATGAAATCCCAAGAGGCGAGAGAATTATTTTGAAAGTAATTTTTCGAAACCGTGAAGGCGTGATGAAAAGAGGAAACGGGCATATAATAGTCCCGGCACATCACGGCGCTCTCTTTCAGCCTGGATAAATTCAAATGGCTTGTCTGCCCCATAAAAAGCGAATTGGGTAGACGTATCTGTAGCTAGAAAGTTGCCGTTCAAATAACCTCCGATCTTAACACAAAGAAAAATGTTGCGAAAATTCATCCCCCCTCCTTGATTGTGAAGGAAGTTGTGTTTTAGGTCACCGGTGAAGAGTTACTTCACAACAAAATTGATCCAACCCCAGTTAGTAATTCGATCGACACAATAAATTGACGGGCCTGTTCATCCGAGATTCTCCAAAAATTGGGAGAGGGATGTTTTGTGGTTTGTGATTAGGCGGTTACCCGATGATAACTTGTCACAACAAATAATGCATTCGATCTTTTGATGATCATCCAGAGCTAAGCCTGATGGAATATATTCCAAAGTAGTGTCGTGTCATTCCGAATAGCACCAACCTAAAAGCGTACCCCTTTTCTACTAAATTTTGGACGCTGAATCGATTGGAATGAGTCTCCATGCTTCTAGTCCAAAAAATAACCAACCCAGCGGTTTTTTTTCTGATTCTTTGCGCAATTTGAGGCTTAGGTGGATACTCATTGTTGCATTTGTGATCCAGTTTGCTCTTTCTGGAGTAAAACGTTTGAACAAGAATTGCAGGAATATATAATATGGAATATCCGGGAACGTTGTATTACGAATTAGAAACACAAGAACAAATAATTTCTTCTCTTGTTGGTTCGTACAGTTATAGCCAGCCAGTAATCCACCGCAGTTCTAACTTTAGACGCACTCGGTAGGCAAGAGCCTTTTTAGCAAAGAGGTTTGTTTTGGTTTATTATTTTTTTAGCCTAACCTATCCCTATGTTCTCATTCCTTACACTTCTACAGACACGTCTACATTCCAAAAGCAAAATGTCCTCCGCCCACTCCATTTTAAACAGAAGGCAAAGTTCCGGAAATCCGAAATTTTGGTGAGTAATCCTTTAAAATTCTAGTTGGTCCTCGAAACTTTTCAATCCAATTGTTGCAGCTAAAGTAAGGGACCGTCATTCCTGCAATGTGGCAGACTCCTTGCAGCAAGCAATAGTGGAGGGTGGTAGGCATAGCCACTGGGGCGAGCACTTCATAAATTGCGATCTTCTTTTGAGGCAGGGGTCACTTGGGATGGGGACAAAGCCATGTGAAGAATTGGTGAAAACGCATTGGCACTATTTTAAGATCCCAGCCCGACGGGTATCATTTTCGATTTATGTGGGTCCCGAATTGGTTTTCGCACTCCGGAAGTAGTTACCTATGAGTGGAATAATTTAAAACTGAAGTGCCTACTTATCCAGGAAGAAATTTTCAGTCTCGCTAAAGGCCTCCTAGATAAGCGCCCTCACGCGAAAGATGCATCATGATGATCACTTGATTTTTGTTCTTCTTTAAATTTTTGATTTTATTACTGTTAAATTGTCACGGCAAATATTTCCAATTCGAATTATTATTTTGATTATCACAATTCGTTGAATGAATGGGATTCAAACATTCGTCACTCGATTACCTCCTTTAACCAATTTCTTCAACCGTTCCTTTTTTAGTTCTCCATTTGCCCCCATTTGGGTGGATTTCTGGTACCTAGGTGTATGGGGTATCATTTTCCATTAAATTTGGACGTACAATCGATTCGAATGAGTCTCCATGCTCCTGGTCCGAGAAATAACCAACCCCTGCGAAAGAATTTGCAGCGTTTTTGATAGGTGACGTAGTAGAAGTGGTATCCCCTCCTTGCCTACTAGGGTATTCCCAGTCCCTGCTGGTTGCTTGTAGGCCCTCCAGTAGCTCCCAGAGTTTCCTAATTCTCTGTTTATTTCATTATTCGCTATGTAGGAATGGTATGAATCTTTTTGTTCATAACAATCAGCTTTTTGGCTCGCTTATCGATCAACTTACGTAGGCACATAAGTGTCCAGGCACCTTTCCATTTTCGGATTTCGAAAATGCATTCAACCCGTTGAAAAAGAACAGGGTACTGTTTCATTCAAGTTCACAGAAGAAGAAGCTGGTATTATGTAGGTGATTTACAAGTGTTCATAACACGTACCGGACTGTTAAAAATGATTTCACCTGGAAGAAGTTAAATTCATTAGAGTATTGAAAATGAGAAGAAAATCTGAGTAGAGAGGTAATTCATCCTCCCATCACCCACATTTTCTTCCGTTTCCCATGAAACATGGCTGCGATCATGAGAGATAATGCTCGAGAAAATTATACGAGTACTCGTAGTTAGTTAATTCTGAAATGTTCATTCCTTTCGCTATACTTCGGCGTTTGAAGTACCGAACGTTCTCCTAAACGTTACTGTCAAGTGATGGTGATGGGAGAGTGAGGATGGCATGAAAGAAAAATGTCTTTTGTGAATAAGAAAACTTACTCTATGAGAGGTGTGCGGTGCGTTTTCAAGCTTCGTCTGCCGTTCTTGATTCAATGTAAATCCATATTATGTGGCACTGGTTAGTATTATTCGTGGTCCAGCACAGTTCCTAGACGCAAAGATCACTAACTGTTGTTATATAAATTACTGTGAATTATGCATATGACAATTTCGGATATTTTCCCGTTTTAAACAAGGGATGGTCGTTATTTATCAACAATTCAAAGCTGCTAAACAAGCTTCATCTTTTTAATTATTAGTATTCATGTTGTTATTTCTTTTTATTCATTGAGGAACTGGATAAACTGGGATTTGTCTTTAAAACATTTTTCAAAATAAGTCTTTGCCGCGTTGAGTCAAGGATAGCCGTTGGTCCGATGTGTTTCCGGTTTGAAGTCCGAACCGTCGTAACCCGTCCCGTCGCGGCGCGGGTCTCATGCTCGACCGGAGGGCGGTTTGGTGGTGGACTGGCGTCGGAAGAGCAGAAGAGCCCCCTCAAACCCACCCCTAGGAAGTGGGGAGGGGACCGAGGGTGGAGAGACGGTGAGAACACGGACGTGTTTGGTATGGGGGCGCCGGGTACTCCAAGGAGGGATGTGGTTGTAATGGACGGGCTTCCGTATTTTGTCGTTAAAATGATTGAAAATCAGGTATGACTACCCTGACAAGATAACTTATGATCTACGTCGATCAACTATAGTAGTCACCAAGGCTGAACCACATAGTTTATTGATTGAACACGTTTAAAGACATTTTGCGTCATCTTAGGTCCTAGGCATCACCTTGATATCATTTTCCACTATATTCTGGTCGCTGAGGCAATTCATATGGGTCCCAAACCAATCGCCACTCACTGGAAGCGTAGCTGAGGAGAAAATTCGGAAATTTAGCACTTTTTTTTGTAAAAAACACAAAAGCTGTTTTTTACATTATACATTTGTTATTCCAAGAATAATCAACCTATGTTTTCATGCATAAAGTCACCCGTTTCGATACTCCCCAAATTTTGTTTTCAGAGCGTTTTAAGCTGCCTAGATCAAAATAATTAAATTTCCGTCCATCGTACTCAGTCCGCTTTTTATTTTTTCCATTGAAAAAGGTTTTTATCTCCCATTTTTACATTTTTCAACCCGACCTCTAAAATGAAGTACAATATTATATTAGATCCTACCAAAACAGAAAATATGAAGATTTGAACTTTTATTTACTCCCACTTGAACGATTTTGGGAGGGGTACAACAATTTTGAGGGACACCCTAAATATTTCTTTAAAAAAAAAAAAAAAAAAAAAAAAAAAACAGAACGGTGGGGTTTTAATGATTTCGCTCTCCGGCTTTCATGGGTGTTCAGCCGTGAGATTTTCAGTTACCGTAACACACCTTTGATCTCGAATCAATTCACATAAACTAAAGTTCTAAGGTGACCTAGTAATCTTAAGACTGACCAGGTTTCAAAACACTTGTATAAATTTAACGTTCTTACTTGTCCTCGAAACGAACCTTTACGTTTTAAATCAACAATTGTTCTTCGATGGCAGACCAAAGAAGGGTGGAATTTTGACTTGGCGCTTGCGACCAATGACGCAACCCTGTGAACACGGATTCGGAAACCACTGAACAAAAAAAAAAGTTATTGCATAGAACCAGGGGGGGAACTAGGGGTTGTTCCACACCCGCATAGAGTGATTCTTATTTACGCGCTTCTCTTCTCACGTTCTTCATTCTTGAGCCAACTTTGAAATTAAAAAAGTCGGGAGGGACAGTAAAAACGAATTAGATTTAGTTCGACGTGTCAAATAAGCCCTGAGAAAAGGTAAAGAACTGCCTGCAGAAATGATAGACGTTCCCCAATATAATACGCTGTGGCCGAAGCACCTTATCACGCCTTCTTCTTTTGAAATGGAAAATATGGAGGTATTAAAGGGATATGGATTACTTACACGACAGCTTCGGGGGACATACTCTCTTCAGAATAAAAGAGTGTTTTTCGGCAAGAAAAGGTGCCGCGAGCCTTGATTGAACCTCTTCTACACTCTGTAACAGTCCCCCTCGTCTTTCCTACTGAGCCGTGTCAAGAGTAAACATCACCTCCAAACTCTACCTTAAAGAGCAAGGAAAACACGGGTCGCTTCTCTTTTAGGCTAATAGAAAAAATAAATAAATAAAAATGGAAAAAGCTGCAAATTCGGACCAGGAGCATGGTGATTCATTCTAATCAATTAGGTGTCCAAAATTTGGACGAAAATGGTATCCCACACACCTCAATCGCTGAAAATCTCGAAAATCTGGTCCGATTGGGTTGAAAAGTTACTAAAGCCGGGAACGGGTCCCTGACCAAAATTCCAGATTTGAATGATTAATTGATTTGATCCAAACTTTGATGGAAAATGCTAAAGACCCCGACACCACATTTTCAAAAAAACCATTTTGGTTGGTTGTTCCTTGAATAATAAAGCAATGTTTTCATGCAAAAAGCTAATCTCTCCGATTCGGCCCAAAATTTTTCTGGGCAATTCAATTTCAATCAATGATTTAGACCAAAAAAGTCAAATGTCCGTTTGCGCCCACTTTGGTAGTAGAATATTTTCTAAAAATTTGAACTTAGGGTCAGGGGCCCGGCTCTAGCTGGTCCTCAAAACTTTTGAGCCGAATCGGACCAAATTTGGGCAGGGTAGGGGTCAAAATGTGTATTTTGAAAAATGGATTTTCGAGATTTTCGGCAATCCATCCGTGTCGGTATCGTTTTCCACAAAATTTTGGACGCTGAACTCAATTAAATGGGTCCCGGAAATGGGGTACTCTCTGAATGAGGTTATGTGCCAAGATGGGTACCTACCATATCTACCCATTTCGAATGTGTGTTTTCGAGATTTCTGGTACCTAGGCGTGTGGGATATCATTTTCCACTAAATTTTGTACCCTGAATCGATCGGAATGGGTCCGGGACCCGCCACACTCACTGTTTCCTCTATTTCCCCCTTTTGAAGAAATGAGTCTTCATCTATTGGCCCAAGGAATAACCAACCCCTGTGAAAGAATTTGCAACGTTTAAAAACACGCGGTGACAAAGGAGGCACTTAGTAATCATATAAAGGTGCCGCTATTTCAAAAATAAGTTCAAAGTTTTGAACCTAAAACTTGAATATTTGACATGACAACGCAGCCCAGCTTTCTTGCGTTAAAGTTTTGCAGATTCTAATTTGACTTTTCTTGTTTGCGTGTAACTTCTGACACCAAAAGGTAAATAAGGAGATCCATCTTAAGTCCCGTTGAGACTTTCAAAGCTAATAGGCTCAGGTTCCGATTGACTTTTAGTAATATCAGTTCGAGATGTATTACGTCTCAGTGGGCTCGTTCCTAACAGGTTTGTGGAGCGTTGTATTTAAACATTTTTTAAGAGTGATGATTATTTGTATGTCAATACCTATTTAGAATATCCTGTAATAATACAGGGTATACTCAGATGTTTCACCAATCGTACACTATACGCTAAATTATACAATGAATATTTATTCTGGGTTGACCTCACCCTTGAAGGAAGGAGTATACTTTTGGAAGAAAACTTCATAATCACGGTGGTATGGATTCCTTAGAGCAAGATTATGGGAAAAACAGTTAGTGTGGAGTGTTCGGCTCATTCTAATGGATTCAGCGTCCAGAATTTAGTAGAAAATGATACCCCACACGCCTAGGTACCAGAAATCTCGAAAACCCACTTTGGCATTAGGTAGATGCCCATTTTCATCCATAACCTCTTCCGGTGGGTACTTTTCAACATTACGAGTATAAACATTTAATCGGACTTATGCGTTCTAACGTCGATTTACCCATCAGAAAGCATTAGAAGAATACAACACAAATCTTAATTCAGCCCTTTATGGAAAAGTATGGCTGTTTTCATGCAAAAAGTCAACCTCCCCGATTCTTTGTAAGCCTCTCTCGAATTAAAATGTGTTTGAATTTACTATAATTTAATTGGGGTTTCTTCGGAGAATTTTGAAGGCGAGAGGATACGGGATGTAAGTCCAAGACTTACAACTGAGCGTAAATTAGGGATACCAAGGATGACCATGAAATACGTTGAAACAAATGAATTATAATTAAAAACAAGACACGTTGCAAGGAGGATATGCACCACCTACTAGTCTACAATTGAATAGGACAAAGTAATTTGACAAAGTACATTAGAAACATGTGGAGCATAAGAATACAATTAATAATCTATATGAAATACAATTAATGAGCAAGCGCAATGATACCGACAACGAAGGGAAAACTGGAGGGGGCACGCTATCCCGAAGGTATGCAGCGAGGCTTAATTAACTTGAGCCCTTTATCTCATGGGGAACACAATGTTACAGCTTCAGTCGACTTCAGCACGGTAGCAGGTCACTTCAGAGCAAGCACAGGACAAAGCCAGGATGGACTGAGGTTGATGCACTTGCATGCCAGGGTTACAAAAATATATGACTCCGACAGGTTGGGCGCCTTGGCAACGAGTGGAGCGCTGGAGCTCTCTCCAAATGCGACGTCCAGGCAGGAGCTGCGCGCGCATCCTGGCGCATGCTCCCTCCCTTCTGGTTTTCTGGAGGCAGTAAGCCTGGGGGCTTACCGGTGAATCCAATAAGATAATCCAATAAGGGTCTTGTAACAATTGGTACCTACTGGAAGAGGTTTTGGGTCAAAATAAGCATCTATCTACCCATTGCCAATCTGGGTTTTCGAGATTTCTGGTACCTAGGCGTGTGGGGTATCATTTTCCACTATATTTCGGACCCTGAATCGATTAGAATGGGTCCGAAAGTCCCTCCACCCAATGTTTTCCCCTATTCTGATGATTTCAGGTATAATTTACCATTACATTTTGACCGCTGAATCCATTGGAATGAGTCTTCACGCTCCTAGTCCGAGGGATAACCAACCCCTTTGCAGGAATTTGCACCGTTTTTACCCACCCCATTCACAACCATGCTGCTAAATCCTTGACAAAACAATAGGCAATCAATACGAAACGTAATTCATTTAAATATTTCTAAAAACTGGTGACATTATCCAACGATAAAAAGTCTCAGAATATGATTGCGCTGAATTCGCTGGCTTTTCATGATTACCTATTACGGTCCCCGATTTTGTTGGCCCTTCAATTTAGGTCGAATGCTTTAACTCCTCTTGCATTCAAGGAGGCGAAAAGAAACAAATACGAGTAGAAGCGGCTAATTTTCTCTGCTCTAGGTACCTATTCGTGTCTATCGTGAACGCCTTATTAGTTTCACGATGAAAATCGAGATCTCATTTTTATTCACCGGTTCAATTTTTTCTGATTCCATCTATCGGCACTTCATTTGCGCGAACAGAAAGCGGAAGATTCTATTCTATACGGAGAGTCGAAGGATCAGATGAAAAAGAAACACCGTACAAACAAGGCTCTTTATAAATGTCTTAACAAATTGCCACGTTAAATGAATGGTCGGAGCTTCATTTGTAAGCAAAACCCGTGCACTAGGAGGGAGCTTTTTGAAGAAAAAAAGAAGGTTCAGTAAGATATTTGCTAAGGGTGGTTCCTTCCTCCGGCTACACTCTCCGACTATTTTCCAGCCTTTTACGCGTTGTTAATTTTTCTCTTCCTTTCGCTTCGTAGGTATCAGCGTGCGATCAAATAGGGTGTAGCATTTTACTGATGTTTGCTTCATAAAAGATGAAACAGCTTGGAGAAGTACTCATTAATTTTACAGCTTCATATAGCTCAAATATTTGACTGCCACTGTAAGCATATTCGCTCGACTTCCTCATAAGAGATAATTTATGTTGGAACAGTTCGCGGAAACCATTTTAAAATATATTATTTATCCTTTCGGGGGAATAATCATAAATTTGGTTTATAAAAGTTTGAATCTTTTCGTTAAGTTGAATGAATTTTGGTTGGTTAGTCCTTGAATAATTAAAATTAGCAAATGTCCATCCACGCTGACTTTGGTAGTAGGCAATTTTTTTTAAATCTGAAATTTTGGTCAGGGTCCTTTTTTTGGCTTTCTGGCAGTTGGTCTTCAAAACTTTTCAGCTCGATCGACCAAATTTGGGCGGGGTAGGGGTCAAAATGCGTATTTCGAAAAATGGATTCGAGATTTTTGACAATTTAGACGTGTGGGGTATCATTTCCCACTAAATTTTGGACGCTGAATCCAATAAAATGGGTCCGGAAACGATTGGCGCCCTTCGGATAAGGTTATAGGTCAAATGGGTACCTATCTACTCATTTCGAATGAGCTTTTTCGAGATTTCTGGTACCTAGGCGTGTGAGGTATCATTTTCCACTAAATTTTGGGCCCTGAATCGATTGGAATGTGGCCGACCCACCACACCCGCTGTTTCCCCCATTTCCCCCATGTTGAAGAAATACGTCTCCATGCGCCTGATCAAAGGAATAACCAACCCGTGTATCAGAATTCGCAGCGTTTTATGTTATAATATTTATGAAACTTACTATATATATATTGGGAAATATCATGTAATTACAAATATAATTGCACCAGAATCAAATAGGTCCTAGTAGTGTTAGACTCGAGAAATGGGTAAAAATGGGTATTTTGAAAAAAATGAAGACATTTGGCAACGTTGGCCTGATCGGTGCCATTTTACTCTAAATTTCATTATCAATTGAGGCGGCTACCAGACCGATATCGTGAAGTGGGGAATGGATGAAAATAGGAATTAGTAAATTGGTTTCAAGAATGTTGGCATGTGGAATATTGTTTTCCATTGTACTTCGGCCGTTGAATCGCTTTGCATGAGTTGTTGTGATTGCAGGTTATAGGTACCTATGAGTCACGGATGGTAATTTTGAAAATCTGCAAATTCCTACACTCGGGTTGGTTATTCCTCGAATGGGGGAAATAGTGGGTGTGGCGGGTCCCAGACCCATTCCAATCGATTCAGGGTCCAAAATTTAGTGGAATATGATACCCCACACGCCTAGGCACCAGAAATCCTGACACATACAAAATGGTGATACATACCCATTTTGACCCATAACTTCTTCCGGTGGGTGCCAATCGTTCTGGGACCGGTTTCATTGAGATTCAGCGTCCAAAATTCAGTGGAAAAGACCCCCTACTCGCTAGATCGCCAAAAATCTCGAAAATCCATTTTTCAAAAAACACATTTTGACCCCTACTCCGCCCAAATTTGGTCCGATCGGGCTGAAAGGTTTTGAAGACCCGTCTCGGCCGGGAACAGACCCCTGACCCAAATTTAGATTTTTAGAAATTTTCTTCTACCAAAAACGGCGCGGACGATGGACGGACAATCGACCTTTTTTGATCAGGACATGATGAAACGTCCAGAAAAAAATTTTGAGCCGAATCGGAGAGGTTGACCATTATCATGAAAACATGGGTTGATTATTCAAGGAATAACCAACCAAAATAATGAGGTTTTTTTTTTTTTTTTTTTTTTTTTTTTTTTTTTTTTTTTTTTTTTTTTTTTTTTTTTTTTTAAAGGAAAAATTGTTTGTTCTTCTTCTCCTTATGGTCTATATGAACTGGAGAGCTTGATAGTCAGTTCCAAATCAGGGAATTTCAAAACAGAACAAAAAATTAGATACAAAGAAGAATACCAGGCGCATTTTTTTTTTTTTTTTTTTTTTTTAACAAGTCAACTTTATTGTATTATTATTTAAATAGATGGTAAAGTTTTGATAGAATGCACTGCATTACACTCATTACCAGCGCATGAAGACCATTCTTCGATGGGCATGGGGAAACTGTGGTGTGGCGGTCCCAGACCCATCCAATTATTCAGGATCCAAATATAGTGAAAATGATACCCCACACGCCTAGGTACCAGAAATTTCGAAAATACTTATTCGAAGTGGCTAGATAGGTTCCCATTTTGACCCATAACCTCATCCAGAGGGTGCTAATCGTTTCGGGACCCATATCATTGAATTCAGCGTCTAAAATTTAGTGGAAAATTATACCCCACACGCCTAAGTCGCCAAGAATTCCGAAAATCTATCTTTCGAAAAACACATTTAGAGAATGTTCTTTTACCAATAACGTGTACGGCGGACGGACATTTGCTTATTTGTATCTAGACACATTGAAACTCCCAGAAATAAAAAATTCGGGGCATAAAAGGGGTTGGCTGTTAGCATGAAAACTTAGGTTGATTACTCAAGGTACACCCAACCAACAGCTCGGTAATAAAATGTTAATATTCCCCTTGTAATTAGTTTTCTGTAAATTCTGTCCGTGATTTGATACAGGAACCTCAAGGTGTATCGGGACCACTTTAGGAATTGTGTTCCGATAAACCATCTGCCGATGGAAGCGGTTGATATTGGGCACATAATGAACAATATCCATCCACCTAACTTTGATGAGAAGCAGCATTGGCGGTTAACAAGCAAACAGCGCAGATTGTCGGGACATGCGCACAGTACCATCAATATGGAAGTGATGAAATGTTCCAGGACACTCATAGCACCCGCCTTAGTAATTTAGTACGATGAAACCATGAAGAGATTACACAAATCAGTCTAATCAGTCATGAGCTATTTGTTTAAAATTATTACAGCGCGTGACTTTTATTCGTTCTCTGTTGCGATTTCTAACTCATGTCTGCTGGCTGATTCATTATAACGGAACCTAATTTTCTAATTCATTTGAAATATTAAACATGATGAGCAGCCCGCAAGAATAATAGAAACTGGAATGGAGCTCATACCTTTTGGTTGGTTATTTCTGGAATAATCAACCTATGTTTTCATGTTGATTTCGGGATTTAGGCGTGTGGGGCATCATTTTCCTTCAAATTTTGGACGCTGAATCCAATAAAATGTTTCCCAAATCAATTGGTGCCCTCTGGATGAAGTTCTAAATGGGTATGTATTTACGCATTGGCACCCATTGGAAGAGGTTGTGGGTCAAAATGGGTATCTATTACCCATTTTGAATATTTGTTTTCGAGATTTCTGGTATATAGGCGTGTGGGGTATCATTTTCCACTAAATCCTGGACACTGGATCGATTGGAATGGGTCCGGGACCCGCCACACCCACTGTTTCCCCCATTTTCCCCATGTTTGAATATGTGTTTTCGACATTTCTGCTACCTAGGCGTGTAGGGTATGATTTTCCACTAACTTTTGGACGCTGATTCCAATGAGACGGGTCCCGGAAGGATTGACGCCCTCTGGATGAGGTTATGGGTCAAAATGGGCACCTATCTACCCATTTCGAATGTGTTTTTTCAGATATCTAGTACCTAGACGTGTGGGGTATCATTTTCCACTAAAATTTGGACCCTGAATCGATTGGAATGGGTCCGGAACCCAGCCACTGTTTCCCCCATTTTCTCCACGTTGGAGAAATGAGTCTCAAAATCTGTATTTTGAAAACGGATTTTTGAGGTTTTTGGCAATTTAGACGTGTGGGGCATCATTTCCCATTAAATTTTGGACGCTGAATCCAATGAAATGTATCCGGGAACGATTGGCGCTCTCTGGATGAGGTTATAGGTCAAATGGGTGCCTATCTACTCATTTCGAATGTGCGTTTTCGAAATTTCTGGTACCTAGTCGTGTGGGGTATCATTTTCCACTAAATTTTGGACCCTGAATCGATTGGAATGAGTCTCTGCCCGAGGAATAACCACCCCCTGTGAACGAAATTGCAGCGTTTTTAATTTACGGCAGGTATTGAGTGGTTGGGACAAATCAATTGATTATAATCTTCGATAAATTTCTAATCGTTGCACCCGTGGCCCCAACTGCACGCTAACCTGCGTGATAGATGTCGTAGATTTATTTCCTCGATTTCATGAAAAAATGCATTAGTGACTTCGGGGAAAGAAAGCTGGCCATTCTCGGTGGGAAAACTAAATTAGATCTTCTTTCTGACCTTCAATACGAATTACCTTACTTGCTACGACTGACGATTCACATTTTGTAGATCTAACGGAAGAAATTGGATAAAATAAAATCCATGTGTTGTTCGGTGAACATTCAACTGGCTCGTTGCTCAAAAATATCCATTTGAGTCGATGTTATTAGCTCAAGTATCAAGAACTGGAACGGACTTTAAAATATGTGGAAACAAGTATTTTGAAAATGGGGTTTCTTACGTTTTGGTCCCTAACCGTGTAGTTATAGTTTAAAAGAATAAAAATTAATGCGGAACTGATGTTTTTCTTTACTAATAACGTGGGTATGGGTCAAAAGAGCGTCCTAATGTTGAAATTAAATTTTCAAGAATAATGGGGGCTTTGGGAGAGTGCAGGGCGCGATATTGCGCTCCTTAATCACAAGCATCCTCGTACAATAGGCAGAACAATCAAAAGATTTGTGGGAAAAAGTTACTGAGCTTATTGAGGAATTTTCACCACCCTCAGGCTCGCAACCAATACATCTTGTTGAATGGTCAAACCATGGTCGTGAAAATGATACACGAGAGCTGATGCGAGGGGTTGATTTGAGACACACAATGCAGTGATAAGATCTCATTTGAACGAGGATGGCGTGCGATCACACAACTGGGTCACCATTTCCACCGTAAGCTCCAACCCCTTTTCTGGCTTTTAAATGGTACCTACTCAGACGGGTAAATCTCTTTCTTAAATATGCACAGCTTGTTTCGCCGAGGCAAACAGTTTCGTGTTATTCTTCTTCAACCGAGAAGAACCTGAATAAATGGAATGAGGTCATTATCAAGCAAGGGAGTCGCTTCCGGACAGGCTTTGTCAGTTCAGAAGAAGGCCACTGGTGCAAAAATATAAGCCTGATTATGCTTGAGTACAGAGACCAACATGAACCTAATGAGAAGAAAGCCCCTTGCGATCTTATTTAGTAGGTGTATTTATGAAAAGAGGTTTTAATGAACCCATTAAATCAAGGAAATAATTTGCTTCCCGTAATTAAGTGACAACAAGACTTGTGCCCTCGACACGTAATCAAAGTATCAAGAAAAGATTTTCGGCTACCTAGCAGTATGGGGTATCATTTATCACTGAATTATAAACGATAATGTGACCTCTTTTTAGGTCTTTTGGTCCTCGAAACTTTTCAGCCCGATTGGACCAGATTTGAGGGACAGTAGGGGTCAAAATGTGTTTGTCAAAAATGGGCTTTTGAGATTTTTGGGATTTAGGCGTGTGGGGTATCATTTTGCTCTAAATTTTGGACGCTGAATCGATTGAAATGAGTCCGGGTCACTCCACACTCACTGTTTTCCCCATGCTCCTGCTTCAAAGAGTAACCAATCCGTGTGAAAGTATTTCTCACTTTTGGTTGGTTATTCCTTGAATAATCAACCTATGTTTTCATGCAAATGGTCAACCTCTCCGATTCGGCTCAAAATTTTTTTCTGGACGTTTCATGATGTCTAGATCAAAAAAGGTCAATGTCCGCCGCCGTCCTCCGCCGTCCGCCGTCCACGCCGTTTTTGGTAGTAGAAAATTTCTAAAAATCTAAATTTGGGTCAGGGGTCTGTTCCGGCCTAGACGTTCTCCAACTTTTCAGCCCGATCGGACCAAATTTGGCGGGGTAGGGGCAAAATGTTTTTTGAAAAATGGATTTTCGAGATTTTGGGCGTATGCGAGTGGGTATCATTTTCCACTAAATTTTGGACGCTGAATCAATAAATGGGTCCAGAACGATCGCACCCACTGGAAAAGTTATGGGTCAAATTGGGTATATATTACCCATTTTGAATATGTATTTATGCGATTTCTGGTACCTGGGCGTGTGGATCATTTTCCACTAAATTTTGGATCCTGAATACATTGGAATGGGTCTGGGGACCCGCCGCACTCACCGTTTCCCCATTTCTCCCATGTTGAAGAAAAATAGTTACTTGCACCTGGTCTGAAGAATAACCAACCCCTGTGTTAGAATTTGCAGCGTTTTACTTTTCTTATTTAACATGGTTTCGGTACCATACTAGGGCTATGAGTCTAAAGCTCAAGTTGTCCAAAAAAATTAGACGGGCAAAACTTTAATACAGTTTCTCTACAGTTGATTTTCGCATACATATTTTACCCGCTGATTTGTGTTCCTCAGGTTTATCTCTAATCTCCCTGAAAATACAAGAAATGTTTTTCTTCACATTGTATATATTAATGGAATATTATTGTTACGTTGTAGAGCGATAAGAGTAAAATTACGCATACTTAAGGCCTGTGTGGCCTGAACAGTTTGGACGAACATTCCCGGTTTACCCTAATTTCAATAGAATGGTTCACAAAAACTACGTTCTACAAAAACATTAATGTAACTCTAAATGAAATGGTTATTATGTTTAATTGATGTCATTGAGGTAGGTAAATGTATATTAGATGTACAAAACATACCTTCATATGAACTAAATCTGAATTATTTTATAATTAACAATAAGAAATTTGGCAATAATGATACTAACTGATCAATTTTGTCATGCCTAGTACTGGGAACTGGGAATTAATTACGATTCGAGGATCTAAGATTATAAATAAATCTAGACATTGAAACCCAGTACCTACCCATTAATGAAATATTTTATAATAATTTATCATTAGCCGAACGACGTATTGAACGCCCTAGGCAATTATGTCTGCCGTCCTGTCTCGAGGTGAATATTTTATATGCGGAGTCAATCAAGTAAATTAAAACCTCGGACTAGCAGCATGGAGACTCATTCCAATCGATTCAGTTAGCGGAAAACAATACCCCACACGCCCAGGTCGCCGCAAATCTTGAAAATCCATTATTTGCGTTTTGACGGTTCATTTAACAAATTAGATCATCAGCTTTCAGGGAACAATTCAAACCACATGGGGAAAAAAGTGAGTGTGGTGGTTCCCAGACCCATTCCAATCGATTCAGAGTCCAAAATTTAGTGGAAAATGATACCCCACACGCCTAGGTATCAGAAATCTCGAAAACCCACTTTTTAAATTCGGTAGATAGATACCCATTTTGACCCATAACCTCATCCAGAGGGCATAAATCGTTCCGCTACCCGTTTCATTGGGTCCAGGGTCCAAAGTTTGATGCAAAATGATACCCCACACGGCTAGATCGCCAAAAATCTCGAAAATCCATTTATCGACGTACACATTTTGACCTCTACACCACCCAAATTTGGTCCGATCGGGCTGTAAACTTTCGAGGACCAACTGCAGTCAGGAACGAACCCCTGACTATAATTTCCTTTTTTTAGACATTATTCTTCTACAAAAACGCTGCAAATTCTTACACAGGGGTTGGTTGTTCGTCAGACCAGGCGCATGGAAACTTATTTAAAACATGGGAGAAATGGGGAAAACGGTGGTGCGGCGGTCCCAGACCCATTCCATCGATTCAGGATCCAAAATTTAGTGGAAAATGATCCCCACACGCCCAGGTACCGGAAATCTCGAAAACGCATATGCAAATGGGTAATATAACCCAATTTGACCCATAACTTCTTCCAGTGGTGCAAGACGTCCTGGACCCACTTCATTGATCAGCTCCAAATTTAGCGGAAAATGATACCCCCACAGCCTAGGTTCCAGAAATCTCAAAAACACATATTCAAAATGGGTAATTATACCCAATTTGACCCATAACTTTTTCCAGTGGGTGCCATCGTCCTGAGACCCTTTCATTTGATTCAGCGTCCAAAATTTTAGTGGAAAATGATACCCCCTCGCCTAGATCGCCCAAAATCTCGAAAATCCATTTTTTCAAAAAACACATTTTGACCCTACCCGCCCAAATTTGGTCCGATCGTGAAAAGCTTGGAGGACCGTCTAGGCCGGGAACAACCTCTGACCCAAATTTCAGAGTTTTAGAAAATTTTCTACTACCAAAAACGGCTGTGGACGGCGGCACGGACATTCAGCCTGTATTTTAAGATCTAGACACCTTGAAACGCTCCAAGACGAGATTTCGGGGGCAAATTGGCGAAGGTTGTATTATGACATGAAAAGACATAGGTTGATTATTAAGGTAATAACCAACCAAAACTGAAAACGTACTGCCATTTGAGCGAGGATGATGGCGGTGGGTCATTGCTCTTCATTAAACTATCAGTACATTTGGAAAATTTCTTTCGTAGTGATTGATGTTTGGAGATTGAGCTTTCTGGAGTAAGGTAGAATGTCAAGGAATAGCGTGACTATTCATAATTAAACTAATCACAACAATTGGAAGGGTGGTCCAATCTTTACTGAACATCTAATTTGGAGTGAACCCCTCAGTCTTGTTATTCGGTAATTTGGACGTTAGTAGACGTTAACTTTTGCATGCGCTCCCAGTTCCCGGAAGGCACGTTCCACTGTCGCGGATAACCCGTCGCGCGATGACGTCACCTTTCCCCCAGTTGTGAATCTCCTGTGGATCACAGTTATCAACCTGTTCGACGTGGAAGGGGCCGAACTGTGCACATGTGAGCCTTGAGCTCCAGGTTACTGATCTTCACTCATGCACTCGATTCTACCCGGCGCAAGACGGTAACAGTTGTGTATTAGGAAGGCAAATGTTTTTTAGCCCCCATCCGAAAACTCCCGCTAAATTAATCCACCGTTAATTGACACCACCAGTGATCATGTCCTGGAAAACAACAAATCAGTTGCGCGATGACTTTTTCAATGTTTCTGTGAATTTGGTGGATTATTCGTTCGTGAACCGCGGCGGATCTGAAGGCGTAGTCTGCGACCGGCTGGAAGGGGCATTCCTGGATGCAACCAATACGCGATGTATTCTGAAGGAAGTAAGTTAATTTTGATATAAACATATTCTCACCGAATTAGGTCTTAGCTGCTGTTTAGCAAATTCAGGATTAACCAACGGAAAATTGGCGCAGAGGACAGAAATTACTTTTGAAAGTCGCGAAAACGTTTTATATACGTAAAAAAAAAACGCTGCCAGATTCTTCCACGGTTTGGATTCCACCTCCAAAATTGTAGGTTGAAAATGATACCCCACACGTCTAGATCGCCGAGAATCTCAAAAATACATTTATTTTCCTTGAAAGATTCCTTGAATGATAGTTTCATGGTGTGTTTTAGTAGTAGACAATTTTCCAAAAATCTGAAATTTGGGTCAGGGGTCTGCTCCTGGTCTAGGTCGGTCCTCGAAACTGTTCAGCCCAAAATCGGACAAATTTGGCGGGTTGGGGGTCGTAATGGTATTCCCAAAAATGGGATTTTCGAGATTTGGCGGTCTAGGCGAGTGTCTCGGTAGCAATTTTCCACTAATTTTGGACGACTGAATCCAATGAAAATGGGTCCCAGAACGATTGGCACCCACCAGAAGAGGTTACGGGTCATAATGGGTATCTTTCTAGGTACCTATTTTGAACGTGGGTTCTCAAGATTTCTGGTGAGCATGGAGACTCATTCCAATCGATTCAGCGTCCCCAAATTAGTCGAAAATGACACCCCACACGACTAGGTACCAGAAATCCAAAAACGATTGGAACCACAAGGAAACGTTGGTCACATGGGTGCCTATCTTCCCATTCTGAATGTGTGTTTTCGGGATTTCTGGTACCTAGGCGTGTACGGCATCATTTTCGACTAACGCTGATTAGTTTGGAATGAATCTCCATGCTAGTCCGAGGTTTTAATTTACTTGATTGACTCCGCATATAAAATATTCACTTCGAGACAGGACGGCAGACATAACTGCCTAGGGTGTTCAATACGTCGGTAGGCTAAGAATAAATTATTATACAATATTTTATAGATGGGTACCGGGTTTTAATGTCTAGATTTATTTATAATCTCAGATCCTCGATATCGTAACTAATTCCCACTTCCGAGTACTAGGCATTGAAAATTGATCAGTAACGTGGATGGACTGTGGGTTTGGAGTGCTCCGAACTGATTCCAATCGATACAGCGTCCAACATTTAACGGAAAATGATACCCCACGAGCATAGATCGCCAAAAATCTCGGAAATTCATTCGCCATTTCGGTGTTCTAGGCATTTTTTTTTTTCTAATCAGTCTTAAATCTTTTTTTTTTACTATTTCCGGATTCATCTTTCAAGAATCATGGTATTTCTGACTTTATGATAATTTAACACTTCCATTTCGCTCGCATTATTGATGCCATGAATGTATGGAGAGGCCGGTGAAGTCGAACAAGAGAGGAAAAAGTCATGACGAGATAATGACGTCTGACATGGGCCGCATGTAGCAGTCAGAATAGTGATCGAAGTTGGTATAATAGAGCAATCAGAAATGCATTTGAGGAAAAGTGACTAAAAGTTTCCTCTCCGCAAGGAAAATGGAGACTCGTGGTCAATCTCAGCTCAGTCGTCGATGTAGATGGCGATCTTATTGATCTACGTTTTAAAGAATAGTTATAGTAGGTGTTTAGTAGCCTGCAAATGGTGAGGACAAATCGACCCGAGAGGATTCCTAGTCCAACAAAACTATTAGGCCGGGTACACACGTTGAGGATTCCGGAGAGGATTCCTCGTTTATTCGATTCCTCTCCGCCGACGGACCGTGTTGGACGGTCGAGCCTTCAGTTGAGGAGCGAGCCACCGAACAGTGCTCGCAGGCTTTCCAATTTTTGGATAGGCACCTGAGGAGGTGGGCGGTTCCGGTTCCCGTGAAATGGAACCACTTTCTCAATCAAGTTGGATGAGGGTGATGGTTTGTATGTATTGCGTCGGTATCGTCCAACAGTGGACGTTCCTCGTTAATTTTTCACAGTTTCCTCGAAAGGCCTCTCGGTGTCGAAAACAACCTTGGGCCGAAAGCTCCTGGTTTTCCCGTAAGTGGATGTGCTCCGTCCGGCCCGCCGCCTCAGAGGTTTTCCTCGAGGAATCCCTCTTCGGAATCCTCTCCGGAATCCTCAAGTGTGGTACCCGGCCTTAATTAATAGGAGCAAGACGGAAAAGCAAGCAGTGTCAGGGTACGTTGTTGAGTCACGATGTTTGAAATTTGGAGCCATGTGGTGATCCCAACCCATCACGTCGAAAGATTTTGAACGTTTCAAGGTTTCTAGATCAAAGAGGCATGTGTCCGTCCAGCGTCCATGCCATTTTTGGTAGCGAAAATCTTCAAAAAATCTGAAATTTCGGTCAGGGGCCCATTTCTGGCTCTAGTTGGTCCTCGAAACGTCCATAATTTAGTACAAAATGAGACCCCACACGCCTTGAATGCTGATATACCAAGTTTCGAAAAACACAGTTTGGCCCCTACACTCCTGGAGAGGGAATTTAGATTTTAGAAAATTTTCACACCATTAATAGGCGACGAACATTCGCTTAGTTCTGAGTACTAGACACTTAGCAAGTTCCCAGAAAAATCCTCTGACAAAGAACATGGAGCCTCACTCCAATCGATTCAGGGTCCAACATTTAGTAAAAAATGATACCCTACTCTCCTTGGTACTGGAAATCTCGCTAAAACATTCGAAATAAGTAAGGAACTAGATTTTTTTTTAAAACTTCATTTTACTCAATATACCCCTTCCGATATGGCGCCAATCGTTCCGGGTCAACAATTTAGTCAAAAAAATATGATTCCCCAAACGCACTAGACAACCGAAAATCTAGAAAATTAATTTTTTGAAAGCACATTTTAAACCCTAACCCCACTTCCACCCAAATTTGGTTCGATGAGACAAAAACGCTGCAAATTCTTACACACGGGTTGGGTTATTCCTCGGAGCGACGCATGCTGAGACTCTTTCTTCAACATGGGGAAAATGGGGGACAGTGGGTGTGGGGCGGGTCCGGACCATTCCAATCGATGAGGATCACACAATTGGAAGTGGAAAATGATACCCCACACGCGCCTTAGTTAGGCAATCTCGAAACACACACATTCGAAATGGGTAGATAGCACCCATTTTGACCATCACCTCATCCAAAAGGGTACCAGATCGTTCCGGGACCCGTTAATTTGAATCAGCGTCCAACATTTAGGCGGGAAAATCATGCCCTACAAAACGCCCGGGTAGCAGAAATCTCCTAAACACATATTCAAACATGGGGAAAATTGGGAAAACAGTTGGTGGTGGGTTTCCGGACCCTTTCAATCGAATCCAGGGTCCATAATTTTAGTGACAATGATACCCCACACGCCTAGGTGCCAGAAATTTTGGCCGAATCGGAGAGATTGACTTTTTGCATGAAAACAGGTTGATTATTCAAGGAATAACCAACCAAAACAGAGCAACTAGAGCCGGAAACGGGTCAATCCCTGACCAATTTTAAGTTTTTAGAAATTTTTCTACCATCGAAATCAGCGTGGACGGCGGACGGACATTTGCTTATTTTGATCTAGACACCTTGAAACGCCCAGAAACCAATTTCTGCATGAAAACATAGCAATAGACTTTTGGGAAATTGCAAACCGGCGCTACAGTGCGCCCCAATACAAGCGAAGGAATTGATTGCTTCTTTTTCACCACGCCAATTTTTGATATTCTATTAGCATGACGTGGTGAATAGCGTAGCGTAGAAAAAGCAAGACCGTAGGGCCTCGCATTTCAGGCGACGCGGAGTTAACTTGATTTGAACACGAGATGTAGCATGTGTGTTCCTCGTTGAAAAAGAATTCCCTCTATTTGGGAAACCCGGGTTTTGGAGGACGTCGACCGAGCGCGAATATAAACACAGGAAAAGCCTACATTTCTGAGAGTGGAAATCCCCTAAAACTAGGATAGTTGCTTTTGTCAGGGTTACTCCCATTGAACGGTGTTTTCGTGATATTTTGAGTGTAAATATTTGATTGTACAAACAGGCGTGCTTGACCGTTTGGTAGAGATTGAGGTCACCCTGATTGGATATATTATTGTCAGGCTTGTTCGTTTTGGTTGGTTATTCCTTGAATATTAGTTTCAAGGTGTCTAGATCAAAATTTGCAAATGTCCGTCCGCCGTACCCTGTCCACAAAGATTTTGGTAGTCTACAATTTTCCAAAAATTTGAAATACTTATGAGGGGTTTGTTTCAGGTTCTAGTTGGCCCTCAGACCTTTTCAGCCCGATCGGACAAAA
>CM034004.1:14462374-14489467 GCA_019603395.1 Cyrtorhinus lividipennis
TTCGAGCTACAATTTCTAGTTGAATAGTGAGAGATGAATCGACGTATCAAACTTTTTGAAGTTGCATCAATAATCCTACGATCCCCACTTTTATTATATTTGGAACGAACACTTGAAGCGAATCACACCACAATTGGACTTCTTGGTAAAAATCACACTCGATTGTTCCGCAAAGCGGTTTTTCCTGCGAGAAAAGCCTGAAGGGAAGTTCTTTGTTTTTTCTTCTCGCGGCTCCCTACTTATCGATTAAGTCGACCGAAGTTGCCGTTTCACCTATTTCTTTTCTCAACGGGCACATTTACCCCTCACCCCACCCGTCATATACGGCTTTTTCATTGTGTTCCATTGTTTTCTTCAACAACTTATCACGTTCCGTTTGTTGAGCCGGCAATCAGCCGGTCCATCATTCTTGGAACACGAGTTTCGAGGCCATCCGTTTCTCTCTAGGACAAAGTTCTTTCCGTTTTCCGGAAAAGATTGCTCTGAAAAAGCGACAGTTCCCCCACCAGAGTAATTGTCAAAATGACTAAAGGCACTTAGGTGTCAACAGTTGTGTTACTATCACCAAACAATTCATAATAACAACAACACTGTTACAGTTGTCTCGAGCTTCAAGATGTCTCGATTCCGAATCGAAAATCATAGTCATTGATTCGTTTCAGGATCTTTTAGGTTCTTGAAAGTCATTGGCCCAATCGCTACAGAGAAAAAACTGAACATTTGATGATGGTTTTTAAGGATTCAGGCTTGTGGCGAATCAAGTTTCACTGAATTCCAGATACTGAATCGATTAAGAACTCAAGAGAGTGGTCTTACATGAAAAGTTATTCTCCCGGCGGCAGTATTGTGTTGAATTTAGTGTTTTGGAAGAGAACGCATTTTGTGAAGGATTCGTGAAGAGAGTGGTTACGTATATCTCTCAATCTAAGTCTCTTCTAAGTTATCCACCGTACGTATTTTACGTTTTTCGGTCGGTACGTATCAAATGAGTTGAAATTGATTGAAACTTGAAAAAAAAAAAAAAAAAAAAAAAAAAAAAAAACTGCCGAAAGAAACGCATATGAAAGGAAAGACAGAACCACTCTTGGGAATCGACGCGTATGATTTAACCTAGATGAGTTGACTATGTCGAAGAGAGTCCTTGGTAACGAGATATGGGCCGCCACCGTCCATGTTGACTCCGGAGTTACGTTTCTTGAAGGCTTCTTCCCTTCACACGGGTATGAGCCTTCTATAGGAGCTCAAGCAGTTAAGCTTCAGATCCAAAGGATCAGTATCGTCACCCACTTGAGCCTTCAAACGCTTTTCTCGCAATCTTCCCGCCAGCCCGTCATTTCTTAACAGAATCCGCCTCCGGCTCCCCCCACTTCGCTCAGCGGGTTTATCTCCCTCATCTTCGGTGTACTTTTTTTTTATTCGTTCTATTTTTGTCCTCGACTCCCTTCACTGTTTCATCCAGAGCCGTTTTCTTCGGGAACTTTCTTTTCGAGGATTATTCCTCAGGTTTTGACATTCATTTAGAAAGCGAGTCCAGCGATCGGTAGTAACTTGTTCTAGCTGTATTTCCTTGCACAATATAATTTTTGGAATAGTAACTTTGGATTGAAATTTCTATTAAAATGAGTCTCCATACGCCTGGTCCGAGGAATAACCAACCCCCGTGAAAGATTTTGCAGAGTTCTCCATTTCAAACACTTGCTAAGGTGATTTGACTGAGTGGATAACGTTATTTTATTTAAATCATATTTTACGTTGTCCTTGAAAGGTTCTGCGAGTGGTTAGCAAAATTTTTAGCATATAGCCCAGTTATGTCGTCGATTTTTATAGGAGTTCCGGTTTTAATTGCCTCAGAAATATTTTATAAGGAGTATTCAGGACCTTCCTCAGCCGTCTGGCTGGTTATGTATCAGGCAAAGAATTCATTTTCCGTTTAGTACGAAGCTGAATTTTCATGTCGGTTCAGTGTTGATAGGTACTTTTGATAACTGCCTAGAATGTGTGTTCATCTGTATCTGTAATGCCACCGAGACGGAATCCAATAAAGTTTATCATCCTACTGTTTATCTGGCACATGATTTCTCAGAGACTTGATCGGTTGTAGGATTGGATCGAATGAAAATTTCATTCTTCCAAGAAAACCCATTATTATTTGCAATAAAGGTTATGGATAAACTTTTTTTCTCCGGAAATGTCGAAAATACTCATTCCGTGTATTCAGACTTGCGGGGGAAAAGTAAACTGTACCAAGCTCAATAATAAAGATCCCCTCTGACCCTCGATGGGACACAAATAATAACCAACCCCTGACAAACACTTGAGAAACTTCCGAATGCCGGCGACCATTTCTCAGGGTGAGAGTTATCGAATGCGGTTACGGGACAAAACGTGCGGAAAAACGTCTGGTTCGGAGAGGAAAATCCCTTGTGTGTGAAGGAATATTCCACCCAAGTTCGATGTTTTCGTATTTTCCGATCGAGAGTTGTTAAAGAAGGGACGTTATCAATTTCCTTCCAAAGTTCCTCGACGACGTGGTGGGTTTATGGTGGAGGGGAATGTGTTCGAAACAGGCACGAGAATCATTGTTGAACCCCTCAAGTTCGTCTCAACTGATAAAATCATTGTATTTTTTCAGGCGATCTAAGTTTTTGCTCGTATCTTGGCAATGAAAAATATCAGTTGAAATGAATCATAAACCTGTCAGTGTGGACTTGGAGGTTTTTTCGTTGAGAAATGGGGTAACATGGGGCAGGGTGAAATTGCGTCTCTTTCCAGCCTATAAAAAGGCCTGCACAAGGCAGTGTGTGGATTACTTGTCCACTTTTGTGGTTTCTAATATGCTTAAACTATCGCCTCTCTGTTGCCCAATCCCAGGCAAACTCACTTGTTAATTTTTCAAGTGATATTAAGTGGTGGCCTTTTTATCCCGCCAATGGTACCTAGGCTTTATGTACACCTATCAAAATAACTTTGCTCAACTGTTTGCATCTCCAATGTTATATGGCCAGCAAGTTTTAGCCATTCAGCTCAGCTCATCATTCCATTCCAAAATAACATTGCTCAACTGGTTGCATGTCTAACGTTGTATCCCTGGACCAGCAAGCTTAAACCTGTTCAGTCCAAACAATTCCATTAGTTCATTCCGAAGAAACTCCACCCTAATGGTGGCACCTTTTACATTGCATCCCAGGACAAGCGAGTTCAAATTGTTCAGTTCATGCTAGTCGTTGATTCAGATTAAATTTGATCATCTGGTGTCATCTCTAACGTTGCATCCCAGGACAAGAGTGTTCCATACTTGTGTGCACCACAGTTTATTATTCTAAGCGGATCTCGTTAGTGTGGGAAAGCTCTCTGGGAGGCGCGGCAATCGAATCTCAACGATTCAGCATCCAAAATTTAGTTGAAAATGATATCTTGCACGCCTAGGAGGAGGGAAGGAAAAGGAAAGACCATGTCACTAGGCTTAAACGATAGCACATTGTTGCCAAATTTGATTTCATGACAATTTGAGATACTACACTGATTGTTTTCATGATTATTTCAGCAAGATGTTCTGTTGAAGTTCACCCTTACTCAGTCCTGCAGCACTCCAACTTGGCCTTATCCCCTGTGCGTGTAGAATGATCGTCGTCCATCACATATCAGGTAGAGGAAATACGGTGGCAAACTCGGGACCCATCAATATCCCCGAAGGGTATGCGAAAACGCTCAGGTTCCTCTTCATCTCGTCCCTTTTCATTTTAAGCCGCGGGCTTGATGCGATTAGTTGGAAGTGTCAATGGGGAGTCCAATTTCAGCTCTCCTGACGACTCCGACGCAGTTATCTCGCTGCCGTTGGAGACCGTCCCCAGATTTGCTTCGGATTAGTTGGTCGGTTGGTGCTGTAGTGTGGGTCGCAAGAGAGGGGAGGGATTCACGTTTAAACGTAAAGCTGGGGCTCTCTCCTGCTAGGCTAACATGGAAATTGGATTGCAATTCTAATTCCTGACGGTTCTTCCGAAGGATGATGGAGCTTTTAATCGGAAGGAATCGTATCACGGAATAACATCCCGTTATTTCTCGTTGGGTGGGTTCCTACGTACTGTCAAAAATCAATAAGGAAACCTGTTGAGGTCTAGTTTGAACTGACAATTTCCTTGAAACTGGGAGTCATTAAGTGGTGGTTGATGAGATGGATTGAGAAGATCGACTGAAGACGTACCACCAGATTCCTTCCAGCAGTCAGTCGTTCATCTAAGGATGCTCATATTCCACTTTTATAGTAACTGCCCGCATTGTCCCCCCTGACAGCCACTCAATCAATTTCCCGTGGTCTAAAAAGGCTGTGTGACAAATTTTAGCACAAAAAAAAAAAAAAAACTTTGGTTTGGGTAACTTCGACTGAGATTCTTACGAAAAATTGTTTAGTAGGTAACCTCGGAATGTTTCCTTATGAGGCAACAAGGTCGTTTTCGCAGAATTTCATGTCCAATACCGGTATCAAATGGTTTGTACTGTTCGGGGCAGTTTAGCCTCGTTACGCGGAATGTTTAATTTCCTACTCATTTCGCATTTAGGTCGGCTTTTCTGTACCTTCCATGAAATGGTCATTGTATTGGTTGATTAATATTCATCAACCCTTTGTGCGCTTTCACATGCATTCGTGACCGAATTCCTTTATTGCATTGGTTGTTTGATGTTACGTATTTAAAGGGTATGTTCGGGAAAAACATTTTGTTGTTCAAGTTTCATGTTCCTCGATGGCCTTTTTACACAATATGATACGATACAATACGTGGGTTGGCCGGTATGTTTTTACTAATAAGGCGCAACACGGTGGTTGATTTTGGATCTCTCTGAATGCCGGCAATATTATAGCCAGTGATTGGGTGGTCAACTCGTGAATTTCATACCCGCGAGGCTTTTTGGTTTATTATTTTCTGGCCCGGTGAGGCCAATCTCTCTGCAGATATGTTCCAAAATTTGGCGATTTGTGTTAAGGATGTCCAGATTTTTAAAAAAAATGCTTATCTTGCTTGTATGGAAAAGAATAATTATATTTGGGAGGTCTCTAAAGTAGTATTCGCTTTAAAAGTTTGTCATATTTTGTTGCAGTTGCCAGTTGTAGACATGAGCAGATAACGCGTTGTGCGGGTCTGCCGGCGGCTGCTCCGGAAAGGCTGCCGACAAAAAATGTGCTTCGCGTGTGATCCGAATGGATCAACAACCAGTTCTTTCATTAACCGATTTTCCTTATATTAATTTGAAGCAAATATCACAATATAATTTTTCAAATGTATACCAATTTTTCCCACAAAAAAATAACCAAGATGCCCTTCTTGACCCATGCGAGCCTTTAGTTGCTCTCAATCGATTCAGCGTCCAAATTAAGCAGAAAATGATACCTCACGAGCCTATTGGTCAGAAGTCTCAAGAAACCACCCAGAACTTGCCTCCGTTTTGGGCTACTGGGCTGGGTAGTTCGAGGGCCAACCGAACAGGCGGAAACGATTATTCATTATCCATTTTGTTGTCAGAGGTCGCAGATCTAGTCTAGCGACTTCATCCCTGTCCAGTCCAGATATAGACTGTGGTATTAGTTCACCTTCAGTGAAAAATGTAGTTTCTGTTGTCGAGTCTAATCTAGTGTGTTTTTCAATCTGTAGTTTGTTCAGTATGTAGATTCTTGTCTCCAGGCTAGTTTTGAACAGCCACCAGTCACTGCTTTGTTCTCTGTAACATCAAACCCAATGGATGGGTTCAAGTTCGTCCAGATGATGATAGATATCCACGCTCGTACCTAATGATTGAATAAAGACTGAATATCCTCTTTTCTTACAACAAGAGCAAACGTGTTTGTAAGAAGACAGACAAGTTTTATTTCTGTTGGTCCAATTAATTTACTCTGGAGATAAATCCGCTGGTCCCAATGTGCAAGGAGCATCTAGGATAATATACTGTTCTGATGAACAATGCTTGGAGTTTTTTCTGTGCACATGCGCTCTCATTTGTTGTTTTCCAGCATATGCCGAACCTTTCAACTGTGGCGGACACAGTCATCAACCCAGTAGAGTTGGTAGCCCAACATGGTGATCGGTGTCGTTTTTATCCCGTCTACCATATTGTTCAAATTCAGCCATTTAGCACGTATTTGCGGAATGTCAAGAAAGCAGGAAAGTTCGGTAAGCCAAGGGAAACATGTGCTCTTTTGCGGTGAGCCTTTTGTCGTGATATCTGCATTTACTCGCACCGGTTCAAGGGTAAACGTAAACACCCTGGCGAACTTGTCGATAGAAAGGATAGAAAATAGAGCGAGGTCCAACGACGCTTTTGTTAAGGTTGGGGTTAAAAGCTAAATAGCTACGTCTGCGTTTTCCCTCCAACGGTCTTTGTAATCCCTTTAATTAAAGCCTCTCAGACCTTGAAATATCAGTGCGCTGACGATTCCTGAGAGAGACGTATTATGGTTTGATGAAAACCGGCTTCGATGAGAACGGATTTTTCCTTTACCGCTACTACAACTATTAAGTTGTTTCTCGTTTAGAGCACATAGTGACACACGTTTAGAGACACAGCAGGGACACGATAGTGACGGTCTAATGCGTTTTCCCGAGCCCTTCAGGTAGTTGCGCATCTTTTTATACGTTGGGTCTTTTTTGTCCTGTCCACTTCAAATTCAAATTTTATTGTGATAAATAGGGATGCCAAATGAAAGTGGTAGATGTCCTCCCATTTTCCCGGTTGATTTCTCACCATTGGGAATGGCTTGAATAGCCAATCTCAGGTTTATAATTATACTACCCAGTATATCATGAATATTGAGTTGACACTCGGAGTTCATTACTACCCCTCACTACCCATCAGGAAGACAGTGGTTTCAGCTGATTTGGCTTCTACTCGAACGCACGCCATCTTGGGACGCCGCTTCTCAGCTTGTCTTCTCAGCTCTCATCTGAAATACTACACTTTGCTATCCTGGTACCTAGCCTGTGGGGTATCATTTTCCACTAAATTTTGGACGCTGAATCCATTGGAATGGGTCCGGGACCCGCCAAACCCACTGTTTCCCCCATTTTCCCCATGTAGAAGAAATGAGTCTTCATGCGCCTGGTCCGAGGAATAACCAACAAATTCGAAGTTCGAATTCGGAATTCGCAGCGTTTTATAATCATGAGCGGCGCAAAACCCCGTTTGGAATCATTGAGGCTCTGAATAAGTTATCTTACTCTAAACAAACAAACGGTTGGTTGGCGGCTAAATATATAACTTCATTTCGTTTGCTTTTTTCCTCATCGCGTCCTTGGTGTTCGGCTGATTCATTTCCGATAACGCTTGAACTCGCCCTGAATTCATCATTCTCTCTTCGTTTCTTTCTCCACTCGTCATGTCGCTTGAGCTCCGATTGATCACACTAATTGGATAATAGAGGCTGGAGTTTTATTTGGTTGGCCCAGAAGTTGATTGAACTGCTTCGTGTTCGCCTAGGATTTGCATAGGGTCGATGATTGCATTATTCAGTAACGGCCACAACATTAAAGTCACGGTTTATCGTAGTTTTTAGGTATTCGAGGCATCAGACTCTCGTATAGTCTCTTGTAAAAAAAAAGTATTTTGAGTTCAGTTCGAAGTATACATTCTGCATGCACTAAGAGCGTAACCCTTTTTTGATATTAATTATGAAGAACACAAAGCAACTCCACGAAGGTAGCCAACAGCTGAGGAGTGAGGTAATGAATACGTAGGCCATGTATTCCTTGCATGTACATTCCTTAGACAACGGCATAATGTAAGAAATCTGGAACTTTCTAAAAGGTAATTTAAAAAACGCTGCAAATTCTTACACACGAGTTGGTAATTCCTCGGAGCAGGCGCATGGAGACTCATTTCTTCAACATAGGGGAAAACGGGGGAAACAGTTGGTGTGGCGGGTCCCAGACCCATTCCAATTAGTTCAGGATCCAAAATATAGTGGAAAATGATACCCCACACGCCTAGGTACCAGAAATCTGGAAAATACATATTCAAAATGGGTAGATAGGCACCCATTTTGACCCATAACCTCATCCAGAGGGTGCAAATCGTTTCCGGACCCATTTCATTGGATTCAGCGTCCAAAATTAAGTGGAAAATGATACCCCACACGCCTAGATTGCAAAAAATCTCAAAAATCCATTTTTCGAAATACACATTTTGACCCCTACCCCGCCAAATTTGATCTTATCGGGTTGAAAAGTTATGAGGAGCAAATAGTGCCGGGAACGGACCCCTGACCCAAATTTAAGATTTTTAGAAAAATTTCTACTACCAATGGACGGCGGATGGACATTTGACTTTTTTGATCAAGACACTTTGAAACGCCCAGAAATTTTTTTTTTGGCCGAATCGTAGAGATTGACTTTAAGCATGAAAACAGGTTATTTATGCAAGGAATAACCAACCAAAATGTATTATATGTCTTACTTTCCGTCCGTGTAGAATAAGTTTTTTTCCGGCCTACAAATGGCGATAAATACCACATTCGTGCATTTGCTGTCAATTTGACAATAGGGAGATTTTTTCACAATTCAATACCCTTCTCGGATGAAACAAAGAACAGGGACCGCTGTCACTAAGGTCGCTTGATAACGCTACGACTGCATGTATCGATATGCATCACAGGCGCATTTCAATCCGTCGCCAATCCGTTAGTTATCTCATTTTTTTTATTCATTCATAAATTTTTTTATTCAATTAATTCATAAATTTATATTAGTTATCTCATATTTCTAATTTCAAACGTGGCGCGAGAGCCTACGATGTCAGGCATATCGATTGGTCGTGGTATATCGATTATATTGCCTTATCAGAGGAAGCCATCCCTGTTCTTTCATTTCACCCCCTTCTCAGGTAAAAGACGACGGGTTTGAGGCACAGCTAAAGCACAAATAAAGTAAATTTACGAGGTTTTGGACTATTTTGACTGTATAATAAAATCCTATTTGTTATAAAGATTTCCAAATCCAAATTTGTATTTGTCATTTATTTCTGGAATCAGTCACATGCCTGAGTCCCAGTCCGAAATGACAGGCAGCAATGTGGTTCATTCTTGACATTTCCTGGTGTTTTAGAAGGGTGTGATGGCGAGTGATAAGAAATATTCAAACGCGGAAATTCACGAAGTATTTTGGAACATTTGGAGGAGGAAAAAGAGGGGCTGGGAATCTAGCGATTCAGGAGATGATATCGAAATTCGTGATTCCTCGGATACAAGAGAGAAATTGTATGACGCTACTGAAGAAAGGATTTTCTCCTTGAAATGGGGATGGATCACATCAATCCCTTAGCTCAAGGCCGAGAAAATAGGAAGAACATTTCTAAGCCACTCCGAACGACTATAATTTTTGTTTTCGGCGGAAATCCTGCTGAGAGACAACTTTCTGGTGACGGTAACTTACTCCATTATTTGGAAAAACAAGTCATTTGTGCCTTTTGTGACAGAAGAATAGACAGGAAAAGAAAACTCTTGTGCGTCCAGGTAATGGGTGGGATGGGTAGGAGTTAAAATGTGTATTTTGAAAAATGGATTTTCGAGTTTTTTTGTGACATAGGCGTGTGGGGTATCATTTTCCACTAAATTTTGGACTCTGAATCCAATAAGACGGGTTCCAGAACGATTGGCGCCCACTGGAAGAGGTTATAGGTCAATAGGAGTAATGTATCTATCTATATTAGGAAGATAGTCGGTCATACCTAGCTTGTTTGGTACGATGGGCGAGCGCTTTCGACGTGAAGACATCATTGTTAAGCCAACCTATATAGAGGAAACGGGAGATGGTACTGAGGCTTGTTAAGGTCAGGGGAAGGGTGGGAAGTGAATCGGGGAGTGTATGAGGGTGGTAGAGGGGAGGATATTCCAGAAAGAAGGACTAAACACCACTTTCAACCCAAAACAGATGATAAACGATCCTCAACACCACCATAGAACAAAATGACTCCCATACAAACAGTGGAGTATACAAACTAACCTGCACATGCAACCACATATACATAGGTCTAACTGGACGCTCACTCAAAACATGCTTCAACGACCATATCCGATCAGAACGGAAAAATGTGACTCTAATTTCGCCAACCACCTACACAAACACCCACACGACCCAACAAACATCCAAACCTGCATGAAACAAATCCACCCACAAGAAAAAGGACGCAAACTGAACACACAAGAGAACATGTAAATATACAAACTAAAACACTTTGACAGATGCATCATCAACGAACAATTGAACAACTCCTCCGACACCATATTCACACCACTCAAACTACTTGACCAATCAAGCAGAAGAACACATACAACACAAAACTAATATAGCTTCAATGGTACCAATTCCATTCTTCCATAGCTTTTCTTGCCATAATGTAGTTAAAGTCATTAATAATATGTTATCTTACAATATACTTAATCCTGTCCATTATAACAAATACCCAGGAAGAACATATAAATTATAAATGATAACTTAGTTCTAATAGAAAACACATGCCAGCATAATTCATCCCACTTTCTACCCCCTATCCACCCCCATCAACCAGACCCCCCTCTACCACCCTCATTCACTCCCACTTTCACTTCACGCCCTCCCCCTGACCTTTATAAACCCCAGTACTTTCTTCCATATCCTCTACAGTTGGCTTGGCAATGATCATGGATTCCATGGGCAATGATGTCTTCACATTGAAAGGGCTTGCCCACCATATTGTTGGGAGATTACACTTGCACCAATCTCCTGGGCAATCAGCATTACAAGGTCAACAACCTGTGAAGGGCTAAGGGTCACTCTTGAACATTCGTGCATCCTATCAAATTGGCTGGAACCTTCCCACTTGCTCGAGACAACACGTCGAGTTCCCAGAACCAGGGAAGACTCGAGAAGGTTCTTGGCCAAGGGAGCAAGCATAAAAAGGGACTGAGGAGGAGTTCAGTTCACCATTCATTACAACCATGTATTGTGCCTTGTGATTGTGTAAGTGTGTGAATGAGGACAGTGTATTTGAGTGAACAATTGTAATAAATTATTTACAAAGAACATAAATCATTACAATACCAAACATGCTAGGAAGAGACCTTCCTAATATATTCATTCTCTCTACCGGACCTAACCCTATACATTCAATACGTAACGTATCTACCTATTTCAAAAGTGGGTATTTGAGTTTTCTGGTACCTAGGCGTGTGGGGTATCATTTTCCACTAAATTTTGGACGCTGAATTGATTGGAATGAGTCCAGAACACTTCATGCCCACTGTTTTCCTCATTTCCCCCATGATTCTGGTCCTAGTAATAACCAACCTTTGTGAAAGAATTCGCGTTTTTTTGTTGAATCTTGCAAAATCGTATTCAAACCATTTAAATGTGATTTAATTGCGTTCGCTGGTCACATTCCTCACCTCGAATTGGTACTGTATCCAATTACATATTGTAATTATATGTGCTATATGACTGTTTCAGTACATGGATGACCATGGACAGGTTGGAGCTCATTCTGGAGGAGCCGGACAAAATATTCTTTTCCGGAGAGGACGTCCGGGGTCAAGTTATGGTCTACCTATCAGCTAGTATCGCCGTCCAAGGTATGAACGATTTGGTGGAACATTTTTCTTGTTTATCGGAAATCTTGATATTACATTAGGACATTAGGAAAGTTGAGTTTGTAATCAGAATCACCATCGAATGGTATTCCGAGCGGCGGGATCATTCCTTTTCTCTACTTACTTTCTTTTTACTTACTTTCTCACAACTAGGTCACTATTCATCAAATTCAAGTTTAACAAGAACAATACGCTCTTCCCACGCTATCGAAATAGATGATTACGAAAAACTCTCATCGATCAGGAAAACTTCTACAATCCCTGGCTTTAGAAAGACGTTGTTTCAGCCCGGCTTTCAAGTTTTCCCCCGTTTCCCATCGTACTTCGACTGATGAAAGTTTTCAGAAAGCTACCTCTTGTTGAACCTCTTTTGATACAACCCTTCGCGATCATTGAGTCAAGTGCGGAACATAATGCGTCTGTGAATATTCATAGTGAACGGATATAAAGCCAATAAAACTGATTTCGCCAGTTGCTCGTTTCCGGTATTTTCGGGCGATATTTTGTTAAAACGCTGCAAATTCATTCACAGGGGTCGTTTATTCCTCGGATTAGGCGCATGGAGACTCATTTCATCAACATGGGGAAAATGGGGGAAACAGTGGGTGTAGCGGGTCCCGGACCCATTCCGACCGATTCAGGGTCCAAAATTTAGTGGAAAATTATACCACACACGCTTATGTACCAGAAATCTCGAAAAAACATTCGAAATGGGTAAAAAGGCACCCATTTTGACCCATAACCTCATTCAGAGGACCCCAATCGTTCCGGGACTCGTCTCATTCGATTTAGCGTCGAAAATTTAGTGGAAAATGATACCCCACACGCCTAGGTACCAGAAATCTCGAAAACACTCATTTTAAATGGGTGGATGGATACCCATTTTGACCCATAACCTCTTCGGGTGGGCGCAAACCGTACTGGGACCCATTTCATTGGACTCTGCGCCCACACATCTAAATCGCCAAAAATCTTGAAAATCAATTTTTTTCAAAAACACACTTTGACTCCTACCCCCCAAATTGGGTCCGATTTACTCCCATTTAGGCAGTTGGTGGGGGGGGGGGGGACTCGTGGGACACCCTGTATACTTCATTTTCATAAGGTACGACTCCATTGAGTGACATTCAAATTATGCCTTTGATATGAAACTAAATATACGGAAGGAAATAATTAGTTTGGAAATTCGCACTTCAAGAGAGATAAATATTTAGATAGGTACTGTGCTTGCTTGAGTCGGAATACGCCTGAATCCACTCAACCGAAAGAGCTGAATCAATTTGTCGTGCCAATTTTCTGCTCGACTTCAACACGATCGTGAAAGTACTAGTGATGACAAATTTATTGAAAATAATGACGTTTGCCCGAAACGTGTGAATAGAGGGATGGCGTTATTTGAAAAATTATTTGTGCGTTTCGTGGTTTTCGAACATTGGAAAGCCCATGCGGAGTCTCCTTATAGAAAAATAACGGCATTCAGGCCCGTTTTGAGGAGAACACACATTCGAAATGGGTAGATAGGTACCCATTTTGACCCATAACCTCATTCAGAGGGCGCTAATCGTTCCAGGAGCAATTTCGTAGGATTCAGCGTCCAAAATTTAGTGAAAAATGATACCCCAATCGCCTAGATCGCCAAAACATTCGCAAATCAATTTTTCAAAAAACACATTTTGACCCCTACCTCCCCAAATTTGGTCCGATCGGGTTGAAAATTTACGAGAACCAACAACAGCCGAGGACCCTGACCAATATTTCAGATTTTTAGAAAATTTATACTACCAAAAACGGTGCGGACGGCGGACGGACATTTGACTTTTTTGATCTAGACTCTTTGAAACGCTCAGAAACAAATTTTGTGCCGGGAGAGATTGACCTTTTGCATGAAAATATAGGGTGATTATTCAAGGAATAACCAACCAAAATTAACTGGAAGGTACTCCGAAAACTTCAAAGGCACGTTCGCGACTCCTTATTATACGAACCCCTAATCGCTTGTCTATCTCACCCCTATTACTACCCGGGACGTGTTGCGGGTTAGAAAACGTACTGTGGCTGTCGGGAAGAGATAAGTGCGAAGAATGGACCAGTTATACACTTACACGCTTCAAGTAACGGTAAAGAGCTTAGAGAAAAACAAGGGGAGTTAGTATTGAATGAAAGGCTGGAAAATTCGCTTAGCAGTTGAAAAGGAGAGGAACGAGAGGAAAGGAAGTGAAATCCTTACCGTTAAAGGGAAAGTGCAAACGGTCTTTTTTCCTTACAAGTTATATTGACAAAGCACTCAAGAGAAATCCCGGAAATCGGGTCAGGGTTTCTTGAAATGAAAAGAATCAATACGCAATATTAGAAGGTTTGTCGGTGACGGGAGGAAACCATGTTGACCCAAGGCGTGACAAGTTTCAGTCTAGTTGTATTTTACTACGGCTTTACTATTCACGAATCATTTTGCGGTTGTTTCGAAAAACATACTCTAACATAACAGGTGTAGTGGGGTAACAGTGTCTAATTGTTTTTGTAGCTCGTTTACTGAATTTTCCGCAGAGATAATAAAATGGCAGTGCCAGTAATAGGCATACCTACCAAAGCAGAAAAAATTCTTACAGAGGTAGTTACACACAGTATTGTATGCAAAATTCATTGGGCAACTGATAAAAACACAGATAAAAAACGCTGCAAATTATTTAACACTGGTTGGTTATTCCTCGGACCAAGAGCTTGGAGACTCTTTTCTTCTACATGGGGAAAATCGGGGAAACGATTTAGTGTCCAAAATTTAGTGGAAAATGATACCCCACATGCCTAGGTACCAGAACTCTTGAAAACACATATTCAAAATGGGTAGATAAATACCCATTTTCACCCATAACCACTTCCGGTGGGAACCAATCGTTCTGGAAACCGTCTCGTTGGATTCAGCGTCCAAAATTTGGTCAAAAATGATACCCTACACGCCAAGATCACCAATAATCTCGAATTTCCTTTTTTCACATTTCGATTTGTTTAAAGCAAAATAAACAAATTTTGTCATTATTCCGCGAAAATTGAGTCGAATCAAGAAACGAATAGCATCACGTGAATCAGCGTTAAAAAGGAATGAAAATTTATATGCCACACATTGAAGTTCACCATCTATCAATATTTGATAATTGTGGGGTTGCGCATTTGCGTGCTCGCTGAACCGGTTGCGCGCAATCAAACAAATTGGTTGAGTGATCCAATTTTCATAAAATTTTAGTAAGTCAATAAACAAATTGGGTTTCACAATGAAAATAGGAATGTGAGTGGCGCACGTTTGCGCAGTTGCGCAGGGTGCGCAATATGATATTTGAGATATTTGCAACAACAAAAAAATGTATAAAAGGTTTAAAAAATTTTGTTTCGTTTTGCTTACTGAACGATTTCAGGACAACTTGGAGGGGAAGGGGGGGGTTACTTGTATGACACCCTGTAAAAAGGCAAAACAGCAGCAGGCTTAATGAGTAACCCTGTAGAATTCCTGTATCTGTACTGTGGAACATTGTTTCCGAATTCAGCACTCGTATTCAGTTCTGCCTGTGAATGAAGAATCCCTCAACATCTCTAGTAGGTTCTCTCTTAAGCTGGGTTCACATGGACGCGGTTTCTTCGTTAGCGGTAACTGCGGTAGAATGGTGGGGGAAATATGTCCTGAGTTGGGTGTTCATATGGATGTGGTGCGGCAAGCGTTCTTGGAGCTGATTGGTGGCAAATTGGAGATAACAAAAATGAGATAACATGAGACGACAAAAACGGCTGGGAGAGCTGCGCCGAGACCCACTGCGCATGCGTTACTGCGGCAAATATCAAAATGACTTCAAAAGTTCACCTGCGGCAGCTGTGATAGACCCGTAGAGCCAATCAGATGGCCAAACGCGTTTGCTGCCCAATGGACTAACGGAAAAACCGCGGCCATTTGAACCGACCTTCACACCTAACTCCGCTAGGGCTTCACCATAGTAACTGGTGAGGGAATAAACCAAATGCATTCCTGTAGGACACCCTGTAAAGAGGCAAAACAGCAGCAGGCTTAATGAGCCACCCTGTAGAATCCCAGTATCTGTACTGTGGGACCTTGTTTCCGAATTCAGCACTCGTATTCAGTTCTGCCTGTGAATGTAGATCCCTCAACATCTCTAGTAGGTTCTGTCTTACACCCAACTCTGCTAGGGCTTCACCATAGTAACTGGTGAGGGAGGAAACCAAATGCATTTCTGTCCATCTACGGAACAGCAATAGGCCTTTCCTCTTTCCCTTGGATGTTGTCCCTGCAACCCCCGTCCCTGATGAATATGTGACATGCCAGCTGCTCCAATTGAATGGACTGATTCCTCCGTCAACACGATATAAATCGAAAATAGATGGACAGGTGTTTCTCACACCCCTGATATTCCGTCTGGCTGGTTTCATCCTACCGTTTGATTGCTAATAATCTGTAACACGTTGAAAACACAAACGACACATTGACGAATGAATAAAACGTTGGCTCGTCCGTATCTTCAATAACGTTCACCGGAGTAACTAACTACTTCGAAGATGAAGGAAAATAAACGATCAATTCTCTCGTTCGCTTCATCCTGGTAGACATCACTGCCAGTTGCTCGAGGATTTATTGTGGCAACGTTCCTATCGGTTCGGATGATAAATGAGCATGAACGGGCATGCTGGAAGAAATATCAGTTAGAGAATCTTCACTTTACTCGTAACATTCTCATACTTAATTCATGTGCGAACGAGGTAGGTTCGTTAAAATATGACAACAGAACTACCCAAATCCTGGAAAATAAATTGATTGCAGCAGTCGTTTCATATTCAACAGGTTTCAAATAGTCTGATTACATATGTACTGCGACTAAAATCCCAACTTAAATCCCTTTTGGTTAGTTATTCATAATCAAGGAATAACCACCTTAAATTGTCAAGCAAAATGCAACCTCTCCGATTAGCCCAAACAATTTTCTTTGGGCGTTTTAAGGTGTCTAGATCAAAATAAGCAAAATTCCGTACGCCGTCCGCAGTCCACGCCGGTTTGGTAGAAGAAAATTTTTTTTAAATATGAAATTTTGGTCAGGGGTTCGTTTCCGGCCCTAGTTGGTGCTCAAAACTATTCAGCTCGATTTGACAAAATTGGGCGGGGTAGGGGTCAAAATGTGTATTTCAAAAAACGCTGCAAATTCTTACACAGGGGTTGGTTATTCGTCACACCAGGCGCATGGAAACTTATTTAAAAACATGGGGGAAATGGGGAAAACGGTCGGTGCGGCGGGTCCCAGACCCATTCCAATCGATTCAGTGTCCATGATTTAGTGGAAAATGATACCCCACACGCCTAGGTACCAGAAATCTCGAAAACACATATTCGAAGTGGCTAGATAGGTTCCCATTTTGACCCATAACTTCATCCAGAGGGTGCTAATCGTTTCGTGACCCATTTCATTGAATTCAGCGTCCAAAATTTAGTGGAAAATGATACCCCACTCGCCTAGATCGCCCAAAATCTCGAAAATCCATTTTTCAAAAAACACATTTTGACCCCTACCCCACCCAAATTTGGTCCGATCGGGCTGAAAAGCTTGGAGGACCGTCCCAGGCCGGTTACAGACCCCTGACCCAAATTTCAGATTTTTAGAAAATTTTCTACTACCAAAAACGGCGTGGACGGCGGACGGCGGACGGCGTACGGCGTACGGCGTACGGCGGACGGCGGACGGCGGACGGACATTGACCTTTTTTGATCTAGACACCATGAAACGTCCAGAAAAAAATTTTGAGCCGAATCGGAGAGGTTGACCATTTGCATGAAAACATAGGTTGATTATTCAAGGAATAACCAACCAAAATGGGTTTTCGGCGATCTAGGCGTGTGGGGTATCATTTTCCACTAAATTATGGACGCTGATTCCAATGAGACGGGTCCCGGAACGATTGGCACCCTCTGGATGAGTTTATGGGTCAAAATGGGTGCCTCTCTACCCATTTTGAATTTTTTTTTTTTTTTTGAGATTTTTGGTACCTAGGCGTGTGGGGTATCATTTTCCAATTCAAATTTTGGTCCCTGAATCGATTGGAATGGGTCTGGAACCCGCCACACCCTCTGTTTCCCCCCATTTTCCTCTTGCTGAAGAAATGAGTCTCCATGCGCCTGGTCCGAGGAACAACCAACCCGTGTGTAAGAATTTGCAGCGTTTTTTTTTTTTTTTTTTTTTTTTTTTATCAACTATTTCTTTGAAAAAAAAAAAAAAAAAAAAAAAAAAAAAAAACACCCCATTTCTTACTGAATAAACTATTTTTCTTCTTCTCAAACACTGTAGATAATCAAGGCCCATGACCTATCACCAAACCAGACAACTGAATTCCTCACTACTTCTTAAGTGGGTTTTACTGTTGAACAAGGTAGCATGAGGAGCATGAAACGCACTCCAACAAGGGACTAGCAGCCAACAGGAACAGGGGTGTTACAGTAACAGAGATTGGTGATCAAGCAAAATGGAGGATCTATTACCGCCCAATTATGAATTTCTACGTCGTCACAAAAAGAACCGCATTTTCGTTGCAGTTCTTTCTTGCAGGCCTCACATTCGTGCCGCGGTCATTGATTTCACGTTGCGTTTGGACCATCGCGTGTTGAACACCGTCGCATCGCACTTCGTCAATCGCATAAATATATAATAGAAACTTCCGTCCCTTTGAAAATTTGTAGGCGAGAGGAACCTTAGCGCTAACAGAACTCAAAGTTTGCTCGTATGAGCTTGAATATTCAGTTCTTTGTTCCCTCGCATGTAGACGACACAAGAATAGAACTCGGTGACCCTCACGGTCAAGCAGTCATTTGTATCTGACCTGAAGAGTCTCCTTGAAAGGCTGTGGAATGAGAATTGCACCTTACATCGATTATTAGCAAATGGCTCTCTCCAACGTGGAATGCCATAATCGGCTTTGTGACATTTCTCTTTTAGTGCATCCCTGGTCGACTGTTTCACTTTAGATCTCGTCTTCGAGCTTCTTGAACATATTTCCATGCACAGCACAAGTTATGAATGTGTTTGGGATTCAGCTGAATCAATTTGCCAGGGTTTGTTCTGTGGGAGTTTTTAATGAAACCATAGATTTGTTCCTGTTGCCAGGTTTTAATAGAATATTTGGAGCACAAACACATGAACGAAAGGATCTAAAAATTATACTGCATAGTTGACTCTTACTTGATACAAGATGCCTTCTGCTTGGCTGATGGCACAAGATGGCTGACCAATGAGAGAAGGCGTTACAAGCTTTGTTTGAGTTCAAATTTAACCCGCCATAAGTTCTTCTGTTGTAAAACTTACTCCTCCTCAATTCCTGTTATCTAAAACTAGTCCTCATGGTCAAGCATTCATTCGTATCTGACCTGGAGAGTCTCCTTGAAATGCTGTGGAATGAGAATTGCACCTTACATCAATTATTAGCAAATGGCTCACTCCAACATGGAATGCCATAATCGGCTTTGTGACGTTTCCCTTTTAGTGCGTCCCTGGTTGGCTGTTTCACTTTAGATCTCGCCCTCGAGCTTTATGACCATATTTCCATAGTCTTTAATTCCTTCCTTCTGCACAGCACATGTTATGAATGTGTTTCAAATTCAGCTGAATCAGTTTTCCAGTGTTTGTTCTTCTGTTGTAGAACTTATGGTCAGAATGATGGGACATAAGTCTTCTGCTTCTCCTTAATTCTCATTATCTAAAACTAGTCCTCATAGTTAAGCATTTATTTGTATAAGACCTGAAAGTCTCCTTTGGAATGAGAATTGCACCTAAAATCGATCATTAGCAAATGGCTCACTCCAACGTGGAATGCCATAATCGGCTTTGTGACATTTCCCTTCTAGTGCATCCCTGATCAGCTGTTTTACTCTAGATCTCGTCCTCAAGCTTCTTGTCCATATTTCCATAGTTTTTACATGCACAGCACAAGTTATGAATGTGTTTCAAATTCAGCTGAAGCAAAATTTTCCAGTGCTTGTTCTTCTGTTGTAGATGTTTGGTCAGAATGATGGAACTTTTGGCATACTTCTCCTTAATTCCCATTATCTGAAACATGTCCTCATGGTCAAGCATTCATTTGTATATGACCTGAAGAATCGATTATTAGCGAATGGCTCACTCCAACATGGAATTCCATAATTGCCAATGTGACATTTCCCTTCTAGTGCATCCCTGGTTGGCTGTTTCACTTTATATCTCGTCCTCGAGCTTCTTGATCATATTTCCATAGTTTTTACTAGCACAGCACAACTCATGAATGTGTATCTAATTCAGCAGATTCAATTTTCCAGTGCTTGTTCTTCCGTCGTAAAACTTATGATACGAATGATGGAACTTAAGGGCTACATCTCCTCAATTCCCGTTATCTGAAACTAGTCCTATGGTCAAGCATTCATTTGTATATGACCTGAAGAGTCTCCTTCATTGGCTGTGGAATGAGAATTGACCTTAAATCGATTATTAGCAAATGGCTCACTCCAACATGGAATGCCATAATCGGCTTTGTGACATTTCTCTTCTAGTGCATCTCTGGTCGACTGTTTCTCGTCCTCGAGCTTCTTGACCATATTTTCATCGTTTTTACTTGCACAGCACAAGTTATGAATGTGTTTCTAATTCAGCTGAATCCATTTTCCAGCGCTTGTTCTTCCGTCGTAAAACATATGGCAGAAATGATGGAACATAAGGGCTACATCTCCCCAATTCCCGTTATACAAAACTAGTCTGAAACGTTAGTTTCTCAAGATTAGTTAGTAGCCCCCGGGCAAGGGATAAGCGAAAGATAATTCGACTCAAGCGAGTGGTTGACTCCAAATCTCGCTTTTTTCGTTCGTGAAAATGGGTCATTTTTTTCCTGTATAGCGAAAATAGCCACTTTTCCCAGAAACGGCTCTCTCAAACAGCCCCTATTCAACCTTAATTGGTTCCACAGAGACTTATCAGTACAGAGTTTTTGATGTAAATTTTATCTACATCTTTATTCTGTTGGAAATCCACAACACGCGCACAATATGGCTCTTTAGATTTCCATGATAGTTTCTTTTCAACATTTAGCGAATTAGATTATTGCCTGAGTGATTCATTTTGCACAACCTGCTCCTTTGCAGATTCTGAAATCCCCTAATCGTTGGCTATCTTGCTTGTTTTGATAGATGTATTGCTAAAAGTTACATTCCCCGAGAGCTTTAGTTATGTTTAAAAGGTTTTCCAAGTTCCTCTGTTTATTTGGACATAATTAGTGGCCATCGAGGCGATAATTGGGTCTCCAGCAGCCTGCTATGTTAATTTGATAAGTTGAGGGGATCGAAGAATCTATCTCTCCGATTTGGTCCAAAATTTATTTCTGACCGTTTCGAGGGGCCTAAATCAAAAAATACTGCAAATTCATTCACAGGGGTTGGTTAATTCTCGAATCAGGCGCATGGATACTCATCTAAATCGATTCAACGCTTAAAAATTAGTGAAAAACGATACCCCACACGCCTGAGTCGTCAAAAATGCCGAACATGAGGAAAATGGGGGTAAAAGGGGTAAAAATGTGTATTTCAAAAAATGTATTTTTGAGATTTCTGGTACCTAGGGCGTGTGGGGTATCATTTTCCACTAAATTTTGGACCCTGAATCGATTGGAATCGGTCCGGGACCCTCCAAAGCCACTGTGCCCACCATTTTCTTCATGTTTAAGAAATGAGTCTCTATAATTAACCCCTGTGAAGGAATTTGCTGCGTTTTTGATCTAGACATCTTGAAACACCAACTGACAAATCATAGGGAAGACCGGAGCTACAAGTAAATTGTCTCAGAGCATTGAATAATAGAAACTTTTGTCTCAATTTGATGTATTCAATCATATTATCCAACTTATTTCACGATTTTCTGTTTCAGCGGTGGCGGTGAAGTTGATTGGTGAAGCGAGCGTTAGCGTTCCCGAGGGCGTCGCAGATGATAAGAAGACGACCAAAAAACGAAAAAATGTAACTAACAAAATGTAAATGCATTTTATCTCCGTCCTTACTCTCGAAAATATGGGGATTTATGGGTTTAATCATCGTGCCGAATCAATTTTATTGCTTCACACAATGGCGACTATGGCGTTGAGCGGTAAATACACCGCGCATTTCATGAAAAAAAAAAATAAAAATAAAAAAATTCAATTATATGTTTACACACCTTAAAAACGATGATTTTAGTCATGCAAAATAAAATCGATTTTGGTCATTATTCCGCAAAAAATTGAGTCTCAAATCAAGGAACGGATGGTATTTCGAGAATCAGCGTTAAAAAACAATGAAAATTCATGTGCCGCACATTTGAGTTCACCATCTTTCACTATTTGACAATTTTGGGTTGCGCAACTTTACGTGCTCGCTGAACCGGTTGCGCGCAATCAAAGAAATTGGTTGAGGGATCCAATTTTCGTGGAATTTTCAGTAGAATCCGAATATGCAATAAACAAATTGGGATTCACATTTGAAATGAGGAAGTTAATTTCAGTTGCACAATTACGCGGAGTCCGCAAAGATGATATTTGAAATCCTTACAAAAATAAATATGAAGATTTAAAAAAAATTGTGTCTACTCCCATGGGGACGACTTTAAAGGGGGGGGGGGGGGAACTCGTAGGGCACCATTTATGTCAGGTGTCCGCAAATACAAATGTGCGAGTAGGGTAAATTCGGTTTACAGGTACAACCAATGCGATAGGCAGGAATAAGCATATAAGGAATATTGGGTTTAATATCATCAATGAATAACTTAACCATTATTAGATGATGGTGGAGACCGAAGGAATTCATGACATCTAAAGCTTTGCTCAGACCAAGTAATTTACCAACTCACAAAGTAGATTAATCCTCGTCTCGTTCTGTTCGAATCCGCAGAGGAATTTGAGGTGGTCCGAGGCCAAAGTTCTCATATTTGCGGGGAGAATTCGTATAAACGTGTTTGGAGGAGTTTGATCTTTCGTCTGAATATACGCTCAGCCAATTCAGTGCAACGTTGGACCACCAGGTTTGAAGTTATTCTTGGATTTATTTCTACTGCCAACATCATTATTTTGAAGAGCTTCACAGTCAAGTCCAACAAAGTATTTAATTTTTCTTCAAAAATCTCTTCATCCTTCATTTTGTCACTGTATTTCTCTCGCCTCATATCCCATATTGAGGGACGACTGTGAATTAATTTGATAAATTCCTATAAATTGAAGGAAGGGAACATTGGAGATTGGCTAGACTCCATAATTGTGAGAAAATTTGCAGATTTCAGACAATAGACAAGTCAACTAGCCCAAATCTGTGTCTTTTCTGTTTAGTAAACCTGGGATGGGGGGGGGGGGTATTGGCAAAATGGGCTGGTTTTGGCGTGTGTGAAAGGGTGTCAGGCAATTCCCCATCATTAGTTACATCTGTAAGCCCCCAGGCTTACTGCCTCCGAAACCAGAGGAGTAGCATGCGCAGGATTGCGCGCAGCTCCTGCCTGGACATCGCATTGGAGAAGCTCCAGCGCGCACTCATTGCCAGTGCCCGGTGCGGACTTACGCTAAGTAAGGAAAATGAGGCGATGAAGGAGAAGAGAGCAAATAAACAAAGACAAAGAACACAAGACGGCAAGAAAAAACAACTAGCTGGAAAAAAAAAAGGGTAAGGACGAAGAGAAAAAAGAACACCAGGGAAAAAGAAAAAAGGAGAACAATAAAAACACGAAGAGAAGAAAACAAGACCGGCACGAAAAAGGTAACAAAAACTGGAGACTGGAAAAAGAAACAAAAGAAACAAAAAACACAAAAAAGGCGAACAACACATACAGAAGAAATAAAATAGAACGATCAAAGGGACGAAAATCCCGCGAAAAAATAGAACAAACCAAGGTCAGAAAAGAATAGCATACAGGGAAAAACAGAAAAAACAAAAAGCACGAAGAAAGCAAAAAGGACCAGATGAAAAGAAAAATGAACGACGACGAAAAAAAAAAGAACGAATACGCGAAACATGAAGACGGGAAAGCGAAAAAAAGGAACAAAGCGCCAAAAAAAAAAAAAAAAAACGAAAAGAACAGGACAAACTCCCAAAAAGCAACAGAAAACGCTAGACACAAATGAGACATAGCAGGCAAAAAACGAAAGAAAGACAGGAACATAAGGAAGAATACAAAAACAAAAAACAGAAAAGAAAAAACGCCATATAACTGCCAAAAAGAGGGAAAGTGGAAGAAACCAAGAATTGCAAAAAATAAAGGCAGCACGAAAAAGAGAACAAGAAACATAAACATAAATGAAAAAACGGGAGAAGAACCATAGAGCGCAGAAACCAAGAAGCAAAAAACCGGAAAAAGAAGAAAAGAAAATGCGAAGCAAAGAAGGCGGCAAAAAAGCCAAACGAAAACAGAACGCAAACAGAGGCATTGGGAAAAGGAGGGGAGTCGACCAAAAAAGAAAGCGGGGGGAGAGAAAAAAATTACGAAAAAGTAAAAAAAATAATTAAGGAGAGCGCGCAGACAGAGGAACTAGACAAAAGAAATAAGAAGAAAACAAAGCGCAAAAAAATCAAAAAAAAGAATAAGAGCACAAAAAGTATAGCCCGGAAAAAAAAAGGGAGGAAAAAAAAAGAAAAAAAAAGGAAGAAGAAAAACTAAGGGAAAAAAAAAGAACAAGATCTCTCAGAGAGAAACAACAAAGAAAAAAATAAAGAACAGACGAAACCAACAAGGAAAGAACAACCCAGCCCAAAGGCCAACAAAAAAAGAGAAATAAGCAACAGGACAGAAAAGGAAGAAAGGAGGTAAAAAAGTAAGAGAAAGAAAAAGACAGACGAAGAAAGAAGAGCGCACACGAAAAAAGAAACAAAAAGAACAGCGCATAGACGAGAAAGAAAGTAACCAAACAGAGAACCGGCGAACGACCAATAACCCAAGGTAGCCTCGGTGCCGAGCGTATTTTGTAACCCTGTCATGCAAGTGCATCTCTTTCAGTCCATCCTGGCTTTGTCCTGTGCTCGCTCTGAAGTGACCTGCTACCGTGCTCGACCAAAGCTGTAACATTGTGTTCCCCATTAAGCCTCGCTGTGTACCTTCAAGACAGCCTGCCCCCTCCAGTTTTCCCTTCGACGTCGACGCCGTTTTTGTCAGCCGGTATCGTTGCGCTTGTTCATAAATTGTATTTCATGTATATCATCATTTCATGTATCATGTATTAATTGTATTTTATGCCCACATGTTGTCCAATTTACTTTGTCAAATTACTTTGTCTTATATCATTTCTAGCCTAGGTTGAGGCATATTCCCCTTTGCAACGTGACCTTGATTTCAATTATAATTCATTTTGTATCAATGTATTTTATGCTCATCCTTGGTACCCTAATTAACGCTCAGTCGTATGCCTTGGACTTGCATTGTGTAACCTCTCGCTAGGTCCATTCAAAACCTCCGAAGAAACCCGAATTAAATTATAACAGATTTTAATTCGAGAGAGGCTTACACATCGTTCTTGTGAATGGTGAGGTCTAGCACCCACACAGTCAACTAGGTTAATCAACTTGTGAAACTTAAAGCTTGTCTGCTACCTGGTGCAAAGTATCAGATTGATTCAGAGCAACCCATCTCTAGAAGCAAGGTTGCCAACATGAAGAAAGCATCTGTTCTTGCTTTTTGTGTCACACCAATCCCTCACGTTATTTATAAACTTTATCAATAATCTCAAACAGAGGGAAAGTTGATGTAAAACAATCAAAAAACAATTCTACTCCATAGGATATTTATTTGATGGAATTCAGAAGCTGACTGACTATACCAACAAGGTCTTTTAGATTTCTCTGCTAAGGAACAAAATGCGTCTTGTTTTTATCCATTTGAGCTCAAGGCGGAATTCCCCTGAAGAAGACCTCCAAGTTGAGTATTATTTTTAATATAGAAAGCAGGCAAGTACTTTGCATAATTTGTTTGATATGCGAGAGGCGTGGGAGGGGGGGGGGTCGACCTTTGTGGGAACGTATGAGATTAAGCTCCTTCCCTTCTATTCGGTTGTAAATATACCAACACTATTATTCGGGTTTTCATAACGCAACTGGGTATCGAATTTTTTTCCATGTTTACGCGATGCGCGAGTAAAAGCGTTTATTGAGGGAATAAATATTCAAATAGGACGAACGGCCCATTTTTATGATCGTTATGGTAGACGGAATGTTGGGAAAGACTCAAAGCAAAATGGCATCGTGTGTCACGTAAACGGCGGTTCGAGTAATCGCATAGTTGTATTTTATTACGCGGTCACGAAAGAGGCATCATTGGATCGTGGATGGGCTCGGCTGATAGTAAATTTAATTACAAGGCGAGTTGGGAGATACTTAAGGGTTGTTGGCTGTCTTCATTCATTACATTTAAACCAAATGAGCAATTTTGTGGATTTTCCCTGAATTCATGCAAACATTCAACCTCTCCCAAAACATTTTTTCTGGGCGTTTCAAGGTGTCTAGATCAAAATAAGCAAAATAAAAGTTCGCCCGCCGTCCACGCAGATTTTGGTAGAGATTTTGGACAATTTTCTAAAAGTATGAAATTCGTCAGGGACTGGTTATCGGCACTAGTTGGCCCTCAGAACATTTCAGCCCGATCGGACCACATTTGGGTGGGTAGGGGTCGAAATGTGTATTTCGAAAAATGGATTTTCGAGATTTTTGGCAATCTAAGCGAGTGGAGTATCATTTTCCACTGAATTTTGGACGCTGTATCCAATAAAATGGGCCCCAGAATGATTGGCGCCCAGCGGAAGAGGCTATGGGTCAAAATGGGTGCCTATCTACCCATTTCGAATGTGTTTTTGAGATTTCTGTACCTAGGCATGTAGGGTATCATTTTCCACTAAATTTTGGACGCTGAATCAATAAGAGGGTCCGAACGATTGGCGCCCACTGGAATAGGTTATGGGTCAAAATGGGTATCTATCCACCCATTTTGAATGTGAGTTTTCGAGATTTCTGGTATCTAGGCATGTGGGGGTATCATTTTCCTCTGAATTTTGGACGCTAAATCGTTAGGAGTGAGTCTCCATGCTCCTGGTCAAGGTTTTACCCTATTTCCCACTTAGATATCAATATTAAATAATGGTAAGCGACCCATCTCGCTCCGGTCTTTTCCAACAAGTGAACCAGCTCCGCGTAAGCACACGGTGATTATGAGCTTGTTGAAGACGAGCAGATGGTACCAATGGGCACTATACAGTGTGATTAGTACTACGAGCACCGTCAGATACTTATATTCATGACGTGATTATCCTGAAATGGCCGTTATGTGGCTGAGCTGCAGCGTCAGAAGGCAACACGTTCACTGGTGCCTGGCGGATATAACTCCAGTTGGCCATTTGGTATCAGCCTACCTGAAGCCAAATGGTGATATCGATACTGTGGCATTATCAAAAAGACCACCTTTACGTTTACAAGGATATAGAAGGCTCGAGGCTCAAGC
>CM034004.1:14489492-14506376 GCA_019603395.1 Cyrtorhinus lividipennis
GTTGTAGTGTCAGGATTTTGGTGCCTAGCGTGTGGGGTATCATATTCCACTAATTTTGGACCCTGAATCGATTGGAATGGGTCTGAGACCCGCCACACCCACTGTTTCCCCATTCGAGGAATAACAACCCGTGTGTAAGAATTTGCAGATTTTTTTGATCTAGACACCTTGAAACGCCCTGAAAAAAATTGTTGGGCCGAATTGGAGAGGTTGACTTTTAGCATAAAAAGAATAAACCAACATGAAACGGACGCAAAAAAAAAAAAAAAAAAAAAAAAAAAAAAAAAAAAAAAAAAAATGATGTTGGTCATTATTCTGCCAAAATTTAGTCGAATCGGATGGCATCACATGAATCACCGGGGAAAATACGCTGCAAATTCTTACACAAGGGTTGGTTATTCCTCGGACCAGGCGACCAAGGAGACTTCCGAATCGGTTCAGCGTCCAAAATTTAGTGGAAAATGATACCCCACACGCCTAGGTACCAGAAATTTTGAAACACACATTTGAAAGGGTAGATAGTGACCCATTTGACCAACCTCTTCCGGTGGGCGCCAATCGTTCCAGACCCTCTCATTGGTTCAGCGTCAAAATTAGTCAAAATGATACACCCCACGCCTAGATGCCAAAAATCTCGAAAATCCATTTTTCGAAATACACATTTTAACCGCTACCCCCCCCCCCCCCCTCCCTTTCATTTGGTCCGATCGGGCTGAAATGTTTCGATGACCAGACAGTTATACTCATCTTCAACGTTATTAAAATGTAATAAATAGACGCTCAGCAGAAAATGGCAATAGAAACCAATTTCTTTAACCGTTACAATCTTCTGAGAAGTTAGAAGAGGATTCCTACTCATTGAAGGTGTGTGACGAGGGGTGGCGTTTTTATCAATTCAACATATCCCAGAGTCCCATGGCTGGCCACGTAATGATCACATTCTCCCGCGCACCTACCGACTACCTGATCCGACGGGGTGGCTACCTACTGGAAACCCACCTTGAATCCCCAGTCACTAACAAAAGGTAAGAGACCATGACTCCTACAAGATCCTTTTCAAGGCTGTCGACATTACCGAAGGGGAAAAGGGTCTTCGGTGAACCTTTAAAATAAACATCGGCGTGAAGGGCAGTAGGGCGCGGTACCGACAGGACATGTGGCGTTGTAACTAGTCGCTCGAGGGTGCCTGCGCCCTGCAGGTAGCAGCATCCCAAGGTCACCACCCAAATACTCCCTCTTCCTCAAATATCTCAAATCCTATTTACCAAGGACTCCAGTCAACGCAGCTGTTTCTCTCCTCCCGAATATCTTCGTGGACAAATCGTCGCTATAGACGTCTTCCTAAAGCGGTCCCTAGACGCTCAATATTATTGTGCAATGTGGGTTGTACAATATATTGACGGAAGCCCCTGACGGTCAATAGTATTGTACAATATTTTGGTTGGTGCAAATATTGTACTGTGTAGAGTAGATATTGAAGGTTGTGCAATATATTTGCGCAATTGCGAGCACAGACGTACAACCACATTGTGCAAACATCCGTCCTGCACCAGTTTTCTCTGCATCTCGAATCCGTTTTAACTCTTTCCGGAAGTTTGTAGGCAGAGATTAATTTTTTGACCACTTCTGTTTTTCAGCGTCCGGGGTTTTTCCGGTATTTTTCTACTAGCACGTCGTACTGCTCCCGCTTTTTGGCAGATTATTGTAGTCTTTGGACTTGACGTCCCACAGAGCCGGAAGACCACGATAAACCTCTATAAACTCCACAATAAATTGTTTTTTCCGCTTTTTGTCACCCATGATAAGGCCTATAATGAGACGACTTGTTGAAACGACCGCTGCTTGAGACCAACTGACGGTACATTGGGCAATACTGCCAACAGACGACGCAATATTTTTCAGGTTGTACAATATATTTTCAACTTTTATCAATCACACAATATATTGTGCAACCTTTCAATATCGTCTACACACGCTCAGTTAAATTGCACAACCCGGAATATTGCACAATAATATTGACCGTCTATGAGCCGCTTTACATTCTTCAGGCCGGTCCACACGCTCCGTTTTGCACAACGTTTTGTCTGCGCAGTTCAAAACGTTGCAGATAAAACGTTGCGTGTGGACTGAAAAACCGTGCAGTTTTGAATCCATTAGGAAGACAGCCTAAAATTTCATACGCCTCCGCCTCTTATCCTGTCACTTTATTCTTTTGATTTTACAAGCAACGAAACATAAGCACGGATAATTTCAATCAGAATAAAAATCGTCTGAGCTGTCTGGCTAAGTTTTACTATTTAAAAAAAAAAAAAAAAAAAAAAAAAAAAAAAAAAAAAAAAAAAAAAAAAAAAAAAAAAAAAAAAACTGAGCCAGACAGCTCAGATGGGTGGATACATACCCATTTTGACCCATAACTTCTTCCGGTGGTTGCCAATCGTTCTGGGACACACATCATTGAATTCAGCGTCCAAAATTTAGTGGAAAACTATACCCCACACGCCTAGGTAGCAGAAATCCCGAAAAATACATATTCAAAATGGGTAACAAATACCCAATTTGACCAATTACTTCTCTTGAACTTTCTTGGTGAGAAAATGGGAATTATAACTCGCGGATCACAATTTGAACAATATATTTTTGTACTCACTTTCTTACAACTCTAGAAGAAGGAGTGACTTGAGACTTAAATGAACAGAGCTGCAAACCCTCATGACCACTAACAGTCTAAGGAGAGCAATATGTAGTTCGTATGTTACATGGAATGTATAAGATATTCCATCAACTTTCTCCAGTGGGTGCCAATCGTTCTGGGACCCGTTTCATTGGATTTAGCGTCCAAAATTTAGTGGAAAATGACACCCTACTCGCCTAGATCGCCCAAAATCTCGAAAATCCATTTTTCCAAAAACACATTTTGACCCCTACCCCCCCCAAATTTGGTCCGATCGGGCTGAAAAGTTTCGAGGACCCATCTCGGCAGGGAACAGACCCCTGACCCAAATTTCAGATTTTTAGAAAATTTTCTACTACCAAAAACGGCGCGGAACATGGACGGCGTACGGCGTACAACGTACGGCGTACGGCGTACGGCGTACGGCGTACGGCGGACGGACATTGACCTTTTTTGATCAGGACATCATGAAACGTCCAGAAAAAATTTTGAGCCAAATCGGAGAGGTTGACCATTATCATGAAAACATAGGTTGATTATTCGAGGAATAACCAACCAAAATACAAATAAGTTCCGTCCGCCGTCCACGCCGATTTTAGTAATAAACAATTTTTTAAAAATCTGAAATTTTGGTCAAGGGCCCGTTTCCGGCTCAGATTGAAGATTCAGGAAAAAAAAAGTTTGGTTACTCCCATTTTGACGATTTTAGGAGGGGAAAAGAATAACTCGTGGAACACCCTGTATATTATAGTAAAACGAGGAGAAGTTCCCTTCGAGACACTCCTTTCTTGTCTCCTTCATAACTCAATATTTGGAATCGCCTTATGTGGAACTGTTGGTGACTTCACAGCTCTTCATGAATCCAGAATGAGGAGAAAGCATACAAAAGAATGAAATGTTATTGAATAGCTCAAAAAGAAAAATATACATGTGGAGTTACGAGGAAAATGAGAGATTCTTAGCCCCAAATAAGTAGAAATAGTTGAAATTAGTTGAATTTTTTCTGAGTGAAATTTCAAATTAGCTTTGTGAAGTGTCAATTCGTTTTTAACGTTGAAAATTGGACTTGAAAAGTTACCTGTCGATAGGTAGTTTGAGTGGATTGAGCAGAATATCTAATTTCGCGGCTTTTGGAGAGTTCAAGGTTGATAAACGGCAATTTACTACTCGGATGGAATATCATGTCGATTTGAAGGTTTTCGCAGACACGTCAGGACAGGCTACAACTCGGCCGGCACTTCCTCTTTCCAAAGGAGTAAACACATTAACTGAAGAGCCTTTCCTCACTTACATCCATCAACCCTCCGCTCAATTTTACTTACCTCCGTCAACTTTGCTTCCTAACCCCATTTATCCGCCCCCTTTCACGGCTCGTTCCCTCACTCTCAGCCACTCCATCTAACCCCCTCCCCTCCGCGGTATACTCACTACCTCGGCGTGTTTCTTCAATGGGAAATCTTCAATCGCCTCAGCTATCTCATCCGTTTAGCTTTCTATCGCGTTGGAAGTTGGCTTTTTGTATTGTAGACATCACCCTGGGCCCTAACGTCGTATACTCGAGAGAGAGAAGGTGTTCGAGAGAACAACGGAATTCCCCCGATAAGCAAAGGAAATGGACCGGGGGGAGGGGGAGGATCGAGACGCTAAACAAATTCTCACCTGCGCAACGTGGTGTAAGCCTCTCTCGAATTAAAATCTGTTATAATTTTAATTCGGGTTTCTTTGGAGGTTTTGAATGGACCTAACGAGAGGTTACATTTAAGTCCAAGACTTACGACTGAGCAATTAGGGATACCAAAAATGAGCATAAAATACATTGATACAAAATGAATTATAATTGAAAATAAGGACACGTTGCAAAGGAGAATATGCCTCAACCTAGGCTAGAATTGATACAAGACAAAGTAATTCGACAAAGTAAATTAGACAACATGTGGAGCATAAAGTACAATTAATACATGATACATGAAATGATGATATACATGAAATACAATTTATGAACAAGCGCAACATGAAGGGAAAACTGGAGGGGGCACGCTGTCCTGAAGGTACACAGCGAGGCTTAATTAACTTGAGTCCTTTATCATCTCATGGGGAACACAATATTACAGCTTGCGTCAACTTCAGCACGGTAGCAGAGTTCACTTCAGAGCGAGCACAGGACAAAGCCAGGATGGACTGAGTGAGTTGCACTTGCACGACAGGGTTACAAAAATATATGACTCCGACATGTTGGGCGCCTTGGCACCAAGGGGCGCCTCAACAATGACTGCCCAGTTGGGCGCCTTGGCAAGGAGTGAGTGCTGGAGCTCTCTCCAAATGCAACATCTGGGCAGGAGCTGCGCGCGCATCCTGGCGCATGCTCCCTCCCTTCTGGCCTTCTGGAGGCAGCAAGCCTGGGGGCTTACAGTGGAATTCATCAAAATTGGGCTTCATGTGAATACCCTAAAACCCTTGTGCCCACTAATACCCTACTAATACTTACTGTTGTGTTTATAACCTATACCAGAAGCCTTCTACACTACTGTAAACAAAAAATATTCAGTGCCTTGTGATTGTGTAAGTGTGTGAATGAGAACAGTGTATTTGAGTGAACAATTGTAATAAATTATTTACAAAGAATATAAATCGTTACAGTATAATGAACGTTTTGCGTATCCTCCGTATCTCTAATTTCTCTCGCTATATGTGATGTTCGCTATAATACGCGCACCTCAAGTTGAGGGTCGTGTAGGGATGTGACGTCATATTGGCCAACGCTACCTACCCCGAACGCCGTCGATCGGGTTCCGTACAAATGGATGGACATCAATCAACATCGCATCTCTACACCTGTTATACTCGTATTTATGACGCGGTTTTTTGCTCGTCCTTTTGAAAGCGATGCTCATCGTACGAAAAATAAATGACGGAAAGAGAAAAGATTGACTCACTTCATTACAAACCGATTCATCCTCTCAAGTGTTTAGGACAGATGGAGGGGCTCACTAATCATTGGTTGGGAGCGCAGTGGCTCTCCCTGAAAATGGGCTCCCCAGGAGGGCGAATCTTCTGTCCTGCGGGTGAAGAGAACCCGAAAAAGGGGCATTAATTTCAACAGGAGTAGAGAACCCCCAGTTATTAACCGTGCTTTTTAACTGCCAATAGATTTTTCCAAAAATACGAATTTTATTCCGTTTTGATCGATGATTTTAAGACGCTATACCGTTGAAATTACTCGCAGTGAATTCAGTTGCATTTATATTTTGTTCTCAAAGCAGACGTCTATTTGTCAAAATAATATACAGGGTGTCCTACTAGGGTTGACAACCCCCCCCTCCCCCCTCCTACTCCTAAAATCGTTCAAGGGGGACTGAACAACAACAAACTTTTTCTGATTCTTCATATTTTTCTGCATGGACCTCAAATATCATCTTTGCGCACATCGCGCAATAGCGTAACCATGCGCAAGTGACTTTAACTTTCTTAATTTTAATGGGAACCCCCATTTTTTGATGCTGATTTGGATTCTACCCACAATTTCATCAGCATTCAATAACTCAACCTTTTCTTATTTTTATTTCTCATATTTATATATTTTTATTTGCAACCAATTCAGCAGCACGCAAAGTTGCCCAACCCTAACTCGAAAGTGTGGAACATGATTTTCATTGTTTTTTAACGCTGATTCACCTGATTCTATCCGTTTCTTGATTCGACTCAATTTTTGCGGAATAAAGACAAAAATTTGTTCATTTGGCGTAAAATTAGTCTTTTTTAGCGCGTTTTTGCACATAAAATAACATAGATTTGTAAGGTTTTTATATTTATCTCCATTTCCTTTTCCCCCTATTAAAAAAAAGTCAACAAAAAAGATTACGTGAAATGAACGAATGATCAATGATGATGATTTCATGATATTTTGTGTAGAATCCGAATCTGCAATAAAAAATTGGGGTTCTCATGTAAAATAAGAAAGTTGGTGTGACTTGCGCATAGTTGCGCAGTTACATGGGGTGGCAAATATGATATTTGAGATCCTCTCAGAAAGATTAAAATTAAAATATATGAAGATCCAAAAAAAATTGTTTTTGATTCCCATTTGAACGATTATAGAAGGAAGGGTGGGGGGACAACTCGTGGAACACACTGAATATTTGTTCAGAAAACCGGCATGAGACAATAAAACGAGAGTACTAATGGCGGCCGATAGTAATTGGACATATCTCCATGGATCGAAAATTCCTGTCCATTGCGTATGGGGTTCGCAGCCCACCTCGCCAGGCTTCCCACTGGATAGGGAACACGCCAGCAAGTACTGGGAGTCCAACTCTGGCAGCAGTTCTGTATGCCCTCACGACCTTCACCAGTGCTCCCTTTTGAATAGCGCGGACCCGTCTCCAGTGCTTGGCCCTGAGCAGGTCCACCCATGCAGGTGCAGCATACAACATGATCCCTTTATATATGACTAATAGTTCCCTAAAGCCTATACCCCATCCGGATCCTGCCAGCCTAGTGACTTTGGCAAAGGCTTTGAGTGCCTTGTCACTGACCGTCTCCAAATGAGGTCCTATATCTAGCCTTTCCCCTAATGTGAACTTGAAACTAGTCACATATGCTACCCTACCTGAAGTGCCTATTCTAATAATGGGCGGTCATTCCCGAGCAAGGCCACAGTCTTGTGCCCTGCCACCTCCAGTTTGATCCCAGCGCACCCATGACTGTGGATGCAGTCACCTCAACCCGCCTCCGACTGTTTTCTTTCACTAGGAAAACTAGGTCATCCGCGTAGGCAATTACATCCACTCCCATTCCTTCCCAAGCCCTTAGCACCCTGTCAAATAAGAGGTTCCACAGCTGGGGTCCCAGGACAGATCCCTGCGGGCACCCCTTGCTGACATCCTTGGATACCGAGAGACCTCCTTCACTGTATACCACCTTCCTGTCTTTGAAGTAGTCGAGCAACAGGTTCACAGTCCAAGGACTGCATCCTCTATCCCTCAACTCCTCCACAACAGCCGGCCACCATACGTTGTCAAAGGCCCCCCTAATGTCCACAAATACTGACAACACGTAGGCGGTAGTGGCCTCCGCCACTGAACTGTTCCACCCAGAACGATTGGTACCCACTGGAAGAAGTTATGGGTCAAATTGGGTACCTATCTACCCATATCGAATGTCTGTTTTCGAGATCTCTGGTACCTAGGCGTGTGGGGTACCATTTCCCACTAAATTTTGGACGCTGATTCGATTGGAATGGGTCCGGGACCCGCCACACCCACTATTTTCCCCAAGTTGAAGAAATTAATCTCCTTGCGCTTGTTCCGAGGTTTGAATTTGTCTCCATGCGCCGGGTTCGAGGAATAACCAACCCGTATGTAAGAATTTGCAGATTTTTTTCCATGAACAGTAACATTTTATTCATAACAAAATTGCTGCATTCATAGCACACATCTCATCCATTTTATCATTTCATTCCTGAGAACTTATAGTCCAGATTGACGGGGCATTCATGATTGACGTCGCCTAGTTCGAATCGTATAACGAATCTAGGCTGAGATCTTCCTAGAAGTGAGATGAAGAAGGAGATTAAGACCGTTAGTTTCTTCGACTATAAATCAGCTCGTAACTTGAGCAAATGGCCTAGATTCGGGCCTCCATGCTGCTTCAGTTCGGACCCCGAAAGGCCACGCGATACAAGCTATCCATCATCAAGTCCGAATCTGTAGGTGTAGTTTGATTGATCAATAACGACTTCTTTTCTTTCGTGCCCGGCGGTGCATATCCTGGCAAATGGTACGCGATGTTGGAGATTTTGGACGCTGAATCGATTGGAATGAGTTCCCATTGCTCCTGGTCCGGGGAATGAATGAATTTGCAGCGTTTATTAGACGAAAATCGTCGTTTTTAAATAAAATCCGACTGTCTTCATGAAAAAGAGTCTGCAATTGTTGATGCTGAATCAAATGGCGTCCCCGATCAAGAAGAAATTACTTTTTTTTTTGCATCTAAGTTTTATGAAATTTGTATTAGAAGTAAGCTAATTCATAACGTATTCATAATTATTGTAACTTTTTTCATTATCTTAGGAGCATTTTTCATTCGTTTGAACAAACTTCTCTCCAATTTGGGTTGCCTTCGTATCCACGGCTTCTGCGTGGACGGGGGCATTTTGAAAACCTATAATAATTACTTATTACATGAATTATTATTAAAAAATGCCAATTTCGCGTTATCGAAATTATTCTCATGAAGGAAGTTTCCCTTAAAAACCAACGTTTTTCCGCACTCATACGCCATTCTCTCAAAACTTTCCTCTGAACAAAAAATGCCTATAATATTGAAATGCTGAGATTCTGGGCATGTTTTTGCCGAGGAGTCCCCACAGAACAGCTTCCGTTCTAATTAAATCTTCAGATTCTGAACTTTGGTCATTCATTTCACCAATCAGGACTGAAAATGCAGCAAATCTATTCACAGGGGTTGGTAATTCCTCGGACCAGGCGCATGTAGACTCATTTTACTTGATTCAGGGTCCACAATTTAGAGGAAAACCATTCCCACACTCCTAGCTCACCAACAATCTTCAACGATCTGAAAAGTTTCGAGAACCAACTCAAGCCGGAAACGAGTCCCTGACGCAAATTTCAAATTTCTAGAAAATTTTCTATTAACAAAATTAGCGCGGACGGCGGACGGACATTTGCTTATTTTGATCTAGCCACCTAGAAAATTTCTTTGGGCTGAATCTGAGAGATTGACTTTCTGCATTAAAACATAGGAAAAACCTGGATTTCATATCAGAGAGGTAGGAAGCTTATCGCTCTTTCCAACGGTATCCTCAACGTATATTTTACGTGGTAACTGAACGGAGTTGAAGTTGTTTCACTGAGACAAGGTCGACAACAAGAAAAATATCTTGAAGAGGAAAAAAATAAGATTTTTAGTTGTGTTCTAAGGGGCACTTCTTGTAGCAAATGAGGGGTTTGTCCCAAAAATTGTGTGGACACCTTCTATTATTGTGTGTTTGACTGAAGAGCTTCTTCCTTCTTAGCTTCCTTCTTAAAAACTACCCTGATTTTATCAATAATTGTTTTTGTTTGTTGCAGGTAATTATCATATGAGTCGTTCGCCCCTACACAACATAAGAACGCCTGAAAGTGTATGTAACTATTTCAACGAACTCCTGGTTTTCAAGTGAGAAGTAAGAACAAAGTACAGTTGTGATTATTGGACTTGCATTCAGGGACAAAAATAAAATCAAGGACTACTCTTTGCCGTTGATGAATTCAACATCCTGATTAGTTGTTGCCTGTGGTTAACCCATAGGGTAGAACTGAAGACCTTGAGAACCATTAGCAAACTCTTTAATTATTACACGATCAGATGAACATAAATAATGTTGCGAGATTACACGGGCGACCAGCATTACAAGGACAGCGACATATGGAGGGGCTATGGTCACTCTGGAACTTCGGCTCATATCGAATTGGCTGGAACCTTCCCATTTGCTTGAGACAACACGTCGAGTTCCCAGAACCAGGGAAGACTCAAGAAGGTTCTCAGCCAAGGGAGAGAGCATAAAAAGGGACCGAGGAACGCTGCACAGGAAGTTCAGTTCAGTTCAGTTCAGAGTCCAAACATAGCTGCTTCATGTTATAAATTGTGCCCTGTTATAATTTAGTGCAACAAGCTTACACACCTATTGTGCCTTGGTTTGTAAGTGTGTGAATGAGGACGTGTATTTGGTGAACAATTGTAATAAATATTTACAAGAACATGATTCAATAACTAACTATGAGAGCATTTTCATATGTGCAACCAACAATTCCATAACATATAACCAAAAAGGTTGCGACAGAAGGTATCCCTTATATTGGTTATCTCCTTGAAATAATCAACTGTTTCCAACAATTCAAATTAGTGAATGTCCGTCGCCGTCCAAAATTTGGGGGTGAAAAGGATTTTGATGATTTTTCGGCGGTCTAGGCGTGTGGGGTATCATTTTTCCACTAAATTTTGGACGCTGAATCGATTCCAATGAATCTCCATGCTGCTGCTCCAAGGAATAACCAATCCCTGTGAATGAATTTGCAGGGTTTTCCCATTAATTTATCCGAAAATTTCATATTTTGCGTTTCAAGATGTAAAGATCACAAAAACTAACTGTCCACCGTCCACGCCGCTGATAGTAGGCCTAATATCTACTATTTAGCTGAAATATGAAATGTCATCTTCTATATTATTGTATTAATGTTAGTTCTCTGTAATTGTTGACCAATCGCAAACTGGGACGGTATGAGTGAAAATGTATGTTTTGGAAATGGTTTTTTCGAGCTTTTTGAGGATTTATTCGAGCAGCTAACTAGCCTAGATGATACGTTTTTTTTTTCACAAATTGCTCTATTCGCTTCTAATCGCTAGATGGGAAAACGCAGGAAAGGTGTGGAGTGTCCCGGACTCATTTTAATCGATTCAGCGTCCAACATTAAATTGAAAATGATACCCCACACGCCCAGGTACCAGAAACCTCGAAAACACATTCGAAATGGATGAATAGGTACCCATTTTGACCCGTAACTCCATGGTTGAACCCATGAAGCTTGGCAGCAAAGTCCCCGTGGCCCGTCAGAAATTGGGAGACAAAATGGTGGAGGCTGATGAACCTGTCGCTCCTCCTTCGTTCCGCTACGTCTGGCCAGATGTTGTAGGTGTGCCTGCCCTTTGTGGATGATGACCATCTGGCTTGCCATTCTGCCACTCTGCTCCACCTGCTCTGATGTATGCAGCCTGGTATGGGGCTCCCTCTGCATGGCTCAGCATCCAGCCTGCTGCCACGATCGCGCATGATGGAGGTCTATAGGCTTTTGCCCGCTACGACTTGGAGTGCATCTGTTGAGACATGCGGTAGGCGCGTGTGACCATCATGAGGCGCTGCGCTGTGCCTTGATCGCTCTACCCAATGCCTGCTGTGCCTCCATTGTCCATGCTGGGCATGCATACAGCATCACGGACTCAAAGGGGCGGGTACATGGTTGTCTCTTCGGTACTGGATACCCCAGGCAACCCGCAGCTTCTCTCCTGCCAAATATGCCAGGCTTTGGCCTTTGCCGCTGAAAGTGTGCTAGGGTCAAAGTTTCTCCAGCAGCACTCCAAGGTAACCTGGGGTGGTCGTTGATTTGATGATGAGGCCATGTGACGAAAACAGCCTGAACCCGGCGTCAGAAAGGGAGCGAGCGAAAGAGGGGTGAAACGCAACAATCTGCACTCCAAGCGGCTAGGGGATATGCGGTTGAAACAACCAAAAACAGGATGGGGAAGAAAAGGAACATCAGAAAAGAGCAAGGGTGGGCGGATCAACCAGGGTGGTCCTTGGTGAAGCTTACAGAGTTGACCATGAGTTTTTTTTTCTTTTTGATCTGAGCTTCCTGAGGAGACAGTTTTCAGATGTAGACAGCTCGCCCCATTCATTCCTTGGCGGGTAGGGTCCAAAATGTGTTTTTTGAAAAATGGATTTCGAAATTTTGGGCAATCTAGGAGTGGGTATCATTTTCCATTAAATTTTGTACGCTGATCCAATGAATGGCGTTCCAGAACAATTGGCACCCACTGGAAGAAGTTATGGGTCAAATTGGTATATTTACCCATTTTGATATGTGTTTGAGATTCTGGTACCGTAGGGTGTGGGGTATCGTTTTCCACTAATTTTGGATCCTGAAATCGTTTGGAATGGGTCTGGGACCCCCGCACACCACTGTTTTCCCCATTTCCCCCATGTTGAAGAAATGTGTCTCCTTGCGCCTGGTCCGAGGAATAACCAACCCGTGTTTAAGAATTTGCAGCGTTTTTGGTTGGTTATTCCTTGAATAAATAACTCACCTATGTTTTGATCTTCACATTTTAAAAAGCCCAGAAAAAAAATTGGGGCAAATGGGAGAGGTTGACTTTCTACATGAAACCATCGATTCAAGGAATGACCAACCAAAACCTAAATAAAACTCAACTGCATCGAAACGTGCGCTCAACTGATTTAAAAGAATCAACTAAATGCCCCCAATGAGGCATCACAAGCTCAAAGGTTAGTCAATACTACAACACCCAAGGTGCTTCCTCCGGAAAATAAGCAGTTTAACACCTCGGCACATATAAGATTATGAACGAAACAAGGGTTTCACTTATGTAAGCCCGATTTTCCCGAAGGATGTAACTTAATGCGATTTCAACCATTGGGCATTGTCAGTTGTAGTTTCCCTCTATGACGACGTACATATTACAATACGAATAATTCCTCCTAAACTGGGCCGCTGAATATTTATAGCGTTGTCACGGATTTCGACGCAACGTTGGAAAAATTGTTCCGTTAATGTTTCATTTTTCATCGTACCCTCTTCGGCCAGACCCCTCGCGATGCCGCCGATCGAACGCGTTTTAAATATTTTTGCATTTGTAACTTATTTACAGTATCCTGTTATCTTGTCTTCCATTCGAATTCACTTGTTTTGTACCAGAATGATCGAAAAGCTCTAAAATACCAATGAATAATGCCATACGGGATGTTCATTCTTCCAAATACCTCAGAACCGACGTAGTATACGAAAATTGATTCAGTTTTGTTTGAAATTCCACACGTACACGGTTGATTAACTTTACTCGTTTTTATTTCTACTATACCGTATTCTACGTTGAATAAATGAATAATCGGAAATATTATATTGAATATTCATTCCTTAGCGACGCACTCATCAGTTTAACTTACTTGAAAAAGGGCTCGAATACGTGACGGTGGCTGACGCTGAATAGTCATGCTGCTGCGACGTAATTTATTGATTAAAATAATAAAATTTGTATATTCTAACTTTTTATTATTAGGTAAATTAAAATAAAATAAAAATAAATGTGTTGACAGCGGCCGTTGCAAAGGCAGACCTTGGAAGTGTTGAGGGGTCGAAACTATTGAGTGACAATCTCAGGTTATTTGGGGTTTTTGACTGGCTATCATTTTCTAAGAATATCTACATTCAAATTAATAAGAACAAGAAAAAATCACAGGAGTTTGTTATTCTTCAGACCAGGCGCATGGAGATTAATTTCAATCAATTCAGCGTCCAAAAATGAGTGGAAAACAATACCGCACACGCCTAATTCGTCAAAAATGTCGAACATGGGGAAAATGGGGTCAGTGGCGTGCCCAGGACCGATTCAAATCGATTCAGCGTCCGAAATTTAAAGGAAAATAATACCCCACAGGTACCAGAAATCTAGAAAAACCACTTTCAAAGTAGGTAGATTGATACCCATTTTGACCCATGACCACTTCCAGGACTCCAATCTTTCCGGAACCAGTCTCATTGGATCCAGCGTCCAAAATTTAGTCCAAATAATACCCCACACGCCTTGATCGGTGAAATCCTCGAAAATTCATTTTTTGAAGAACACATTTTCACCCTTATTTCCCCCGAATTCGGACCGATAGGGCTGAAGAGGTTCTTGGACCAACTACAGCCGGGAATGGACCTCTGACCAAAATTTCAGATTTTTATAAATTTTTGTACAAGCGAAAATGCCGTGGAGAGAGTACGACCACGGCGGATGAACAAAATTTAGTGAAAAATGATACCCCACACGCCTAGGTACCAGAAATTTCGAAACACATGTCAAAATGGGTAGATAGGTACCAATTTTGACCCATAACATCCCTCCGTGGTGGGCCAATCGTTCGGAAACCTTTTAATTGATTCACGTGTCCATGATTTATTGGAACTCATGATAGCACCACCACATGCCTGGTATCATGAAATCTCGTAAACACACTCATGAAATGGGTGGATAGGTACCCATTTTGACCAGTAACTTCTTCCACTGGTCGCTAACCGTTCCGGGTTCCGATTCGTTAGATTCAGCGACAATAATTTAGTGGAAAATGATACCCCACGAGCCTAAATCGACTAAAAAATGATACCCCACACGCCTAGGTACCAGAAATCTCAAAAAAACACTTTCAAAGTAGGTAGATAGACACCCATATTAACCCATGACCACTTCCAGGACTCCAATCTTTCCGGAACCAGTCTCATTGGATCCAGCGTCCAAAATTTAGTCCATTAATACCCCACACGCCTTGATCGGTGAAAACCTCGAAAATTCATTTTTTGAAAAACACATTTTCACCCTCATTTCCCCCGAATTTGGACCGATCGGGCTGAAAAGGTTCTTGGACCAACCACAGCCGGGAATGGACCTCTGACTAAAATCTCAGATTTTTATAAATTTTTGTACTACCGAAAATGCCGTGGAGAGCGTACGACCACGGCGGACGGACAAATTTTAGTGAAAAATGATACCTCACACGCCTAGGTACCGGAAATCTCGAAATATGTACAAAATGGGTAGATAGTACCCATTTTGACCCATAACTTCCTCCGGTGGGTGCCAATCGACCCATTTCGACTCATTACTACTTCTTCGGTGGGTGCCAATCGTTCTGGGACCCATTTCATTGGATTCAGCGTCCATGATTTATTGGGAAATGATACCCCACACGCTTAGGTACAAGAAATCCCGAAAACACATTCAAAATGGGTATATTATGAACCATTTTAACCCATAACTTCTTCCGTGGGGTGCCAATCGTTCTGGGACCCATTTATTGTGATTCGGCGTCCCAAAATTATGTGAACAATGATACCCCACACGTCAGTCGCCAAAAATCTGAAAGTTCATTCTCTCGAAAAATACATTTTCACACCCCTATTTCCCCCAATTTGGTCCGATCAAAATGAAATGTTTCGAGGACTTAGCAGAGCCAGAAGTGGGTCCCTGACCCAAATTTTACATTTTAAGAAAATGTTCTACTACCAAAATTGATGTGGACGTGAACGGACATTAGCATATTTGATCTAGACACTTTGGAGCGCCCAGAAAACATTTTTGGGTGTCAAATCGGAGAGATAGACATTGTGTTTGGAAACATGGGTTGATTGTTCAAGGAATAACCAACCAAGATGAGGTTACCTACAGGTTTTTCCGTGCACAATCATCTTCCACATTGCAGTTCATTATTCCTTTTGCAGACCACCGCTCTCGGCCAATACTTCTTCATCTGCATTCTTTAGCTTGCCGTACTGTAGGATGGAAGGTTCGATCGAGACAATCGATTATCCGAATGCGTAAGAACCGAAAATCCCTGATCGCGATAACACAGTCTCACCTCCTCTTCATCACCGTCGATTGACGATTGAACCCGTACATTACGGTTGATTTACCGAGGCGCCCTTTGTTCTTGATCTATCGACAAAAAGATTTTTTGAATCTCGCGGCTCCGCACCGACCACAGTAATTACTGGGCTGGAAAAAAAAGTTCGGCGGAGTTGAGTACCGAAACCTTAAACCTGGAGGTACTTAACCTCCGAGCACCTGCGCACTATGGTTCATTTCACACGGTAAATCATTCGACAAGTTTCCTTGCGCAACTACGTCTCTCCTCTTATGTTCTCCCTATTCGTACAGTTCAACTTGATTACGGTTCGTTCAGATAGTTTTTAACGGCACAGGAATGTGGGTGCCGGAAAACTGTCAGGTTTGAAGGCTAACTGAGGGTTGAACTGGGCAGCGTTGGGTATTCATTAATTAAATTACAATTTAGATAAGCAGCAGTAATGAACAATTTGGAATCGTTTATTCAAAACGCCCCTAACTGACATTTTTTTGTTATTTCAGTTTTAACCGACAATGATATTCAAAACTGAATACAACACCCGTTTAGTGCAGCAAAAACCCCCTAAATCTCATCTCCAATGGCTCTAAACCAGCCAAGTATTAATACATTTAGTGCAAAAACCCCCTCAACTCAACTTGCTACCCAGTTTGAGGGATTTTTGCACTAAACTGGGGAATTGTATTTGTAAGACATGGACAAAATCCGTGTCAAAACCAATACTTGAACATGAAAATTTATAATATATGTAAGTGGTCCTCCTACATTCATTGTTTTTGGAGACGAAAAACAATAAAATATTCAATATAAGACACAATAACACTTTTTTTGTGTTGCAAAAACCCCTAAGAAGTCCTTACCTTATATTGCAAAAGCAAGCCTTAAGTATAAATTTTATAAATTTTTTTTTTATTGTGTTTAATCGTATTACTCAAAATTAAGTCAGCAATGTTATCTACCATACAATACGTTACAAAATACATATATGCAATTACTATTATTTGTTTAAGTTCACGTGTTT
>CM034004.1:14506476-14524415 GCA_019603395.1 Cyrtorhinus lividipennis
AACTCAATCCCAGGTCTAGGCTTGTGTGCACAGCCCGAATCACAAAAGCGAAATTCAAAAATATAAATGACATATTGGAAGTCTCTGGGATCGTGCCAGATTGTCGAGGAATTTGTTATAGCCCATTCACATAGAAAACCTTTCAAAAGAATCAAAAATTGGGTGAGAGAGGAGAACACTCAGTCTTCGTGACAGTGCAGTGAGAAAATTCGTGTCATGCAAGAAAATGTCATGGTCACAGTGAACGGTACAACGATCTTTACGAACTTTTGGAGAAAGTTTATTGCAACGGATGGCGAAACAAGGAACTGCAGAGAAGCATTCCAACCGATCCAATAGGCATCTCACTGGAATACATCCATCATGTATCCATACATTCATTCGCAAAGGGTTTGAACTGGCATTAACTCGTAATTACCTGCTTCAAGAACACACTCGATGGTAGTCTGACTATTGGCGTAATGTCTCGTAGTATAGGCCGCGATGAAAACGAACGAACGCAGCCTTTGCCAAAAATATGTGCCTACAAAAACATCTTTAATACCAAATTCAACTTGGGATTTTTATCCCGACAAAAAGCCCAGTGTACGTTATGCAACATCTTTACTGAAATTCGCGAGGAGAAGGAAACAAAGATGTAGAACAGTATCAAGACACATAAACTGAGCAAGGAACCATAGGGAATATAAAAAGAGGGATGGCAGAACTCTCCAATTAGACAGACTTATTGAAAGTAGTGTGTCTACTATCTTCCAGCTGTTCGTTCAACTCCTTGTTTGTGAAGTGACATTCATTGTACTACAAAAGGAAATTGACTGCTACAATTTTCAACACTTTTATTAATATCCACTCTTACTGACTTTCTAGGAACAAAATACATCGTGTAGCAGTGGAGTTTGAACAGCGCGAGAGGTTGAGTGAGTGAATAGTTTCTAGGAATAGGCCCCAGGTCTTAAACACACCCATATTAGCAAATTTGTGACTTTTGTGCACAATACCAACGTCGTAACTTCTTTTGACGTGGCGTTCGAATTCTTGGTTACTGGAAAAATGTTTGGGGCAACCAATTTGTGAGCGTGTAAAATGCCTGCGGTTGTCTTTGAACACTCCAAAGAATACTCCCACTGTCAATTGACAGAGAACAAGATCACTAACCCCTTGTCCACTTCGGAAACAAGAAAAGTGGAATCGCGCGGATAAGAGAGTGATAATGGCTGGGGGTTGTTCGACACTATCTTGGAATGGCCCCTGTGTGGAAGGGAGGCGAAGCTGGCTCTTTGGGTTGGTCATTCCTAATAAACAACCTATGTTTTCATGCGAAAAGTCAACATCTCCAATTTGTCCCAAAATATTTCGGGGCGTTTCAAGATGTCTAGATCAAAATTAGCAAATGTCCGTCCGCCTCCACAGCCGTTTTTGGTAGTAGAAAATTTTCTAAGAACCTGAAAATTTGGGCTCGAGGACCCTTAATATCGCTCTAGTTGGTCCTCGGGACTTTTCAACCCAAGCGGACCTAATGACTGGGGAGAGGGGGGTCAAAATGTGTTCTGCGAAACTAAAATTATTTCGATATGTTTAGGTCGATTTAGGCTCGTGGGGTACTCATTTTCCACGAAATTTTGGACGCGGAAATCCAACGAAAACGTTCCCGGCAATTGGCGGGCCAGGAAGCAAGTTATGGGTCCAAAATTGGTATCTATCAGCCCATCTAATGAGTGGTTTAGAGATTTCTGGACCTAGGGACGTGTGGGTAATTATTGTTTTAGTCGATTTTTCTGGCTAACCTTGAAACTCGAAACAAGTAAAACCACTCACTCCGGACAGAAACGTGGAATCGCGCGGATAAGAGAGTGATAATGGCGGGGGTGCGACACTAGCGTCGGAAGGCCCCTGGCGGAAGGGAGGCGAAGCTGGCTGATTCTGCTCGTAAAGTCGATTGCCCTTGTTCTCGCTCTTATCATAAAATAATGGCGGTTGGTCCTCATGCAGAAATGAAATCTAAAAAATTCTAGAGGCCCTATTCTCAGGAATCAGTTAATGAAATGATATTTTCTGGAATGACAACCTTAACGAGTTGAACTCCCTGTATGCCATGGCTCCCTCAACAGTGGGCCTTTTATTTTTTTGTTTCACCTTTTTCCGCTTTATCACGTGCTCTGGTTGTGCCCTGAGACATCTATGGTGTGCCAAGTCATTCTGGCGCCGCCCGAATGAGAAGCACAGAGCTGTAGACACAATACCCACTGTAGTTACCTAAAGAGCATCGCGTGCGAAGAGACTATGCATGAGGAGTCAGACCAAATATGAAGGAATGCGCTTCGGGGATGATGGGATCGGGCCACAAAACCAGAACCGGTAATCGGACAGAGCCCATTTCCTGAATTATTTTCGCCCCCTGGCTCTTTTTTCCTTACCATTTTACCTCTTTCAAACATTGCCGTTTCGTTCAAAGGCAACAGAGAGTCTGCGTGTAAGAACCCCGTGGCTGCAGTTATTCAGGATTATTACCTTCGTTTTTTACCCCGTCGGCCTTTACTCTTATCACCTTCTCGGCCGTTATCAGTCGAGTCCTCCCCCGACGCCACACTCCCCCACCCTCCACAGCCCCATCAAACCACTACCCTTTGATTAATCGGCTCTTCGCGTTTTTAAATTCCGGATCTGAACCATTACAACGATGGCAACGAAAAAGAAATCGGAACTTGATGTTTTTTACCCGCCTTTTTCCCCCCTCAGACAGAACTGTTTACTCGATGCGTGTTTGACCCCATTCAAATCCGAACGATAAGTTAGTTTTCCGAACGCGATTAATATTCGTTGGTTATTCGAGAAGGGCGAGCGGAATGTTCTTTCCATTACGCCTGATCAGCACTTCCCCTTCACACCAATTCCTCCCCCCGATATTCTCAAAGCCTTTCAAACGTATCTTAAAATGAATCGTTACAGCTGTTATCTATTTTGTTTTTTTCTCCTTCATCCCCGCTGTTTCTCCGTTTGGCCAAATAAGAGCCGTCACGTCATCCACGCCCTTCGCCATTTTTTTGCGGAGATAGAGAAACAAAAACCGAATAAGAGTCGCTTTTTGAATAATATGAAGCGTTTCCAGGCACGAGATAATATCGAAATTGCTCTCCCTCTCTCCGCATTTCCCTTGTTTTAGTTCGCGAGAGGAAATAAAGAAGAGAGGGAAATGCTTGATGGGTTTCGAATTGGGTGGTTATCGGTGTGGGCGTGGTGTGATACAAAGCTGTTATGGCCATTGCGGGTTTGAGAGCGGAGAGCGGAAATAGTCTCATTTAATGAAGAAAATGAAATGACTGATAGTTCGGGGTGAAGAAAGGCACCGACAAAATAGATTCGGTTGGCGTGCCAGTGATGAGAGATGAGACAGGGTTGCCAATACCGTTGAAAATGTTGAAGGCTAACTCCGAATGAAATTGTCTCTGAGCTGAACACCATCAATCAGCGTCTGACAGGCGTTGATAGTTGTTTGAGTGTGTTATGCACAGCTTTTATGGTGAATCCGGTGAGAAAAATGTGCAAGACCCGAATGTTGCACTGCCTAAGAGCCGAATCTTGAGACAGGAGAAACTGACACATGTCGTTTTTTTCTAATCCGGATAGTGATAAACACCAGAATTGAGATGCAGGATTATTATTATTATTATATTTATTATTTATTATTTCTTGCGTGGGCAGGCAAGGGAATTTTATTGATCTCTGAGATTTTTTATGGTCTCGAGGGCTACTCTTACCTACTCTTTGGGAGCCGTCAGCCGAGTTATAGAGTGTTGTGATTCCAATGTAAGCCTCTCTCGAATTAAAATCTGTTATGAATTTACTATGATTTAATTCGGGTTTCTTCGGAGAATTTGGAAAGGACCTAGCGAGAGGATACGGGATGTAAGTCCAAGACTTACGACGAGCAACTAGGGATACCAGGGATGAACATAAAACATTGAAACAAAATGAATTATAATAAAAACAAGGACTCCTTGCCAAGAAAAATATGCCTCAACCTGGTCTAGAATTGATACACGACAAAGTATTCGACAAATTAAATAGACAACATGTGGAGCATAAATACAATTAATACAAGTGACATGAAATTATGATGTACATGAAATACAATTTAATGAACAAGTCAACGATACCGGCTGACGAAAACGGCGTCAACGTCGAAGGAAAAACAGGAGGGGGCTCGCTGTCCCGCAGGTACACAGCAGGCTTATAACTTGATCCTTTAATCTCATGGAACACAATTTTACAGCTTCGGTCGACTTCAGCACGGTAGAAGATTTCACATCAGAGCGAGCACAGGAACGAAGCCAGGATGGACTGAGTGAGAAATCTCTTGCACGACAGGTTACAAAAATATATACTCCAACATGTTGGCGCCTTGGCCCCGAGGGGCGCCTCAACGACGACCGCCCGGTTGGATGCCTTTGGAAGGAGTCAGCGCTGGGCCTCTCTAAATGCGACGTCCAGGCAGGAGCTGCGCGCGCATTTGGCGCATGCTCTCTCCCTTCTGGCCTTCTGGAGGCAGCAAGCCTGGGGGCTTACACCAACCACACTAAAAATCGCAATCCTTGATCTCTTGAGCTCAGCCTGGGACTGTTCAGCACATTACATCGGACTGAGGTCGGACACTTGCTCATGACTCAATCGGTCTGTAGTCGCTTCTTCTTGAGGATCATCTTCCTTCCTAACATCACTTCAATAAAGGTGGCTACACTTGAAACACTCTTTTATAGCAGAATACCCCAAAAGATGGGACTCAGGAAGGCCACTTTAGGCCGGGTACACACGTTGAGGATTCCGGAGAGGATTCCTCGTTGATCGATTCCTCTCCGGCCGACGGACCGTGTGGACGGGTCGAGGCCTTCAGTTGAGGCGGACCGAACAGGCCGCCAGGCCTTTCCAATTTTTGGAAAGGCCACCTGACCGGTTTCCGGTTCCCGAATTGAACCCTTTCTCACGTGTGGATGAGGTGATCGGTTGTAGGTATCGCTCGAGTATCGTCACAGTGGTCGTAGCACCTCGTTAATTTTAATTTTCACAGTTTTCCTCGAAAGGCCTCTCGCGTGTCGAAACCTCTGGCCGAAGCCTCCTGGTTTTCTCGTACGTGTGGATGCTCCGTCCGGCCTCCGGCCGCCTCAGAGTTGTTCCTCAGAGGAATCCCTCTTCGGAATCCTCTCCGGATCCTCAACGGTGTACCCGGCCTTAGGAAGGGTGGACTAGGCAGGCTGGCAGGGATATTCCCCCTCCCTACCGGCCAGGTGGTGGGTGTGATCAGGGTTAGTCTAGATTAATTTTTTGGAAGGAGGAATAACAAGTACCCTTTTCTCATTAGGTTTCCAAGAAGTGATAGACGCTTGTTCGTCAGAGGGCGCCAATCGTATGGGGACCCATTTCATTGGATTCAACGTCCAAAACTTAGTGAAAAAAGTGATACCCCACACGCCTAGGTACCAGAAACCTTGGAAACACATATACAAAATGGGTAGATACATACCCTTTTTGAGCCATAACTTCTTCCGGAAGGTGCCAATCATTCTGGGAACCATTCCATTGGATTCAGCGTCCAAAATTTAGTGGAAAATGATACCCCACTTGCCTACATCACCCAAAATCTCGAAAATCCATTTTTCAAAAAACACATTTTGACCCCTACCCCGCCCAAATTATGTCCGATAGGGCTGGAAAGGTTTGAGGACCAACTTGAGCCAAAAACGAGTCCCTGAACCAAATTTCAGATTTAAAAAAAAAATGTTTTCTACTTCCATTAACGGCGCGGACGGCGGACGGACATTCGATTTTTTTAAATCTTTTCATTGCATGAAAACATAGGTTGATTATTCAAGGAATAACCAACCAAAACAATTCGGATTGTCAGACAAATTATTCGGTAGGTGGTCGAAAAAGGGGACCGGTTCTCTGGGGTAAACGAACTCAGCAACCCTTCACCTGCTCGCGGGTCGTGATTACAAATGGGCAGGTGAACCATTTATTAATTTCGTCTTCTAATTTTCAAATCTACTCGGAAAAGTGGTGATAATTTTTTTGACTAACAACTTCCGTTAGGTCCAGGTGTGGAGAAGCTGCAAGGATCAAGGCCGCTGAAAAATCGTGGATTCCCCAGGAAATGGGGATGCAAGGGCCCAGGTGCGAGGCGATTTTGTCGAGCTAGTCGTTACGACGTTGTAAATTTCGTTCGGGACAAGGCTCATTATGCGACTCAACGGATTCTGACAAGTTTGACAACCCTGCGAACTCTGAAACGCCTTTGAAAGTTTGAGTTTGTTGATTACAATCTTCTGCGACAACTTGGGGAGCCGAGGCAGGAAAGACGATCCGATCCGTTGATTATTTTTATGTGTGCCGTTTGTCCAACACTGTTCAATTCAAGAGAAAATTGTATGCTAAACATATAGTACGCTCAATAAACTACTATACGATCTAAGTTCTCCCTCGTGTGAAATGGTAGAGTGTAAATTGCAGACGCTTCATTCGGGAGAAATCGCATTAAGTCATGCCAGGATAAAATAAACCTCAGACACCAGGCGGATGGAGACTCATTTCTTCAACATGGAAAATGGGGAAACAGCGGTGTGGCGGTCCTGGACCAATTCCAATCGATTCAGGGTCCAAATTTAGTGGAATGATACCCCCACACCTAGTTAGGTACCAGAAATCTCGAAAACATCTTCCAAATGGTATACTACCATTTCATCCTAACCTCTTCCAGTGGGTGCCAATCGTTCTGGGACCCTTCATTGGATTCAGCGTCTAAAATTTAGTGGAAAATGATACCCCACACGCCTAGGTACCAGAAATCTCGAAAACACATATTCAAAATGGGTAACATATACCCAATTTGACCCATTACTTCTTCCAGTGGGTGCCAATGTTCTGGGACCTTTTCATTGGATTCAGTGTCTAAAATTTAGTGAAAATGAGCCCCCTCGCCTATCGCCCAAAATATCGATAATCCATTTTTCAAAAAACACATTTTGACCCCTACCCCACCCAAATTTGGTCCGATTGGGCTGAAAAGTTTCGAGGACCATCCTAGGCCGGGAACAGACCCTTGACCAAAATTTCAGATTTTTAGAAAATTGTCTACTACCGAAAACGGCGCGGGTGGCGGACGGCGTACAGCAGACGGACATTTGACTTTATTGATCTGCAAACCTTGAAACGTCCAGAAATAAATTTTGGGCAAATCGGAGATTCACTTTTTACATGAAAACATAGGTTGATTGTCCAAGGAACAACCAACCAAAATGAGAAACGCTTTGAGGAAAATACCACCAACCCGCTAGTTACTTCGGACGCCATTATCCTCGATTCAGATAAGTTGAAGGATAAACGTCGAATTATTCGGAAGTTGGACGGCGAGAAAAACCGGTTCCTTCGTGCCTTTTCACTTCGAGGTATGTGATAATTAATAATTGGAACACTGGACATAATAAGGAGATGTATCATCGAGCTTGGGCAACTTTTCGGCAATCCAGTCCCCCTCATGAGGGCCCCTCGGGTTGAATAACGTGACGTTTGAATAACTACGGTCAGTTTTAGATGATGTTGATGAACGTTTTGGTTGGTTATTTCTTCAATTCAATCTATGTTTTCATGCAAAAAGTCAATCTCTCCGATTCGGCCTAAAAATTTTTTCTGGACGTTTCAAGGTGTCTTGATAAAGAAACCAAAATGTCCGTCCGCCGTACGCGCCGTTTTTGGTAGTGGAAAATTTTCTAAAAATCTGAAATTATGGTCAAGGGTCTGTTCCCGGCCTGGGACGGTCCTCGAAACTTTTCAGTCCGATCAGTCCAAATTTGGGCGGGGTAGGGGTCAAAATGTGCTTTTTGAAAAATGGATTTTCAGCGAGATTTTCATGGAGATTTTGGGCGATCTAGGCGAGTGGTGTATCATTTTCAACTAAATTTTGGCCACTAAATTGATTGGAATTGGTTCGAGGAATCACCAAACCGTGTGTGAGAATTTGCAGCGTTTTTGATCTAGACGCCAAGAAACGTCCAGAAATTTTTTTTAGCCAAATCGGAGAGAGGTCAAAACCTGCATGAAAATACAGCAAGAAACGCTGCAAATTCGTTCATAGGGGGTGGTTATTCCTTGGACTAGGCGCAAGGAAAATCATTTAGATCGATTCAGTGTCCAAAATTTAGTAGGAAATGATACTCCACAAATCTTGGTACCGGAAATCTCGGGAATCCACATTTAAAACATGTAAATACATACCCATTTTGTCCCATAACCTCTTCTGGTAGGCATCAATCGTCCCAGGACCCGTCTGATTGAGTTCATCGTTTAAAATTTAGTCGTCAATAATACACCACGCCCCTTGATCGCCGAAAATCATTTAAAAAAAAAAAAAAAAAAAAACCACATTGTGCCCCCTACCACCTCTCAAATTTTGTCCGATAAAGTTTTGATGACCAACTAGACCCAAAAACGGGTCTTCTCACAAAATTTCAGATTTTGGTTGGTTATTCCTAAAATATTAACCAGTTTCTAAGCAAAAAGTCAATCTCACCAAATTGGGTGGGGTAGGGGTCAAAATGTGTAATTCGAAAAATGGATTTTCAAGATATTTGGCGATCTAAGCCTGTGGGGCATCATTTTCGACTGAATTTTGGACGCTGAATTAAATGAAATGGGTCCCAGAATGATTGGCATCCACTGGAAGATGTTATGGGTCAAAATGGGTATCTATCTACCCATTTTAAATATATTTTTTTTTTTTTTTTTTAGATTTCCGGTACCTAGGCGTGTGGGGTATCATTTTCCAATAAATTTTGGAACCTCAATCAATTGGAACGGGCCCCAGACCCGCCACACCCACTGTTCCCTCCATTTTTTGATCTAGACACTTCGAAATGTCCAGAAAAATTTTTTGGGCCGCATTGGAGAGATTGTCATTTTGCATGAAAAACATTGGTTGATTATTCAAGGAATCACCAACAAAAATTGAACGAGGCGGAATTTTTTGTGTTGATAGGCATCCATGAATTCATTATTTAATTAAAAATCAGCTATGCAATAAATGTAATAAAGCAATCATCTTCTATCTTATTGCCATACTTCAGTCTCGTATGTGGCCAACCAATTTGAACCAACAGCATTCCTATATTGCTTTTTCAAAGTTAAAAAGCAATCCAATTAGCAGTGAGCCTTAGCAGTTACCAAAAAACGCCCATCTCAGACACCATGATTTTTATTTATTAACCTGGGAGAATTAGGGCTATGTGGCCCTCTCTGCCATGAAATAGTCAAGGAGAGTTGATTCCAAGCAGTGGTGCAGTAATAAGCAGTAATACAATCAATTCAATCTAATAGTCAATCTGTGTAACAATTGCCAGGGTTCAACCTCTCCAATTTGCCCCATATCTTGACCATATACCCATCTTGACATCAACATCAAACCCGGGAGTGTCAAAAGTCGGATTTATCAGAGAAAGATTTATTTCGTAAGCCACTTATGCACCAGCACCTAAAGTAAATTCACATTTTTGAAACAATTAACACAGTCTGTATGAGTCTCAGGGAAGGTCCATGAATTGAATGAGTCCTTGCTTTTCAAGGAAACATTCTACGGTGATTCTGATGACAAGCATTCACCACGTGTCTCCTCATGTGAAGATCTCATATCACACTGATTGGGGTCTGTATGAGTTCATAGGTGCCTTTTACAATGTCCTGACTGAGCAGATCTGTAGTCACTCTGGTCACAAGCATATGGTTTGGCGCCTGTGTGAGTTCTTATGTGTCTTTTCAGGTCCCCTGCCCGCGCAGCTCTGTAGTCACACAGATCACAAGCATATGGTTTGTTTCCTGTGTGAGTAACCATGTGGCTTTTCAGTGTGCCTGCCTGTGCAGCTCTGTAGTCACACTGGTCACAAGCATATGGTTTGTTGCCTGTGTGAGTACTCATGTGGATTTTCAGTTGCCCTGCCTGCGCAGCTCTGTAGTCACACTGATCACAAGCATATGGTTTGATGCCTGTGTGAGTTCTTATGTGGCTTTTCAGGTCCCCTGCCCGCGCAGCTCTGTAGTCACACTGGTCACAAGCATATGGTTTGATGCCTGTGTGAGTACTCATGTGGCTTTCTAGATGTCCTGCTTGTGCAGCTCTGTAGTCACACTGGTCACAAGCATATGGTTTGTTGCCTGTGTGAGTACTCATGTGGATTTTCAGTTGCCCTGACTGCGCAGCTCTGTAGTCACACTGATCACAAGCATATGGTTTGATGCCTGTGTGAGTTCTTATGTGTCTTTTCAGGACCGCTGCCCGTGCAGCTCTGTAGTCACACTGGTGACAAGCATGTGGTTTGGAGCCAGTGTGAGTACTCATGTGGCTTTTCAGGTCCCCTGCCCGCGCAGCTCTGTAATCACACTGATTGCAACCATATGGTTTTGCATTTGAGGAAATTTTCCTGTCGGTCTTGCTTTTCCTTCCCTTCATGAAACCAGAGAGGTCCATCTTATGTTGGTCTTGGTTTCCTGAACTCCAGTCTAAACATGAACAAGATACGTCTTATGTACCAAACAGCTTAACAGTGAACATGCTACAAATGAGTTTGTTCTGAACTAGTGAAACATTACCTCAAGAATGTTGGCACTTTGGAGAGTCCAATGAAGACAGTGTTCGTCACCAAGGAGTTGTCACTAGAAACGTTCAGGGTTAACTGAGTGGCCTTTCACTGCTGTGAGCTGGGTTGTTGTGGGAGAACCGTTATGAGAGCTTGACCTGGACGAAGGGTGGGGGTCAGGTCAGATTTACCTGAGGTCCCTTCCCTGTCACCCCAATGGTTTTGGAATGTGTTTAATCACAATATCATGGAAGAAATAGAAGGACTCCCAGTGGCCACATTTTGCTCTGTACAGTCTCACTTTGATATCCATGGTCGATGTTTGGATCATAATGTGCAATCACTGTCATGGCCCTCAGTATCAGTAGGCCAAATTCAGTTGGGCATGGGTCCTAATATCGCGTCGACCCGTTAAATCAAAAGGTACCGGCCTGATAATCAGCCTTGGAGGAGCTTTATGTGGTGGTGTACAGCTTCTGCTTCATTTGATAATACTTATGCCCATCGTCCCACACATCATAGAATTCTTGCGCAACCTATCTAAAATATAGCCAACATGCTTTACTTCCAGTGTTTCTTCAATTATGTAAACTGCTTCAGGTATATGAAGCTACATGGTTTTATGATGTGTTTGTTCGTTGATTAGTTTTCAGCAGACTTGGCTGGCGGCAATATGAGATGAATTTTGAAGGTTGTCAGTAATATTTCAGTAACAGCTAGTACCCATTTTGACCCATAAAACACTTCTAGAGGACCCCGTTCGTCCCGGGACGATTCAGCGTCGAAAATGTTGTCAAAAATAACACCTCACACATCTTGATCGCTGGAAATATCTAAAATCCATTTTTGAAAAAGCAACTTACGGGTGTAGGGTATTATCCAGCTTGAGAATGGGTAGTAGAAAATTTTCTAAAAATCTGAAAGTTGGATCTGCCGTTTCCGGCTCTAGTTAGTTGTCGAAACTTTTCAGTCCGATCGGGTCAAATTTGGGCGGGGTAGGGGTCAAAATGTGTTTTTTGAATAATGGATTTTTGAGATTTGTGGCGATGCAGGAGTATAGGGTATAATTTCCCTATAAATTTCGGACGCTGAATCCAATAAAATGGTCCCTAGAACCATTGGCGCCCTCTTGGATAAGGTAATGGGTCAAATGGGTGCCTATCTCCCCATTTCGAATGTGTGTTTTCGAGATTTCTGGTACTAGGCGTGTTGGGTATCATTTTTCGCTAAATTTTGGACCATGAATCGATTGGAATGGGTCCGGGACAAGCCACACCCACTGTGTCCCCAATGTTGAAGGAATGAGTTTCCATGCTCCTGATCAGAGGAACAACCAACCCCTGTGAAAGAATTTGCAGCGTTTTTCAAATTGATTGGCCGGACATAACACGACAAGTGGCCTCAATTATAATTATATTCAAACATCTGTGGTTCCCAAAAATCTTCTGATAACGTATCTTTGTGTTCCCTATGATTCCAATAAATTTGCTTGCATCACACTAACCTTTTTATAGTCTCCAGCCAATTAACCTGAGCGACCTCAGAAGTTGTGGACCAGATTTATTTTATGATTTGTATTTCATTTTTTTTTTTTTTTTTCGCTCGACAAAGAAAATCCTACTTTTTTTCACTTTTAGATGTTTTTGATTTTGTCTGAGTAAAACGGCTCTAACTCTTCTCAATTACTATGTAGAATGAAATGTGGAGGATACCATTGGAAAATGAGGGAGAGAGTTGAATTTCGAAAACCGATTCTTTTTCTGTCCTGATTGGTAAAAAAATTACCTTAGTTCAAACTAAGAAGATTTCACAAGAATCAATGCCTTTTTCTGTCGCTTTTTTACCCTATTACAACGGAGAAAATGGCGTTTGAGTGCGGAAAACGCGGGTTTTCAAGTGAAAACCATAACTTTCCAATAAAATCTGACACTCTTCATCATAATGAATAAAAATATCGCCTTAATTTGCTAAATTTTTAAATGCCAAATCAGTTAGTGACACTCACATGCGTCCCCGATTAAGGAGAAAGTAGTTTTTTGGCTTCTCATTTTTATTAAATTTGTATTAAGAGTACCTTAAGACGTACAGTTTTCAATACCCCCCCCCCCCCCCTCGCCACATCTGAATACAAACGCCGAAAACCTGGTTATTCCTTGGATCAGGAGCATGGAGACTTATTCCAATCGATTCAGCGGGAAATTTAGTGGAAAATGATACCCCACACGTCTAGATCGCCGAAAATCTATTTTACAAATAACACATTTTGACCCCATTCCTCTCAAATTTGGTCGGATCGGGCTGAAACGTCGATAGCACGGCACACGAAGCCTCTATAAACATGTCTGTGAAACACTTGTGTTTTTGTTGTTGCAGATTTGTTGTAGAGTCGACCTTTTGATGGCTGTGTATTTTATCGGAATTTGAATCTTATTGTCTGCGGGCGTGATTTTCTCAAATCCCCAGAAGAACTTTCAATAGCATTTGAAACGGAAAATATTCCTCCAACCATACCCATCTTCTGTACACACGTCATCTCCGTAATCACCTCAGTGAAGTAGCTCTATATAAGAGAGGTTTCCCTTTTAGGCATCGTAAATTATAAAGGAAGGGACGTCTCGAACTCATCCATCAGAGAAAATTGCAGTTGATTTACATCTGCATGCGAAGTGCATCGTAATGACGGTCGTGATTGCGTGTAAGAAACTTGAGTGCATCACCGCGTAATTACTCTAGACGGTAGATGTTAGTTATTACCCCTCGGGGTCTTTACAGCAAACGCTCTACAGAATTTCGTTAGGTTGTTTTATACAGGACAAAACCTACTGAAGATTGTTATGAAGATATTCACGCTAATGGAGACTAGACAGTGTCGTCTGATTTGTACGGGCACGATATAAATTCGTTTGTAAATGTATTTTTACAACAATTTATCTTAGGAACCTCGTTAATCTTGTTCGCTCGCTATTATAATGATTCGGGGCTGAGACTGGCTGAAGCCTTATTAATTCGCACAATTCCTTTAAGGGTAACTAACCTAAGAGAAAGTCGTCACTCAAGGGGTTGTCGACGTTCTCGATGTTGTTATATATGCTCACCCATAGCATTGCCATCGTCGATCGGCGGGGAAGGAGGTTGTAAGCGTTCACTATGTGGAGCCCCCTAGCATTCAATTCAGAGCATACAATGTCGGCGTCATCGCACACCAGATTCGCATCTCCACCGTAACATGTAGGGTAATCGTCTCAGGATGACTAGGTCGACGCCGGCAAGTCCCTGCGAACCTTTTCCTCCTGAGACGATTGCCCTTCTATAAACGGTGGAGAGGCGAATTTGATGTATGATGACGCCGGCAAATGCTCTCAAATGCTACAGAAGGTTTCGCATGGATGACTAATAGTCGACGGCAGGAAGACCCGGCGAACTCCGACCTCCTGAGACGATTACTTTACTCGTGACGGTGGAACTTCGAATTCGGAGTACGATGAAGCCGACTTTGCCCTGAATTGAATGCTAGGAGGCTCCACATAGTAGACGCTTACAGCCTCGTATCCCGCCGGTCGACCATGGCAAGGCTAGGGATGAGCATCGATGTTCGATTTTTGCACAAATGGATAGTGACGGACCGATGTTCGATGTGTTTTCGCCATCGATGGTCAGTGTTGAGTTTCCAAATATCGATACTCGATATCATCGATGTTGAAGGGATGAAAAATGCTTGAAAACACCATGGATAGCAATGATATTATTATTCGGTAAATGGTATTATGGTATTATCATCATTTCGACTCAAATGACATCAACTACATCTCTCTAGGACCAATACGGGCGGAGTAGTAAATAGGGGTGGGTGGTTCCAATGGTATATAATCTATCAAGGAAACGTCCCATATAAACACACAAATTCCTCTTCATTTTTTAAAATAATAATAATTATTATTATTCAATACAAATGTTATCAGGTACAATAAAAGTGTAATTCATCACAGATGAATGATCTATATAGAGAATATTAAACCGTTGTTGCCAAATTTGCCGTATTTAGTTTACCTAGGTATCAAGTGAAAGCGTAGAAACATCGATGGTAGAAAAAATGATGGTGGCCAGTCGATGTAATCCTCCGATTGTGGCATCGATGTTCGACCTTTCCTCGCTCATTCCTGTGGAAGGCCCCGCGAACTCTCTCATCGGAGACAATAATTACCCTACTACAAACGGTGGCGAGGCGAATTTGATGTATGATGACGCCGTCAAATACTCTGAAATGAACGCTAGTGAGTCTACGCATAGAAAACTTATAGTCTCACTCTCCGCCGTAGACTATATAGACTATACTCTACGCCGGGTCGACGGCGGCAAGGCCCTGTAACTCCCCTTTACTGAGACGATTACCTCACTAGTGACGGCGGAGGTGCGAATTTGGTGTACGATGATGCCGACAAATGTTCTGAATTGAATGCTAGTGAGTCTACTCGCAGAGCACATAGAGCCGCCTTCCCCGTCAGTCGAAGTCGAAGGCGGGACGACCCCGCAAAATCCTTTCCTTCTGAGAAAAATCATGCTACTAGCCATTGTTGGGAGTCGAATTGGAAATACGATGGCGCCGGCAAGAGCCCTCAATTGAATGCTAGTGAGACTCTGCATAGAGGACATAACGACTCGTTCCCCGCCGATCGACGCCGGCAAGGTCCTGCAAATTCCTCTTGCCTGAGACAATTACCTCACTAGTAACGGCGGAGGTGCGAATTTGGTGTAAGATGAGGCCGACAAATGTTCTGAATTGAATGCTAGTGAGTCTACTCGCAGAGCACATAGAGCCGCCTTCCCCGTCAGTCGAAGTCGAAGGCGGAAAGACCCCGCAAAATCCTTCCTTCTGAGAAAAATCATGCTACTAGCCATTGTTGGGAGTCGAATTAGGAGTACGATGGAGTCGGGAAGACACCACAATTGAATGCTAGTGAGACTCTGCATAGAGGACATAACGACTCGTTCCCCGCCGATCAACGCCGGCAAGGTCCTGCAAATGCCTCTTTCCTGAGACGATTACCTCACTAGTGACGGTGGAGATGCGAATTTGATGGAGTAGAGAGTGCTTTAGTGAAGAGAAGTTCAACGAAATCATTAAACAGAAATATCTCTCATGTAAATTTTCAAAAAAAAAAAAAAAAAAAAAAATTGTTGCAAATTTATTTATAGGGGTTGGTTGTTCTCGGACGTGGAGCATGGAGGAAAATGATGGAAAACAGTGAGTGTGGAGTGTTCCGGACTCATTCGAATCGATTCTGCGTCCAACATTAATGGAAAAAGATACCCCAAACGCATAGGAACCAGAAAATCTCAAAAACCCACTTTCTGGTAGTTTTTGCTTATTACGATCTAGACACGTTGATACGCCCAGAAATTTTTTTTGGGGCAAATCGGAGAGGCTTCATGAATATGCTTGACTTTCTGCTTGAATAACCAACCAAAAGTTGAAGATTCACGGGTAAATTATTGATGTATTTCCATCAATTTGTTAACAATTGGAAAACCTGAATGCTTTTTCAAAGCGATTAAATTGATATGCGGTCGTGAAAGGATTGGACGACTTGAGGAGTGATGAAGTAACGTGAAATATTCCTTCCATTCTGATCAAATGAACATGGAAGCGAGAGGGCTGATCAAGTTACGATCGATTACTGATTCAAAGTGTAATCACTGAGGTAAAATATATATTATTTCTGAGGTCTGCAACAAGTAACAGCATTCATTTCTTCATATTATTCATTCATATTATCAGCATAGGAAAGGTTCTCCGACTTCAACGCGGCGAGAATGATTTCAAACTATTTTCCAACCTTATTAGGGCTACCCGATTTTATCCGGTTCATGGACATTGAAGTAAAAGGTTAGTCTACTCTTTCGAAATGCTCCGCTCCTAAGAAAAAGATGACGAGATAAGGTCCTCGTTGAGTTACTCGGTAATTTTCGGCAAATTATCGTATTTTAGAAGCTCGTCATAGGTTTTGTGAAAGCGGCTTACAATCCCTCTATACCGTGACGTCACGGATATTCGGCTCGCTCGTTCGGTTATAGGGTTGTGAGGGAAAAAAATCACGTTAGTAATTTATTCATTCGAGTATTGCGTGCTTATTACCCAGCCGGTTTCGTGATTACCATCTGTATAGAGGGGTATGTGACCTTCAAACACGTAGGTACCTAAAATGTACCGCATTGCGTAATCCAATAATGTTGGCTATTTCTCCCTCGATTACGCTGAGCTCATGTGTCACGACTGAACCAAAAACCATTTGTCAATGAGTAAACAGCGAATCACGAGCGCTGACTCAGGATGAATTTCTTCAACGAGCGTGAAAGTGCGGGTATCATCGAGGAGAACACGACGAACCGTGTCCGTGTACGAACATGCTCGGCCGGTCATGTGCCGTCCCAATTGAACATTAGGTTTTTGTTGATATTCTATAAATAGTTAGAGAAGGGCGGTTTATGGCAAAAGGATAATGCCGGCATCAATTATGTATATGACCACCGCAGACTATTGTTGTACAAGTAGAAAACATCGGACCAAGAGGATGGGGAAAATGGGGGAGAAAAGTGAGTGTGGACTCACTAAGACTCATTTTAATCGATTCAGCATCCGAAATTTAGTGGAAAATGATACCCCACACGCCTAGGTACCAAAAATTTCAAAAACACTCATTCGAAATGGGTAGATAAGTACCCATTTTGACCCATAACCTCATCCAGAGGGCGCCCATCGTTCCAGGACCCATTTCATTGGATTCAGCGTCCAAAATTTAGTGGAAAATGATTGGTCAGGGACCCTTCTCTGGCTCTACTTGATTCTGGAAACTTTCCAGCCCGATCTGACCGAAGGGGGGGGGGGTAAAAGTGTGTTGTTCAAGAAAAGGATTTTCGAAATTTTTGGCGCTCTAAGCGTGTGAGTCATTATTTACCACTTGCCAACCATTGGCACCCACCGGAAGAAGTTATGGGTTATAATGGGTATCATCTACCCATTTTGTGTATGTTTTTTAAAGATTTCTGGTACCTGAGCGTGTAGGGTATCATTTTCCACTAAATTCTGGACGCTAAATCCAATGTGATGGGTCCCAGAACGATTGGAACCCATTGGAAGAGGTTATGGGTCACAATGGGTGACCTATATGGCTATTTACCCATTTCGAATGTGTGTTTTTGAGATTTCTGGTACCTAGGCGTGTGGGTTTTAATTTTCCACTAAATTTTGGACCTTGAATCGGTTGGAATAAGTCCGGGACCCGCTACACCTACTGCTTTCCCCATTTCCCCCATGTAGATGAAATGAGT
>CM034004.1:14524440-14593168 GCA_019603395.1 Cyrtorhinus lividipennis
GTCAGATTTTCCAGTTGTTCTCTCAAACCGAATCCATTTTGAGAATGCCGAGAGGTTCTGCTACCATTTTCAAGAAGCAGAAAAGAATTCCGCCATGGATTCAGAAGAAATCGGATGGGCCCTGAATGTGGTGGTGAGATGAGTCTAGATAGTGGTGAGCACACAGGTTTAGCTGTGAACATTTCAGTGTTGTGTTCTGATTGCTCCTATTCTGCATTCTATTCAAATTCAAATACTCTACCTGGAACGAAATTTCACAATGTGAATGTACGCCTAATCTATGCTATGCGCGCCATTGGACAAGGCGAGAAAGGAGCGCGTACGTTTTCGCAGCGTACAAAGCGGGCGGTCATTAGTTCAGACGTCAATTGTGAAGGTATCCTTTATCCAAATAATTGAATGTAATATATCAAAATTTTCAGCAGATTCTCTAGTTTTTTTTTATGCAAAAAAAAAAAAGGTCATTTTGGGTTACCGGTACCCTTAAGAATTGTATTATGAATGAGAGGCGAACAAGCTCCATCGCTTTTTGAACAAATTCACTCATATTATTATGAAGTGATACATATATCCTTCAAGTTCTATAATTCAAAACTGTATCTAATTCTTTGGCTTTCATGTTATAGTCCATTTTTGTTTGGCTATATGTACTGTGTTCCAGTACACTTCCTTAACATCGTTTTTATTTTCCATATACCAAAATCATTTCAATATTTTCCGTAATTTCTATAAGTTATACTCACTTTTATTTCTTATTAATATTTTCAGATGCCAAAAACGGCAAGCTTGTTTTTTGCATGATATAGAGGGAAAAACTTGGGACGGAATTTTGAACCACTTCAGGATTTCTGACGAACAAGCCTATAGGTTTGTTCGCACAAGCACCCAAACCAGTTTCCAATCGGTTGGAAGCGTTCGCACAAGCTCCCCAACTCCACCAGAGGGGAGCGATGGTGGAATGGACTCGCCCACTGCCGTTCGCACAACGCATCAAACCGGTTTGAAACCCGTCAGAGCAGTCAGAGGTTTTTCCCGCTGACTGCTTTCAAACTGTTTCGCCCCTCCCCCTTCAGGGCCGCTCGGCCAATCAAATCATTCCATCTACATCCGTCTTCTGCAGCGTTCCATCTGAATTCTCGCGGTTTGCCGTGGATTTCTTTCGATTAAATCCGACAAAATTATTTTTGGTAGTTGAAATTTTTCAAAAAATCTGAAATTTTGGTTCAGGACCCGTTTTTTGCTCTAGTTGACCCTCAAAACTCTTCAGCCCGATTGCACCGATATTATAGGGGGGGGGGGGGGGGTGTCTCTAAATGTCTTCTCCGAAAAATGGATTTTCGAAATTTTTGGAAATCTAGGGGTGTAGGGTATCATTTTTCACTAAACTTAGGACGCTGAATCGATTGGAATGGGCCTGGGAGACTCCATTTATAAGGGTCGGATGTTATTACGTGCTCATTTTATATTTTCTCCGACGTTTTGCCGGCGCCCGGGCCGGCATAATCAGGATGAGCAACTCGGTCTCCCCTAATTCTAAAGAACATACTGAGCCATTATTGGGCAGGTCGTCAAGAATAAAAGGTGGTATTTAAATGGAAATTTTTCGAGGCAGATACACACCTAATTTAGAGTGTAAACTACGTGATTTAGTTTAGTGTGTAAATTAATTTCGATCCTTTATTCTGAATCAAGGTGCGGATAGCATCTCGTGAATTAGTGTTTGAAAACAGTGAGAATTCAAGTGTCATACATTAGATTTCACCATCCTTCACTATTTGACAATTTTGGGGTTGCGCAACTTTGCGTGCTCGCTGAACCGGTTGCGTGCATTGGAAAAAATTGTTTGAGGGATCAAATTTTCATGAAATTTCTAGTAGAATGTGAATCTGCAAACAAAAATTAGAGTTCCCAATTGAAATAAGGATGTTTGATTTGAAAAAAAAAAAACAATTTTTGTTTGCTCTCATTTATAAGATTTTAGGGAGAGAGGGTGGGGGACAATTTGTGGGACACCCTGTATAATGAGCACGAAATAACGACCGACCTTAAAATTCTATTCTATCCCCTGTGATAGAATTTGCAGCGTGTTGTGATCTATTCACCTCAAAACGCAATCGGTAAAATTTTGGGGAAAAATGAGAGGTTGACCTTCATGAAAACATGGGTTGGTCATAAAAGGGAAACCAACCAAGACGGCGAGAGAAGAAAAGAGGCGGAGAGAACGGCGGTGGCTGAGGGAACGCGGGATCGGGTCAAATGCGTTCGCAGAACACCTTCGTTCCAACCAGTTGGAAACCGTTTGAAAGTTGGTAGAGGTCGCGCGTGCGCACTGCCAAAACGCCAACCAGTTTGAAATCGGTCAGCAAACCGTTGGAAACTGCTACTGCGAACATACCTTATGATTCTGAGTGTGGAGGCGACAGTGAAGCAGATGACACATTTCCTATTCGAACACCATCCCAAAAAAGAAAACGTCCACGAAATGAAAGAGAAGAGAGTGATTTAAATTTTTTACATTGTGATTGAAGGAATTGTTGCATTTGGCGAATTTTATTATTTAATTATTAATTTAAAGTTTATTTATGCGTATTTGAATAAAAGTCTTTTATATTTTACACCGCCTCATGTACCTCCTGGTGTTCTCAAATGAATGGGTGCTTTACAAATAAAAAAGATGTAGCCATGAGTATAACATGGAATAATATACTAACAGACTTTACTATTTTAAATTCAGTATCTATGGTCAAGATTTCTGTGCATTTAAAGGACAATTTTACTAATTATATAATTATGACAATTCATTAAAGTGTCCTTCGGGGAAGGACACCAAGCAATTTGGGCGAAGTATTCAAGACAGCTGTTGAAGTGATTAGTTCACTTTTTATTGAATATTTCATAAATAATGGTCATTAGGGTACAAATTTTATCTCCAATACTTTATACAGTAGCTAAAGAATACATATAAATGACTTTTAGATGATTCTAGGGGGACGAGTGTGCACAGAGGGTGTCAAGGGGGTGTCCTTCGCGGTAGGACACTAAACGTTAAGCCGATTATTACATTTTCAACACTGACCTATAAAGGGTTAAACGCGAATGACTTTAACTCAGAATTGCAAGATTGAAACACATTGTTATGGCGATTGAACAGTGAGCACCGCTCTTATCTTGTTGACTTATTACCCGTCGCGTGTTGTGTTGTGATCGTGAACGAACCGGAGTGTGAACTTACATCCAACTCGAAATTTCGATGTTAAAATGGTTTATGGAGGCTGCATGTCGGATTTCCAAAATTCCAAAGACTGCATTGAATGCACTACCTGCCATAGTCGCTCAAATGCCGCATGCACAAGGCTCAGAACTGTGGCGAAGTTAACTGAACATGGGAAGGACGCATGACAATTTGATCAATATAAGGACACAGCGAATAAGATGGAAACGAGAATGGAAAAGAATGCTCGCTAAGTTCAGAATAGAAATAATCGATTCTCTGAGCAAAACGCTGCTAATTTTTACACAGGGGTTGGTTATTCCTCGGACCAGGCGCATGGAGACTCATTTAAAAATAGATTCAGCGTCAAATATTTAGTGAAAATGATACCCCACACGCCTAGGTACCAGAAATCTCGAAAACATATTCTAAATGGGTGGATAGATACCCATTTTGACCCATAACCTCTTCCAGTGGGCTTCAATCGTTCTGGGACCTATTTCATTGGATTCAGCGTCCAAGATTTAGTGGAAAATGATACCCCACACGCCTAGATTGCCAAAAATCTCGAAAATCCATTTTTGAAATACACATTTTGACCCCTACTCCACCCAAATTTGGCTGATTATTCCTTGAATGATCAACCTGTTTCGATCTAGACACTTTGAAACGCCCAGAAAGAAATTGTGGGCAGAATCGGAGAGATTGACTTTTTGCATGAAAACATTGGTTGATTATTCAAGGAATAACCAACTAAAACAATGCATCGATTTAGGCATTGGTTTTATATTCGAAATGAACATCATTTTCTTCTCTAAAATTAAAATTGCCTTTTGGGCTAGCATTGTGGCCTCTACTTAAGAACTCCTGGACGCCTGGAATCGGCCTGATCTCTACAATTTCTTGTCTTACTAATTTGTTACTGCAGGAATTATGATGATTCAGCTTGATACCCCCACACCAGTTACGTTGGCAGTTCCAAGGGCCACGTTTAGGTCTTATGTGTTCAGTACCTAGCGCCACGATCTTGACGCTTCCCAACCCCTCACCAAAAGTACAATTCCTAATCGGATGCCTCTCACAGACGCCTACCACCACACGTATTCACACTAAAAATCCCCCCTTAGGTAGTGGATAAACACGTCATAGCAAAGATATTTTAAAATTTGACAAAATGTGCCTGTTTTTAAGAGTCCCAGAGTTGTCAACCTCAGAAAACAGTTCATGGCCCAACAGCGGACAATGGTTCAATTCAACCATGCCAGGAATCTCCCGCACCCTACTATTGGAGCATTGGCCGTCCACTGGACGCGAATTCGCGCGAAGTGGCGAATACAGGGGTTCTACACAGGGGTAGAGGGGGTGTCCACTGCAGTCTTCATCCCCCGCACCTAGGACTAGTGGCCCATTGTACTAGCCCCTGGGTGGTCACAAAGCAAGCCAGACTACAAAGGCAAACACGCATATGTTGTGATATGCCCCCGGACAACCATTTTGGATACTTACTGCCGGTACAATATTGGTCTCACGACGCCGGGGGTGCTGGATTCGAACCAGCAGCCTCGAAACTCTGACCACAGGAGTCTCGAGCCCTTAGAGACCAATGCCTTAACAGCCTCGGCCACCTCGGCCCAGGTAAAAGGGTGCGGCAGGTATAGATTTCCATGACCGGGTTCGCCTGTTCGCGCGTTCGGAAACAAACTGGTTTGGTTCTCTTCGCCTTCGCCAGACTTCGCGCGATCACAGCGCTTGCAGTGGACAGGGTCCTATACGAATGCTAGTGTTTGAACTCTTTGGGCGAATTCGCGTACTTCGCCTCTTCGCGCGAATTCGCGTCCAGTGGACGGCCAGCCCCAGAGGCGCTGGGAGCGGACGCCGCGGCAAGAACAAGGTCACATCATGATGACTGGTCCCAACAAAGTCTGTGGCGAAGACGAGGAGACAGCGCCTCACATCGTCTTCAATTGTCCTGCCCTGGAACACAGGCGTTTCAGAACCTTCGGGACTTCGGACCGAAGGGACATCCTCAACCAGGAGAACCTGGTCGGAGCTACATTTGCTTTCATTTGCCAGAGCCGCGGTAGAAACGGCTCTCCTGTTTCGGTCCTTGTATATATCGGAGGATACATCCCAAAGCTCGGGATATGCCTCCAAGCGGCTGATGAACTTCTCCGTCTCCTCTTTTGTCCACTGTCGACCCGAACTCGCCATCGCTCTCGCAACTTGTTTCTCGCAGGTGAAACTTCTCGAGACTGATGCCGAGATCGGTTGCACTGCCGAGAGAGGAGAGCGAACGCTAGAGCCCGAGAGCACCATGCAACTACTCTCTCAACTACTCTCCACACTTCCCCCGAGATCTCTAGCTCTCGCTTTACCGCAATAAGTGTCCCCGTGTAGACATATCTTAATGCTCCTTAATCGCAGTAAAATAACCAACCATCAAACATCATTCCGTGCTCATTAGCAGTTCAAAGTTATCAGGCACCGTTGGAAGGTGTTCGTACTGAAAAAGGAGGCATAAGTGGTGTATCATGTTCCGAGGGGAAGAAGAAGAACAAAGAGGCGGGATGGCAAGGCAAAGAGACCGAGTGTGTTGAGGAGTCGATGTTTGATCGTGTGATGGGTCGTGGCGGCGAGGTGGTGGCGGGGTTAAGAGAGTGTCGGCGGGGGTCTCGGAGCGGTGTCACGCGAAAAGGTCGACGGTGAGAAAACATGAGGGGAAAGAGCCAAAGCGGAATCCTTGAGGTCTTTACAGTGAAAAAGGTGAAGGGGAAGAAGAGGTGGAACGGAACTGGTGCGAGGAAAGAGGAAAAGAATAAAAGCGCGGCGACGGAACGGCGGCGGGGGAGAAGTAGAGGTTGGAAAGCAGCCGAGCACGAACAGAGTAGGGTCGCAATATAAAAGGGAGCGCCAGGCAAAGCAAGCAGAGCGTGCTTGCAATAAGCGTCTCACGCCCTGCAGACCAGTATCAAAATACCCTTCAACTAGTGACTTTCCGTCATACCCTCCCCCTTCCCCCCAAGATCTCCGGAGAGTTCCTAAAAGGGGGGAGGAGGGCGTTGTGTGCTGTCCGGATCACACAATAAATACAAACATTTGAGTGCAACCCAAGCCAATCCTCTGCCGATCGATAACTTTCTTACGACGAATTCCGGTCAAATGGAGAAAAGAACCACTTTTCTTAGGATTGCACCTTCTTTCTCCGTTTAGTCGGCCAACATTTGGACCGCTTGACATATCAATGAGGGAGAGTCAATTCTAGGGATGATCGATACCGCGGGAGGATCGATATAAGTAGTAGTATCGGTATCGAATCAAAAGTATCGATACCGACCAATATCGGTATCGAATCAAAACTCGGCGCTCCGCGTCTCGCCAGGGGGCTTGCCCTCAGTTACCACTATTTACATACTTCAGACGAAATTATTGAAACACAAAATGTGTTTTACTGACGCTTTTCACGCAATTTCGCAACTTTCCTCCCACTAAATCAGAACCTTATATAATCACCGCGTCACATGCTTAAGTAAATCACTTTACCAATGAACACACAAAACTAACAACAAAGTGACCACGGAACAAAATAACACATTTAACGCTGTATTATCACTGATACAGGGTCCGCCAACGAAGTAGGATGGATTTAAAAAAATCATAACTCGGTTATTTCTCAAGATAGAATATATATATTTTTTTTTAACTGTTCAAAAGAAGTGGAATTTTCTGGTAATGTTCAATTTTTGAAGACGACGTCGAGCATGTGATGCCCATCAGCTTGAATGCATTTATCGCGTCTATCGGTGAAGCTCCTCAAAACGCTGTCCAGCATTTCTTGTGGGATGCGGCTGATTTCCGTGGTGATAGCCTCCTTCAAATCGTTCAGGGTCCTCGGCTTATCTTTGAAGACTCTTTCCTTTAGGTATCCCCACAAAAAAAATCACAGGGGGATAGGTCAGGGGACCGGGGGGGCCAGGGAACGTCACTGCGCCGAGAAATGAGTCGACCATTAAATTTTTGGCGAAGGAAGGTTATAATCCGCCAGCAATAATTGCTGACAAATCACCAACTTATATGGATGAAAGTGTAGATCGACTTTCAATATTCGACGAACAGTTGATTGTGAGAGGTTCAAATTTGCTGCACGAAGTCGGATGGACCCATGTGGGCTCTGGAGGGCAGTGACTCTCACGCGCTCAACGTTCTCTGGAGTTCGCGCTGTTCGATCTCCTCCCCTCCTTTTTTTCGTAACACTGCCCATTTCCCTGAAGCTTTCAACCCACCTTAGGATTGCATTACGAGTTGGGATAGCTCCGCAGGGAGAAATCGCGTACTCTCGATGGAAATCTCCATGTGTTTGAATTATTGACTCACCGTTCACTAAAAACCGACTTACTGCGAAAACATGTTGTGGCATCGTCCAAACCATCTGTACCTAAAAAAAACTTCCCTTCATTGTGAACACGATGGTCCCAACCCCACCCCTCACAGAGTTCCCCACGCTGAGTACTACCCATTTCAAAAACGTCCTACTTCGTTGGCGGACCCTGTATAATAGCAAGCCATTCTTCTTCACAAAACAACCCCTAACCAAAGCAGGGAAGAAGGATCTCTCTCCAAAGCTTCTGGCCCTACGACTATACCCTAGTCTATGGTATACCATACATACATATACTCGAAGTTCTGGCCGAAACAAGTGTAGCAACCTTTAGCAGAGGACTTTCATGATTCTTAATTGGTAATTTTTAACAAAAATTTGAGGTAATGTTATTGTTCGATAGTTTTTTTGATCCCGATTATTTTTACCGATACCAGTATCGGTATCGAAAGCGAAGTATCGATACCAAATTGATTGGTATCGGAAGAAAAGTATCGATACCGTCTTGATATCGATCAGTATTGTTCATCCCTGGTCAATTCTACCCCTGTTCCACACGATACCTCCCTTCTGCACACACTCAAAACCGACGAATAGTACGTTAATATGAATACAACCCAAAGTTACTATAAGGAAGACCTAAACTCATGATTATTAAGTAATGTGATTAAGTAATGAATACATTAAGTATAGATATATACATTATACATTGGATTCGTTATATGTATTTTTGGCACATCCTTAGAGCAAGATTATAGGAAGACCAGTGAGTGGGGAGTGTCAGAGCCTCATCCCAATAGGTAGGTATGCACCCATTGTGGTTAGTGGTTTTCCATTAAATGTTGGACGCTGAATCCAATGAGGCCGGACAAATGGTGCCCACTCGAAGAGGTTATGGGTCAAAATGGGTATCTGTCTACCCATTTTGAATATGTGTTTTCGAGATTTCAGGTACCCAGGCGTGTGGGGCTTCATTTTCCACTAAATTTTGGACGCGAATCGATTGGAATGAGTCTTCATGATCCTGGTCGGACACACACCCCCAACAGCGAATGCTGTACCTTTCGCTTCGTCATGAAATACAACTCCTGCAGCACATTACTTACATCACTTGATTTTACACAGACAAGCTCGATTCGGTTGTTGCTATTCGCGCATAGAGCGTTGCGACACCCATCCACACTGAGTGTCGACTGTCGAGAATAGAGCGTAGGAGAAAGGAAGTGCTTCTTCTTTGTCATGCTGACGTTTAAAAACAAATCTCCGCGGAATAGCAAGTACTACACCAGCGCCGGGGTGGTTGCGGATTCGTACAAACGTAATGATGATCAAAATTTTCTGGTCCAGCGTAACGCAATCCCCTTCTACCGGCAGCACTCTCATCTCCCCTCTGATTGGTCCACGTTAAAATGAATGAACATGATGTATTGGAGACAATATTCGGCTTGTTTTGGCGTGAGCATGCATCCTGTACCCGTTCTTGTTTGAACTTGTGTACGACTTAAAACCGTACAATTTGAAGTCGTACGCTCAGACCCGACAACAGCGAGGAGACGACACCCTTGGGAAACTCGAAACCCAGACATCCGTCGCCGCAGGATCACCAGCAAAGCATTTTCTCACGGGCCGTGAGAAAACTCGAGCGCTGAAAAATCCGCAACATTTTGGATTTTGAGGCGCTCTCAAAAGCTCCACGTGTCCGGCGAGTCAGCAGATGGGAAGACACCGCCCATCGAGCGATTGGATGTTTCAAGATCCCACCACTGCTTACTTCACCGAATAAAATCCTCTTTCGAACCCCCTCCAAGAGTCTGGAGCAATTTTGGGGACGCCTAGAACCAAACGATTGGCTGAGGGGTGGGCCCAAAGGAAAACTTGCGCAAACTTTGGGCCCAGGAGAAAACACGAGAAACCGAAAAAAAACTATTCTATGTCCAGCAGGTGAAGTGTGTGCTTCGACAGCCTTAAAGACCTCTAGGATCACGAGCCGGACCGCAGGAGTTCAAGTCCGGCCCGGAACACGCCCTCTCCGACCTTCCAAAAGAACAGTCGAGGTAGGAAAGATCAATCTGGTTGAGCTGATAGGTAGGAATTCATTTTGTTATGTTAATATTTTATAGATCCTAATTGTCTCAATTTCGGAGAATATTAATTACCTACTCAAAAAAAACAGTTGTTCTTTTTCTCCTCCCATGCAAGTTCAAAGGTTGCATCTAGGCATTGGGTGGACAAACAGATTCCTGGCAGTGATGTCCGCTTAGAGGCTAAAACTGGCAGGAATTTAACTCTTACAAATGGTGGAGGCGCCGGAGAGGAAGTATAAGTATCATTACATCTGACAAATAGGCATGTTTGGTACCATTTTCCAATAAATTTGGAGCTAAAAAGAGGAGATGGAGCGCTCGAGTTTTCTCTCGGCCCGTGAGAAAATGCTTTGCTGGTGATCCTGCGGCGACGGATGTCTGGGTTTCGAGTTTCCCAAGGGTGTCGTCTCCTCGCTGTTGTCGGGTCTGAGCGTACGACTTCAAATTGTACGGTTTTAAGTCGTACAACTTGGCCAAAAGGGACCTTACAGCGCAATGCCCTAACCATTCAGGACCACTCGTCCAAAGCAGCTACGAGGCGCATACCAAAGGGGGCGCAGGTGTATCCTGCCACCATTGGTTGGCCCCTTTTTGATGACGTCTGGTTGCATTTTGACCCATAGCCTCCAATGGGCGCCGATCGGTCTGAGATCCATCTCCTCTTTTTAGCTCCAAATTTATTGGAAAATGGTACCAAACGTGCCTATTTGTCAGATGTAATGATACTTGTCTTTCGTTTTTGATCCAGTTCGTATCCCCCCCCCCCCCCCTCCCACCCGTTTCTTTTTTTCTGGAAAGGGAGGACCATGGAATAAATGACAAGAGCAGAAGGACTGGACGAAACTTCCCCGCTCTCCGATCGACCCCGCTATCTGTCATCCTCTTACCGTGATCCTTTTAACGTCAGAAACCGCGTCGGGGAAACTGAACGTGAAAAATGAGACGAGAGACGAGGGATATAGCGGAAAGCAGATGGCATGTTAGCAAGAGTGAGACCGAAGGTGGTGGGGAGACAAGAGGTTATGTCAGTGAAAAAAAGAAAAAAGAAAAAAAAGATGAAAAAAACCTTGGAAAAAGTCCTGAAAGAGGAACAGCAGTGAAGGGAAGAAAGAGGGAGATGGGAGAAAGGAGCAATATTTTGCCTTTCACTTCACCCTTCCCCCACTTCCTCTTCCCGACATCACCACTTTCCCCTTTCCCCAGTTCTTGTTGGACGCCGCGGGTAGAAGCTAAATCATCCTTTTATGAATAGAAAAGGGTTTCTCGGTCTTTTCCTTAACTCTACTTTATTATTACATCCTCGCTTGGTGCTCCACTTCCTTCCCCCGTCCACGGCTAAGCCGTTATTTTCTTTCCGTGCCCTTTTCTTTCCCTCTCATATATATATTTAAGCTCCTTTTACCGACTTCTTTCCAACCCTCCAACCCCCTTCACCACCACTTAGGCTTTGCCTTTTCATCTTCTCATAAATAATTCCACTCAGACAAACAATCATTACCATCTCTTTTTATTTTTATTACTCAGCAATCTCGCCCATGTCCTCGGAGGACCAGAATAGCGTCCCAGGTGACACGGTTGGTAATAGAGCACAACTAATCATTCTAAAAGCTGTGGAAACTAAAGTGAATCTCTCCAGCATAAGGTTAAATATACATTTTTTAATCTCATTCACTGCAGTGATTTGCTCTGTACGTAAGTTCTGTCGTAGTGTTCATAGGGCATTATCGGAACATCATTAGCGTTATGCTAGAAAACGATGAATTTGATCTGACTGAGCTAACTAACAACTCGGTTATATCGGACCAGGCGCATGGAGGCTTATTTCTTAAAAATGGGGAAAGCAGTGTGTGTGGGACCCGGACCCATTTCATTGGATTCAGCGTCAAAAATTTAGTGGAAAATGACACTCCACACGCCTAGGTACCAGAAATCTCGAAAACACATATTCAAATGTGTAGATAGGTACCCATTTTGACCCATAACATCTTCCAGTGGGTGCGAATCGTTCTGGGGCCCATTTCTTTGGATTCAGCGTCCAAAATTTAGTGGATAATAATACCCCACACGCCTAGATTGCCAAAAATCTCGAGAATCGATTTTTCAAAAAACACAACCCTACCCTATCCAACTTTGGTCGGATCGGACTGAAAAGTTTCGAGGACCAAATAGAGCCGAGAACGGACTCCTGACCCAAATGTCAGATTTTTAGACATTTTTCTACTACCGAAATCGGTGCGGACGGCGTATGGCGGACGGACGTTTGACTTTTGGTTGGTTATTCCTTGAATAATCAACCTATGTTTTCATGCAAATGGTCAACCTCTCCGATTCGGCTCAAATTTTTTCTCTGGACGTTTCATGGTGTCTATATCAAAAAACGCTGCAAATTCTTACACAGGGGTTGGTTATTCCTCGGACCAGGCGCATGGAGACTCATTTCTTCAACATGGGGGAAATGGGGAAACAGTGGGTGCGGTGGGTCCCAGACCTATTCCAATCGATTCAGGATCCAGAATTTAGTAGAAAATGATACCCGACACGCCCAGGTACCGGAAATCTCGAAAACGCATATTCAAAATGGGTAATATATACCCAATTTGACCCATAACTTCTTCCAGAGGGTGCCGATCGTTTTGGGACCCATTTCATTGGATTCAGCGTCCAAAATTTAGTGGAAAATGATACCCCACTCGCCTAAATCGCCCAAAATCTCGAAAATCCATTTTTCAAAAAACACATTTTGACCCCTACCCCGCCCAAATTTGGTCCGATCGGGCTGAAAAGCTTGGAGGACCGTCCTAGGCCGGGAACAGACCCCTGACCCAAATTTCAGATTTTTAGAAAATTTTCTACTACCAAAAACGGCGTGGACGGCGGACGGCGGACGGCGTACGGCGTACGGCGTACGGCGGACGGCGTACGGCGGACGGACATTGACCTTTTTTGATCAGGACATCATGAAACGTCCAGAAAAAAATTTTGAGCCGAATCGGAGAGGTTGACCATTTGCATGAAAACATAGGTTGATTATTCAAGGAATAACCAACCAAAAGGTCAATGTCCGTCCGCCGTACGCCGTCCGCCGTCCACGCCATTTTTGGTAGTAGAAAATTTTCTAAAAATCTGAAATTTGGGTCAGGGGTCTGTTCCCGGCCTAGGACGGTCCTCCAAACTTTTCAGCCCGATTGGACCAAATTTGGGCGGGGTAGGGGTCAAAATGTGTTTTTTGAAAAATGAATTTTCGAGATCTTGGGCGATCTGGGCGAGTGGGGTCTCATTTTCCACTAAATTTTGGACGCTGAATCCAATGAAATGGGTCTCAAAACGATCGGCACCCTCTGGAAGAAGTTATGTGTCAAATTGGGTATATATTACCCATTTTGATTATGTGTTTTTGAGATTTCTGGAACCTAGGCGTGTGGGGTATCATTTTCTACTAAATTTTGGATCCTGAATCGATTGGATTGAAATGGGTCTGGGGCCCGCCGCACCCACTGTTTCCCCATTTCCCCCATGTTGAAGAAATGAGTCTCCATGCGCCTGGTCCGAGGAATAACCAACTCCTGTGTAAGAATTTGCAGCGTTTTGGTTGGTTATTCCTTGAATAATCAACCTATGTTTTCATGCAAATGGTCAACCTCTCCGATTCGGCTCAAAATTGTTTTCTGGACGTTTCATGATGTCTAGATCAAAAAAGGTCAATGTCCGTCCGCCGTACGCCGTACGCCGTCCGCCGTCCGCCGTCCGCCGTCCACGCCGTTTTTGGTAGTAGAAAATTTTCTAAAAATCTGAAATTTGGGTCAGGGGTCTGTTCCCGGCCTAGGACGGTCCTCCAAGCTTTTCAGCCCGATCGGACCAAATTTGGGCGGGGTAGGGGTCAAAATGTGTTTTTTGAAAAATGGATTTTCGAGATTTTGGGCGATTTAGGCGAGTGGGGTATCATTTTCCACTAAATTTTGGACGCTGAATCCAATGAAATGGGTCCCAGAACGATCGGCACCCACTGGAAGAAGTTATGGGTCAAATTGGGTGTATATTACCCATTTCGAATATGCGTTTTCGAGATTTCCGGTACCTGGGCATGTGGGGTATCATTTTCCACTAAATCTTGGACGCTAATTCCAATGAAGTGGGTCCCGGAACGATTGGCACCCACTGGAAGAAGTTATGGGTCAAATTGTGTATATATTACCCATTTTGAATATGCGTTTTCGAGATTTCCGCTACCTGGGCGTGTGGGGTATCATTTTCCACTAAATTTTGGATCCTGAATTGATTGGAATAGGTCTGGGACCCGCCGCACCCACTGTTTCCCCCATTTTCCCCATGTTTATGAAATGAGTCTCCATACGCCTGGTCCGAGGAATAACCAACCCCTGTGTAAGAATTTGCAGCGTTTTTTGATCTAGACACGTTGAAACGCCGAGAAAAAAAATGTTGGTCGAATCGGAGAGATTGACTTTTTAAATGAAAACAGGTTGATTATTCAAGGAATCACCAACCAACACACTAGTTCCTGAAGTATAGTTTCATGGGAGTTATTTTGAAAAGGGGAAAAATAACGGTTATATGTTCATGAACGAACGAATCTTACGGCAACGAATGGTACCACAAACAAACGCCCACCCCCAGTTAGTTGTTATAATTGTTAAGTGGAGGTGTTAATTGCGGGTCCAATTGGCGTTAGTGTGAAGTGTGGAGTAGCAGAGCCGCCGGATTTAATATAACGAACGGGCGCGAGGGATTCGGGGGAACCCCTCTCCACGTCTTCGCCGTTTCCCCCTCACACCCCTCCCTCATCCCTTCTCCTCCGGACGAGAGTTTACAAGTCCAATTACACGGAGGGTGGAAACTTTGACCACCTTCCGCCTCCTCAATGCGACGACCTGCTCACTTGGCTCTTCCACCCCCGCCGCCGTGTTTCAAACAACTTCCCGCCCGCCCCTTAGTGTTCCCACCCCCAAACAACCCTCCGGGGATCATTAATCAACCCCTAAGTGAAACATTAGCTCGTCCAATTACTTAAGCCCTCGCTTCTATGCACTGTATTACCCTCTCCGTCTTTCCTACCCGTTGGAGCCGGCGCAAAGTAATTTTCAAGATTGTGCCCGACTTCGTGACAGCTTCTCCCTTCGCCCCACCATCCGCCGTACTTCGTTTTCCCTTTTCCCGTCTCGTTCTCCTTCACTTCCTCCTTCCAACGTCTTCTCTTCCTCCCTTTATACCGTCTGAATCAATAAACCTTTTCCAGACTTTACGACCCAAGTCTTGAGGATCACCATGAGGGGAGGGAGAGAAAAGGAAAACTTTTAAAATAATTAATGTCTTAGTTTGTTTCCGCTTCGACGGGATTGAAAAGTGAGCTGAGGGGACCAACTTTTCCGATTTCCCTCTGCTTTTACGCTTAGGAAATAAAAGATAAGGGCGTAACAGAGTGAGTGGGGGAGTTATGTTGATTCAAAAGAGAAAAGGAAATAACTCACTCCTTCAACTTACCCATCAACATTTTAATGAATTTTACTCCGATAAAAGATGATCATTTGAACTATCAATCTTTGAGATAAACAGTCTCGAGTTCTTGAAGACATTTTGATCTGTGTACTTTTACAACACTGGCATCAGTGACGGAGCTAAGACAATTATTGCGACTCAGCGGGCAACCCCTCCTTCAGTACATTCCGGTCGTGAGGGTTTAGCATCCGCAAGAAGACTAATTAGAATCGAGATCATCTAAATCCAAAGAAAGTATCTTGTTTGAGAGGAATGGAATAATTAATATCATCATTCCTCAATAACTTTTCATTTTCAAAATTAATTTTTTACATTTAAATAACGTCCTTCGGTTTGGAGAAATTCGGTTCGTAACCCATCTCCGCAAACCGATTACCGCAAACGGAGACAGCGTAACAATTTATATTCGAAATATTCTTGGGACGGAATACTTTCCACATTAAGTATTCGATGGTGAATCCACTGAGATGGGTCCTGGACCGATTGGTGCCCACAAAAAGTGCGTATTGTTCTGGTGGGTATCGAAAGTGGGTTTTCGACATTTTTGATTTAGTCACAAGCTTTCAAATTAAGTTCCTCTCCAAGTCTCTCCAATCGGAGAGACATTATTACACAGGTTGATTGAAAACAAAACAGAAATTTTCTTCACCTGTCCACTCTGTTCCTAGTAAGAGAAGTTGTTCAAAAAATCTCCAATGGTCAGCTATTACCATCAGGCTGCAGTAGGTCACCAAATCGTTTCAGTAAAATCGCACATAGATTAGACATAAGGATAGGTTTTTAGAAAATGGATTTCTAATTTTTTTGGGGTTGCCGTCATGAGGGGTATGAAACTTCATTTACCAGCAGAATCAATGCAGATGGATCTCAGGAAGCAGTAACATAAACGGAGGCAGAATATGGGTAAACATGTTTAAAATCAGAGCCTCTTCTCGTTCTTTTCCTTGTTTTCTACATTAGAGTTATACCTACTCTGAAGAACTCGAACAGCACTTTTTTCCACGCGACCGAGATTTATCTTGAGTGATACAACATTGAAATAATTTGCAGCGTTTTCAATAAGGACCAGAAATCTCGAGAACACATATTAAAAATGGGTAGATAGGTATCCATTTTGACCCATGAAGACATCCACAGGGTGCCAATCGTTTCGGGATCCATTTTATTGGATTCAGCGTCCAAAATGTAGTGGAAAATAATACCCCATACGCCTGGATCGCCAAAAAATGTAGAAAATCCATTCTTCGAAATACACATAGTGACCCCTACCCAGCCCAAATTTGGTCCGATCGAGCTGAAATGTTTCGAGAACCAATTAGTGCCGGAAATGGTTCCCTGGCCAAAATTTCAGATTTTTAGACAAATTTCTACTACCAAAATCGGACGGTGTACGGACATCTGCTACTTTTAATCTAAACACCTTAAAACGTCAATTTTTTTTCACGAAACCACTATTGCACTTTTTGCATGAAAACAGGTTGATTATTAAAGGGATAACGTACTAAAATGCCTACATTTCTAGGATTATCGCGCAAAAACATCAAAAAATCTTATGGTTAGACAGGGCGTGGAAAGCTTTCTCCATTTCCCGCTGGTCGACGCCGTCATAGTCATGAATATTCAAGAAATAACTAACCAAAAATCTCAAAATTTCGGGCAAATCGGAATTAAAACATAAAAATGGAACGCCGATTTTTGTGACATTTTACATATTGAACGAGGGCTATTTTTCTCCAAAAATCCTAGAGTAAATCAGGGAGGCTTGTTTCTTTATAATTTCGTTTGTTGTATTATTGATTTTTTTTTTTTTATTATTCAATGTTGCGGCGCGCGCACCATTGCAAAGACCAAGAAGGAATACATTGGTTTCGTCCTGGAAACCGGGAGCGAATTTGCGCGGGTCAGATTTAGGAGTCACATAACAATATGATAAATGAAAGAAAACGTTCCCGTCGTATGAGGAACTTCGTCATCTCAAACATCCACACACTCGGCTGCTCCCGGAATTTCCAATTTCCGGTTTTGCACTCGACAACTTCAAATAGAAAATAACCTGAGAATCTATTCCTCTGTTACCTTGTCAAAATGTTTAAATTCTGGTAAATTTTTCTTTTCGCGCCAAGCGGCCCGCGACGCCTGGTATCGTTTCTTCGCCACCTGAGGGAAATTGTGGGCGAGAAGGGGAAGGTTAATGAGACATAAATATAAAACGCTGCAAATTCTTACTCAGGGGTTGGTTATTCCTCGAATACACACATTCAAAATGGGTAGATAGGTACACATTTAGACCCATGACCTCATCCCGAGGGCGCCAACCGTTCCGGGGCTCATTTAATTGGATTCAGCGTCCAGAATTTAGTGGAAAATGATACCCCACATACCTAGATTGCAAAAAATCTAAAAAATCCATTTCCGAAATACACATTTTGACCCCTACCCCCAGAGGCGGCCTTACTGGTGAGCGGGGCCTTGTGCAGCCGTCACTCAGCGGGGCCTGACGTTGTGGTCATAATGTACAAATGTAACTGGAGCGATAATAATTTAGCGGGAGCGGTAACAATTCCGTACAAGAAGAACAAAGAGGAAAGGAAAGGGGAGGAATCTCAGTGTTTGATGATTTTTGAGTTTTACAACCGCCGGCTGGCCCCGCTCTGGCGCTCCACATAAATTTGGAAAAATTTGAGGCCCCTCGCGAAGTCACAAAATCACTCACGTGGCCGTTATTCGTAATATATTATATATTTTTATTGGACACCCGCGGGGCCCAGTGCCGTTGCACCACTTGCCACCCCCAAAGGCTGGCGCTGCCTACCCCACCCAATCGGGTTGAAATGTCTGGAGGACTAGAGCCATGAACGACTTTGGTCACCTCGAAGGGAACCTCATCTGGTTCCATTTAGCAGGTATAAATCACCCAACCCGACCGACCACTCCAACACAAAAGGTGAAAAAGGTCACCTTTACAATATGACCGGGTGAATGCTACTGGCAAGTCCACGAAAAGGAGTCACATAGGCATAGCTGCACAACCCTGATGTGTGGAGGGCCCGGAAGCGGTATCACAAAAGTGTCTGACGCCCCCTTAAGTGGAAAATAATACCCTATTCGCCTAGATTGCCTAAAATCTCAAAAATCCATCTTCAAAATACAAATTTTGACCCCTACCCTGCCCATACCTGGTCCGATCGGGAAAGTTGAAAGTTTTGAGGATCAATAATCAATAATCAATCAATCAATAATAATCAAATCAATAATTTTCAAATAGAGCCAGAAACGGGGCCCCGACCAAAATTTCAGATTTTTAGAAAATTGTCCACTACTAAAGTCGGCGTGGAAGGCGGAAGGACATTTGACTTTATGATCCAGACGCTTTGAAACGTCCAGAAAACAATTTTGGGCCGAATTGGAGAGGTTGACTTTTTGCTTGAAAACAGGTTGATTATTCAAGGAATAACCAACCAAAATGCAAATGTTTTTTCAACTCTCAGATTTAAAAAGGAATCATCAGCTCATGTTTGGTCCAGCTATTCCGTGATTTTATCATCAAATAAGAAGAATCTATGTGCCGGGGATAACATGTGGGGACTGGATAGAGGATAACATGTGAAACTTTTAAAAAGAGATCTTTAACTCACCTTTCCATTCGTTTGTGGCTCGCTCTGTACGTTTAGCGGCGCTTGCTGGAACACAAAGGAACTTGATAATGTTTAGAATCACGATGTTCAGAAGCTACTCAATAAGTTGTTCTTAGTGATCCTTTGAAGCGATGCTAGGGCCAATAACTGAGTTAATGAGATTCGACGATATATATTTTGGTCAGGGATCCGCTCCCGGCTCTGGGTCCTTGAAACATTTCGCCCGGATTGGACCAAATTTGGACAAGTAAGTGCCAAAATGTGCATTTCGAAAAATGGATTTTTGAGATTTTTGGCGATCTAGGCGAGTGGGGTATCATTTTCTACTAAATTGTGGACGCTGAATCCGATGAAATGGGTTCCCGAACGATTGGCACTCACCGGAAGAAGTTATGGGTCAAAATAAGTGCCTATCTACCCATTTTCAATAAATGTTTTCGAGATTCCTGGTACCTAGGCGTGTGGAGTGTCATTTTCCACTAAATTTTGGAAGCTGAATTCAATTAAATGGGTTGCGGAACGATTGGCACCCATTGGAAGAAGTAATGGGACAAAAAAGGTACTTTTCTACCCGTTTCGAATGTGTTTTTGAGATTTTTGTTACCTAGGAGTGTGGGGTATCATTTTCCACTATATTTTGGACCCTTAATCGATTGAAATGGGTCCGGGACCCGCCATACCCACTGTTTCCCCAATTGCCCCCATGTTGAATAAATGAGTCTCCATGCGACTGGTCCGAGGAATAACCAACCCCTGTGAAAGAATATGAGTTTCTTTCTAGATTTCTGAAGAAGATTTTCAATAAGGCTGCACCAATGCTGTAGCTGCCAGTAAATGTTGGATAGGGAAACGCCACATTTCCATGGCCCTAACATCCCTATGTAGAAAATATCACAACGACTAGAGCAGCTTGTTGTGATTTCTCATGCCGTATATTTGTCATTTCTGGGAGATTACTTTCCGTTCATTATTATGGACAGAATTGTTTTGTCAGGTGAAATAGATCAGTACAACTCACCTGTCTTACGCCATTGGATGGTTTACCGTTCGCTACACGGCCGTTCTTTTCGTGAGATAATCCGTTCATCTGGAACGAATGAAGTGAGAAGGTTACTACGAGTTAACATATTGGGTGCTCAAGATGATGTTGAAATTTGATAACAGAGCCAAACAGATGTTGATAACAAAACAATTGGAGCAAGTAACATCAGGAAACCTGCAGTTTGTGATAACGTGTTCGGAGCGCATGTCAGATAAATAGTGGAATACGGCAATTAATACTATGAATTATTGATTTCCTTCAACACATTGATACAATACGTTGACCAAAGTTCTTTGTAAACTTCTCGTACCCGAAATCTCGAAAACACATATTCAAAACGCTGCAAATTCTTACACAGGGGTTGGTTATTCCTTGGACCAGGCGCATGGACTCATTTCTTCAACATGGGGAAACAGTGGGTGCGGCGGGTCCCAGACCTATTCCAATCGATTCAGGATCCAGAATTTAGTAGAAAATGATACCCCTCACGCCCAGGTACCGGAAATCTCGAAAACGCATATTCAAAATGGGTAATATATACCCAATTTGACCCATAACTTCTTCCAGTGGGTGCCGATCGTTCTGGGACCCATTTCATTGGATTCAGCGTCCAAAATTTAGTGGAAAATGATACCCCACTCGCCTAGATCGCCCAAAATCTCGAAAATCCATTTTTCAAAAAACACATTTTGACCCCCACCCCGCCCAAATTTGGTCCAATCGGGCTGAAAAGCTTGGAGGACCGTTCTAGGCCGGGAACAGACCCCTGACCCAAATTTCAGATTTTTAGAAAATTTTCTGCTACCAAAAACGGCGTGGACGGCGGACGGCGGACGGCGTACGGCGGACGGACATTGACCTTTTTTGATCTAGACATCATGAAACGTCCAGAAAAAAATTTTGATCCGAATCGGAGAGGTTGACCATTTGCATGAAAACATAGGTTGATTATTCAAGGAATAACCAACCAAAATGGGTAGGCACATACCCATTTTGACCAATTAACCTCCTCCAGAAGGCTCCAATCGTTCTTGGACCCATTTTATTGGATTCCTCGTTCAAAAGTTGGTGGAAAATGATACCCCACACGCCTAGGTACTAGAAAACTTGAAATCGCACATTCGACATTGGTAGATAGGCACCCAATTTGACCCATGACTTCTTCCAGTGGGTGATAGTTTCTCATTACAGCCATTGTTCTTCTTTCGTGGCGCTACAATCCGCGAGGGATCAGGGCCTCCTGAAGCCATGTCCGCCAGTTATCTCTGGTTCTTGCTGCCGCTTTCCAGTTCCGAATTCCCTGAATGGAACTTGCATCTCCTGCCACACCATCCAACCACCACAGTTTTGGTCGACCAAATCTTCTTTTGTGGATAGTTTCGTCTACAAGATTTCGAGGGAGCTCTTCTGGGCTCATTCTGGCTACGTGTCCGGCCCAATGGAGTCTTCCAACCTTCATGATTCTGGCGACATCACAATCACCGTACAAGCTCATGACCTCGGCATTTGTTCTTCGTTTCCAGGCGAGCTCCTTTGGGTCAAACCCCCAGAATCCTACGGAGAACTTTCCTCTCGAACGGGCGCAATTCTCCTTCAGTTGCTTTTGTTAGCGTCCAGGTTTCAGATCCGTTGGTCAAGACTGGTCTAACAAGAGTCTTCAACAGGCGAAGTTTTGTGGTCCGTGAAATAACGCTGCTTTTCAGCTGCTGTAGAAGTCCAAAATAACATCGGTTAGCTGACTGTATTCTTCTACTTATTTCGGGTTTCATATCATTATTGGCATTCACTAGTGATCCAAGTTATACAAATTCCGCCACAGCTTCACATGTCCCCTCAGGGACAGACCTGGAGGGTTTGCAGCTATATACATGGTCTTTGACTCATTCACTTCAAGGCTGCTACCTGAAATGCGATGAATGCTTCGCTCGTCGAGTCAAACGTCCGGCCTACTATATCAATGTCGTCAGCATAGCCCAAAAGCTGCGCTGAGCGATTGAAAATGGCCTCTCCAACCTGAATGTCTGTAGCTCTCTGGCTTCTACATGCCAGTTCCTTGCAGGTTGAGTCATTACAGCCATTACTCACTAAATTTCGAACATCCTCAGGGCATAAGCGACACACCCGTCCTCTTCATCAGGTCTTTTCATTCTTCCCGTTCCTACGCCTCGCGGCTTTACCGGGGTTTGCTTACTACCTGATGGTTGCGCCTACTCTCCTGCCGTGCGTTCACCACTGCTATTCAGCAGTGCCCGGAACGGGCCTCGCGAAGGTAGCACGGTTGGGACCAGGAGGGGCTTCATGGCGTGATTGGCGTGTGGGCCATCCTTTTGCAGCCATGACTTGATGGGCAAACTTTTTTGTGCCTTCTGCATTGTTTCTAGATTGAAACGCAGCCTGCCATGGGCTCTCTTCGCCTGCGGCCAGGCCCAGCACTGCCAGCCATCGCCTACGTGCGGTTTCGTGCTTTGGGCACTGGAGGTAGACATGGTCCGCCGTCTCGAGCTCGCCGCACTCACAGAGGGGGGAGGGCTTCAGTCTCATGCCATGAAGCTTGGCATTGAAGTCGCCATGGCCAGTGGCAAACTGCGAGACGTAGTGGTCAACATCCACGTAGCGCTGAGACAGGCGTGTGCGAATGTTTGGCCAGATTCTGTACGTGTGCCGTCCATTTGGAGTCGTGTCCCATCGTTCCTGCCACCTGTCTAGGCTCCACTCAGAGATCGCAGCCTCAGTTGTACATCCAGGTATCATGCTCTCTCTGCCATGGCTGATCTGCCACATTGATGCCAGGACCTGGAGCTTAAGGTCCAATGGCATCTGCCCTGTCAGGACGTGGAGGGCTTCATGCGACACTGTCCTGTATGCCTGGCTGACCATGAGGAGGGCGCTTCGCTGTGATGTGAGCAGCCTTTTACGATCCTTGCCTTTCACATACCTGGCCCATGCTGGGCATGCATACAGAGCCACCGTCTCAAAGAGGGACCTGTACATCAGACGCCTGCTCCAGAAGCCTGTGCCCCATGTAACCGATGACAGAGCTCTTGTTCGGCCAAACTTTGCAAGCGCTCTTGCTACAGCGCCCTGGATATGCTTGGTTGGGTGAAAGCTCCTGCTTAGGAGGACTCCCAGGTACTTTGGTGTTGCACGGTACCTGATAGTTGCTCCCCCTATGCGAATACACCCGTCCTCTTCAATTATCAATTATCTGATGCTGGAACCGGTAGTCCCGATCTATCTATATGATACATGATCCGATGATGGATGTTTACCGGCAACCTGATTTCATCGGATTCATTGATTCCTTAAATTTTGTTGTCTTCAAAACGAAGGTACACGACTAAAGAGCAATCGTGGGTGACGGGGTTGGATAGAACCCCCCCCCCCCAATCTTGAACCCTCCCCTCAACTCCTTCCTGGTTCCTCTAAAACCATCGAATCCACTCAAGGGCTTCCAGAGGTGAGTGGGGTACATCAAATTAGCAGCCTATCGAGGGAGGGGGGGGGGAGTAGTGCGTAGGGGCTGAAAAAGTTGGGCGCCATCTTTGTTTCACCCTACCCCCAAGGAGCAAAGTGATTCGAGAATGTAGCAGGGAGATTAATATAATTAGATGAGTTCACTTCAATTTATTTGCCGTTGGAGAGGAAGCAGAGTCGGAGGGGAGAAGCTGGTAGACTTCTAATTTCCTCCCCCTCACTTCACCACTTTATCCCACTTCATCAGATTATTCACCCACTAGGGGTCAAATCCAGTTGCTTTAATCGAATAGTCCCAACTCGCCCTGAGGATGTGTTTCAATTGCGTTAGCCCACAGTATCCCCCCTCCCCCCGTCTCGTCTCTATTACTCTAGACTCGGTTTTGTTCCATCAACCTAATATGCCCCCACCACCTTCGGAACTCTCGGGAAATACTGGAACTCTTGTTTGTCTCGGCCCCTCAGCTGAGGTCGGCTCTAACCCCTCAATAAATTAGATCGAATCAATGAAAATGTTCTCTCCCAAATTCATTTACGATACAATTACTCCGTGTTTCTGGGAAGATGGTATCTTCTTGATCGGAAGCATTGAAGTAAACAAATGTTTGGCCCTGACGGTGTCCCACCTATTTTTCCCACTGACATCGCTCTAATATAGATATCTGGAGTCGAGGTACTTCGTCTAAAATTCAACCAAATATATGAGAAATGTAATACCGTGTCACACACAGATCTCAAAATAATAATTCGTCTTTAAAACTCAAAACGTCAAATTATTTTGCGAATCGGACAGGTTATTGGGAGAAAACGCTGCAAATTCTTTCACAGGGGTTGGTTATACCTCGGACCAGGCGCATGGAGACTGATTTCTTCAACATGGGGAAAATGGGGAAAACAGTGAGTGTGTCGGGTCCCGTGCCCATTCCAATCGATTCAGGTTCCAAAATTTAGTGGAAAATCATAACTCACACGCCTAGGTACCGGAAATCTCGGAAACACACATTTGAAATCGGTAGATAGGTACCCATTTTGACCCATAAAGACATCCAGAGGGCACCAATCGTTCGTGAACCCATTTTATTGGATTCAGCGTACAAAGTTTAGTCTAAAATGATACCCCTTGACGCCTTGATCGCCAAAAATGTCAAAAAATCTATTTTTCAAAATGCACATTTTGACCCCCACCCCGTTCAAATTTGGTCCGATCGGAGTGAAAAGTTTAGAGGACCAATCAGAGCCGGAAACGGACCCCTGACCCATGTTCAAGATTATATGAAAATTTTCTACTACCAATGTCGGCGTGGAGGGTGGACGGACATTGACTTTTTTTGATGATTGCTAATGAGATGGAAACGAGAATGGAAAAAAATGCTCGCTATGTTCAGAATAGAAATAATCGATTCCCTGAGCAAAACGCTGCTAATTTTCACACAGGGGTTGGTTATTCCTCGGACCAGGCACATGGAGACTCATTTAAAAATAGATTCAGCGTCAAATATTTAGTGAAAATGATACCCCACATGCCTAGGTACAAGAAATCTCTAAAACACATATTCTAAATGGGTTGATAGATACCCATTTTGACCCATAATCTCTTCCAGTGGGCTTCAATCGTTCTGGGACCCACTTCATTTGATTCAGTGTCCAAAATTTAGTGGGAAATGATACCCCACACGCCTAGATTGCCAAAAATCTCGAAAATCCATTTTTGAAATACACATTTTGACCCCTACTCCAACCAAATTTGGTTAGCTATTCCTTGAATGATCAATCGACCATCTTTTGATCTAGACACTTTGAAACGCCCAGATGAAATTTTTGGCCTGATTCGGAGAGATTGATTTTTTGCATGAAAACATAGGTTGATTATTCAAGGAATAACCAACCAAAAAGTTCTAACCCCAGTGCGACACTGGGGGTTAATTTCCCCGAAGCCTCGTCAGATGACGAGTGATAATGTTAATGCCCAGTGGCAGAAGCATAATGTTGTCCCTCGTCGTATCGATCCCAATTTGTGCTGAACCGTTTTATATTCTTGTCCTGTTTTGGGCTGCCATCACCGTCGTAATAGAATAGGGTCTCTACTTTTCTCCTTCACCTCGAGAGAGTAAATACGATTTGCTGGGAAAAGGGACGAAACTTTTAAAAACCCAATCAAAGCGGAAATTGAACCTACGCCGCGGGTGAGGGCGAAACGGGGTAAAGGAAAGCCCCTGAAATCAGATACAATCCACTTATCGCTTCCGTTCTCCCCTTCTCCACCCTCCCACTATGGTTGTTTTCAAGGCCCGGCCCCCCGCCTCACCACCTATCGCCCCCCATCGGGGCGGAAAAGAGTGAGAAGAGTGGGAGCCCCATCTTGTCGACAGGCATGTCAATGAAGACGCAGACCCCCCTCTACCCCGCTGGTGTGAGAGGCGGATAAATCAATACTCTTCACTCCCGCCGTCCCACCTATCATGAGGTTGGGGGACTTTATCCGCAGTCTGCTCAACCTGTTCTTCACCTTGTCAGACCTCTGGCGTCCTCTTCAAAACCAAACGCCAAAGGAGTTGCCGATAGCGTCTCCTTTAGAAAACCACTTCTTCTCTCGTGCCTCTCAAATGCTGCAGTTTTCCACCAACACAGTTGACAAAGCGTTTTCTCTCCCACTGCGGTGCAGAAGTGATGGAGAATTGACATTTCCACTTTTCCACTCTCTATCGGAATCAACCTCAATAGCAAAGCACTCATGAACGCGATTCGAGGAACCCACGAATTCCCGATGATTGGTTATAGCGAAAATTGACATTTATTCGTGGTTTCCCTCACTTATAGAAATCAACCGTGATCTCATACCTCGTCCTTCACATTTCTCAGATTGAAAAGAGCGAACGAAAGAACGTTAACTCAAGCAATTATCTAATAGAAACCTCGATAACTATATTGTGAAGATCCATGTTTTCAATACCTCGGCATGATCTGGCCCACCTCAATCAAAACATTTATTTGTTATTTATGGTAACATAGACCGTACAACAAGGAGTTCGCATACATAGTGGAACGATTTTCTCATATACGTACATGTAATGAAATATATGTGAGTCTATAACAGCCCAACATCAATAAAAACGCTGCAAATTCTTACACACGGGTTGGTTATTCCTCGAACCAGTCGTATGGAGATTCATATCCTCAACATGGGGGAAATGGGGACAAGAGTGGATGCGGCGGGTCCCGAAACCATTCCAATCGATTCAGGGTCCAAAATTTAGTGGAAAATGATACCCCACACGCCTAGATCGCCAAAAATCTCGAAAATCCATTTTTCAAAAAACACATTTTGGCCCCTACCCCGCCCAAATTTGGTCCGATCGGGCTGAAAAGCTTGGAGGACCGTCCTAGGCCGGGAACAGACCCTTGACCCTAATTTCAGATTTTTAGGAAATTTTCTACTACCAACAACGGCGTGGACGGCGGACGGCGGACGGCGTACGGCGGACGGACATTGACCTTTTTGGTTGGTTATTCCTAGAATAATCAACCTATGTTTTCATGCAAATGGTCAACCTCTCCGATTCGGCTCAAAATTTTTTTCTGGACGTTTCATGATGTCTAGATCAAAAAACGCTGCAAATTCTTACACAGGGGTTGGTTATTCCTCGGACCAGGCGCATGGAGACTCATTTCTTCAACATGGGGGAAATGGGGAAACAGTGGGTGCGGCGGGTCACAGACCTATTCCAATCGATTCAGGATCCAGAATTTAGTAGAAAATGATACCCCACACGCCCAGGTACCGGAAATCTCGAAAACGCATATTCAAAATGGGTAATATATACCCAATTTGACCCATAACTTCTTCCAGAGGGTGCCAATCGTTCTGGGACCCATTTCATTGGATTCAGCGTCCAAAATTTAGTGGAAAATGATACCCCACTCGCCTAAATCGCCCAAAATCTCGAAAATCCATTTTTCAAAAAACACATTTTGACCCTTACCCCGCCCAAATTTGGTCCGATCGGGCTGAAAAGCTTGGAGGACCGTCCTAGGCCGGGAACAGACCCCTGACCCAAATTTCAGATTTTTAGAAAATTTTCTACTACCAAAAACAGCGTGGACGGCGGACGGACATTGACCTTTTTTGATCAGGACATCATGAAACGTCCAGAAAAAAATTTTGAGCCGAATCGGAGAGGTTGACCATTTGCATGAAAACATAGGTTGATTATTCAAGGAATAACCAACCAAAAAACGCTGCAAATTCTTACACACGGGTTGGTTATTCCTCGGACCAGACGCATGGAGACTCATTTCTTCAACATGGGGGAAATGGGGGAAACAGTGGGTGCGGCGGGTCCCAGACCTATTCCAATCGATTCAGTGTCCATGATTTAGTGGAAAATGATACCCTACACGCCCAGGTACCAGAAATCGCATAAACACATATTTAACATGGGGAAAATGGGGAAAATGGGGAAAATGGTGGGTGCGGCGGGTCCCAGACCTATTCCAATCGATTCAGTGTCCATGATTTAGTGGAAAATGATACCCCACACGCCCAGGTACCAGAAATCTCATAAACACATATTTAAAATGGGCGATTATATTATTCCTTGAATAATCAACCTATGTTTTCATGATAATGGTCAACCTCTCCGATTCGGCTCAAAATTTTTTTCTGGACGTTTCATGATGTCTAGATCAAAAAAGGTCAATGTCCGTCCGCCGTACGCCGTCCGCCGTCCGCCGTACGCCGTACGCCGTCCACGCCGTTTTTGGTAGTAGAAAATTTTCTAAAAATCTGAAATTTGGGTCAGGGGTCTGTTCCCGGCCTAGGACGGTCCTCCAAGCTTTTCAGCCCGATCGGACCAAATTTGGGCGGGGTAGGGGTCAAAATGTGTTTTTTGAAAAATGGATTTTCGAGATTTTGGGCGATCTAGGCGAGTGGGGTATCATTTTCCACTAAATATTGGACGCTGAATCCAATGAAATGGGTCCCAGAACGATCGGCACCCACAGGAAGAAGTTATGGATCAAATTGGGTATGTATTACCCATTTTGAATATGCGTTTTTGAGATTTCTGGAACCTAGGCGTGTGGGGTATCATTTTCCACTAAATTTTGGACGCTGAATCAAATGAAATGGGTCCCAGAACGATCGGCACCCACTGGAAGAAGTTATGGGTCAAATCGGGTATATATTACCCATTTTGAATATGTGTTTTTGAGATTTCTGGAACCTAGGCGGGTGGGGTATCATTTTCCACTAAATCTTGGAAGCTGAATCCAATGAAGTGGCTCTCAGGTCGATTGGCACCCACTGGAAGAAGTTATGGGTCAAATTGGGTATATATTACCCATTTTGAATATGTGTTTTTTAGATTTCTGGAACCTAGGCGTGTGGGGTACCATTTTCCACTAAATCTTGGAAGCTGAATCCAATGAAGTGGGTCTCAGGACGATTGGCACTCACTGGAAGAAGTTATGGGTCAAATTGGGTATATAATACCCATTTTGAATATGCGTTTTCGAGATTTCCAGTACCTAGGCGTGTGGGGTATCATTTTCCACTAAATTTTGGATCCTGAATCGATTGGAATGGGTCTGGGACCCGCCGCACCCACTGTTTCCCCATTTCCCCCATGTTGAAGAAATGAGTCTTCATGCGCGTGGTCCGAGGAATAACCAACCCCTGTATAAGAATTTGCAGCGTTTTTGATCTAGACACCATGAAACGTCCAGAAAAAAATTTTGAGCCGAATCGGAGAGGTTGACCATTTGCATGAAAACATAGGTTGATTATTCAAGGAATAACCAATCAAAATCCTCCAAAAACTTCCTCTGTATGAAGTATGATGCTAAAAAGTTGTACAAACGAAAAACAATGTCTCTATTGATACATGGGAATAAACAAAACTTGATGTACTCCTCGCTCAACCTAGCACTACCAAAAAACTGAATTCTGTCATTCCTAAACTGAGGACACTCACACGAAATGCGACAATATTCTTTCGGGTTCACCGGTATTGCACAGGAAGCAGACGAGTTCCTGGTTTACCCAAAACGGACGTTTTTCAGTCATTTCACTTAAATAGGGATATCCCAGTTCAGGTAGCCGTCCATGCACGAGTAGCCATCGATGGTGGTCCAGTAAGTACGGCTGTTTGCCGAGCATATAATTCTTTCGTAATCTTCGTATGCCGCCTTCGTCGTAAAGCTGCTGAAGATCATACTTTCCTTTTGACCCAGTTCTGCAAGATTCTGGCTTTCTTAAACTGGTCACTAATTTCCTGAGTTGGGCGGCCCAATTATAGCGATTGGAAACACCACCACAATTCGAAGAAAGGAGGGGCTGATCGAAGCAGACGCGGGGGTACCTATTACCCTCCAAAGGCAGCAGAGCCTCCCACCAACCTAATGCTTTCTCCAGGGCAAAGACTCCTTCAACTCGAAATACTCAGCTTTATGGAAGACACCTGAAGAGGAGGAAGGTACTCCAAGGTCTGTCTGATCTGGCCCACCTTTAAAGAGAGTACTGCTCGCAAACCTTTTTTAGTTGGTTATTCCTTGAATAATCAATGTTTTCATGCCAAAGGTCATAGAAGTTTGACAATCTTCGGTTGGCCCCAAAATGTTTTTCTGGACGTTTCACGATGTCTACATCAAAATTCCTTACACCACGAGCATGGAGAAAACAGTGAAGATGTGCCTCGGACTCATTCCAATCGACTCAGCGTCCAACATTTCATTGAAAATGATACACCTATGTACCCAAAAATCCCGGATATCCACTTTGAAATAGGTAGATAGGTACCCATTTGGACTCGTAACCACCTTCAGTTTTCCGTAGTGAACTATTTCTAGTGCAGAGAGAATCCTTTAGCAATCTAGCCTTGAACTGAGAAACTATTCCGTCTAGAACAATGTTTTTCAATGGCATTTCACGACTTGGATGAACCAATCTTAAGCGATTTCTTTAACGGTATTCAAGAGATTCCTAGTACGTGCCATCAGCATTCCCCTTTGAATCGGCGTTTACCTGCCACGTTTGTGACTTCTGGCATCTGCCATTTCTACATTATCGTGATAAAACCTCCTTCATAATTGGCCCTCTATTGCCGGAGCATTAAATACGCAACAAAAGTAAAAAAAAAAGCGGCAGGAAAATGGGGTCGGTAAATGATTACGTTTTTCTAAGAGTTGGCTCCCTTGAAACGAAAATTCAATTTGAGAAAAGAGAAAGTGGTGCCTCCTTTACTCAGCTTTCCAAGCTTTTACAGAAACTTAAAGGGTGCTAGAGGGGGAAAAATGTCGAAAAAAAAAAAACTTCAGGAAAGAGAAGCTCCCGCTCGCTAGAATAACAGGAAGTTTTCTCCCCCATTTTTTCTTTACTCAGAAGTCTCTAATAAGCAGCTCTTTACGAGAGGATAAACACGGTCGGGGATACTGTTCCCGACGGTCGGGCAGAGGCATTCGGAAACACGGTGCTCGAAAATAAGAAGAAAAATGAGCCAATGAGCCGTAAAGCGCCCTCGTAAACTCGTTGGCCTGGGGTGGCTCCCTCTTCTGGAAGTATCTCTAAAATGATTTCCCCAATGTTTTCCCCTCTATGGGCTCCTTGAAGATGCTTAACGTTCCGTTCGTCGACCGAACGAATGATAAAAACGCAGCAAATTCATTCATTCGGACCAGGCGCCTGGAGACTCATCACTTCAACATGGGGAAAATGGGAGAAACAGTGGGTGTGACGGGTCCCAGACCCATTCCAATCGATTTAGGTTCCAAAATTTAGTGGGAAATGATACCCCACAACCCTAAGTACCCGAAATCTCAAAAACACATCCAAAATAGGTAGGTTAGGCTAGATAGATACCCTTTTTAACCCATAACCTCTTCCGGTGGGCGCCAATCGTTCTGGGACCCATTTCATTAGATTCAGCGTTCATAGTTTTAAGGAAAATGATACCCCACACACCTAGATCGCCAAGAATCTCGATAATCCATTTTTCAAAAAACGCATTTTTACCCCTACCCCGCCCAAATTTTGTCCGATCGGGCTGAAATGTTTCGAGGACCAACTAGAGCCGGGAACAGGTCCCTGACCAAAATTATTATTCAAGGAATAACCAACCAAAAGTCAAATGTCCGTTAGGGTGGGTCGAAAAAAATCGATATTTTTTTTTCGGATCGTAATACCGCGGAAAAGTTGCTAAATAGTATGACTAAAAAGGGAAAAAAATATTAAAATTATCGGATGTTATCTTCCGTTCGCGCATAAGCTCTAAAGTTATGAAAAAAATAATTTTTTTTTTGAAAATTTGTAATAATTTTTTTTCACGATATTTAATATGTAATAGTGAAAAATTTCATCTACGACACACTAATAAAGTAATATAAAAATACCGGTATTGCACTTCAACATCTTCCGTTCGCGCATGGACATCCAAATATAGCCAAAATACAAGAAAATCGGATTTTTGTCCTATTTTCTTTTCATGTATAGTTACAGATATCAATAATGTAATACCTAATATCTGATTATACATGTTCTGATAGTTAAAGAAAAAAAATTCAGACGTAATTAGGCTTGGTTTTTCGATCGCGCACAGCGATACAAAACTTACTGTCAGCGCCACTAGCGGGTCAACGACCCACGCCGCGTCACGTGATACCCCCTCTTTTCGGATCGTGATACCGCGGAAAAGTTGCTAAATGGTATGACTGAATAGGGGAAAAAATATTAAAATTATCGGATGTTATCTTCCGTTCGCGCATGAGCTCTAAAGTTTGATTAAATTTTGAAAAAATTAAATTTTTTTGGAAATTTTAAATATTTTTTTGTATTACGATATTTAATATGTAATAGGGGAAAATGTCATCTACGACACACTAATGAATTAATATAATAATACTGGTATTGAGTTTTAACATCTTCTTTATCAATCAGGGATCCAGGACCTTTGTCTCACTCCAGGTGGCTAACAACAGCTAACCGTGCTTTAAGACTCTACATTAGTCAAGAAAATCCAACTGCTGAGTTCCAGGAAATAGTAATATTCATTCTGAAGTCATATATGCCGATGTGGTTTTGTATTAAGAAGACCAAACTTTTTACTGATGGCCCTAAGCTCGTGCACCATGGATTTTCTTGACTTTCTTTTTCTTCTTTCCTGGAGTGAGACAAAGGTCCTGGATCCCTGATTGATAAAGAAGATGTTAAAACTCAATACCAGTATTATTATATTAATTCATTAGTGTGTCGTAGATGACATTTTTCCCTATTACATATTGAATATCGTAATAAAAAAAAATATTAAAAATTTCCAAAAAAATTTAATTTTTTCAAAATTTAATCAAACTTTAGAGCTCATGCGCGAACGGAAGATAACATCCGATAATTTTAATATTTTTTCCCCTATTCAGTCATACCATTTAGCAACTTTTCCGCGGTATTACGATCCGAAAAGAGGGGGTATCACGTGACGCGGCGTGGGTCGTTGACCCGCTAGTGGCGCTGACAGTAAGTTTTGTATCGCTGTGCGCGATCGAAAAACCAAGCCTAATTACGTCTGAATTTTTTTTCTTTAACTATCAGAACATGTATAATCAGATATTAGGTATTACATTATTGATATCTGTAACTATACATGAAAAGAAAATAGGACAAAAATCCGATTTTCTTGTATTTTGGCTATATTTGGATGTCCATGCGCGAACGGAAGATGTTGAAGAGCAATACCGGTATTTTTATATTACTTTATTTGTGTGTCGTAGATGAAATTTTTCACTATTACATATTAAATATCGTGAAAAAAAATTATTACAAATTTTCAAAAAAAAATTATTTTTTTCATAACTTTAGAGCTTATGCGCGAACGGAAGATAACATCCGATAATTTTAATATTTTTTCCCCTTTTTAGTCATACCATTTAGCAACTTTTCCGCGGTATTACGATCCGGAAAAAAAAAATCGATTTTTTTCGACCCACCCTAATGTCCGTCCGCCGTACACCGTCGGATTTTCGGCCATCTAGGAGTGTGGGGTATCATTTTCCACCAAATTTTGGATGCTGAATCGATTCGAATAAGTCTCCATGCGCCTGGTCAGAGGAATTACCAACCCTTGTGGAAGAATTTGCAGCGTTTTTCTCCATGCTCCTTGTCTGAGAAACAACTATCCCCTGAGAAAAAAAATTGCACCATTTTACTAATTAATTTTTATGTATTTGCTTATTTATTTATCTATTTATTTCTTGGTAGACATTAAGAATTGTCCAAAAAAGAATTTTTGGGCCAAAGAAAATGTTGGGAAAACTTTTTGTGACCTTGGTTCAAACTACCCCCGGTGGTTATGATGACTGCGAGCCATTGCAGGGCACCTTGAATGCGTCTCAGCATTTTTCTCGAGTGCAATCTAACGTGGCATGCCTGACGTAAAATGTTCTATCCAACCGAGATCCGCCAGAGGCACTATTGTACTTCTGAAAATGGCTGTCCTTTCATGCTGAAGGAGTAGGTATGAGGTGACATCATCTAGCGAGAAATAGCCGGCCATGTGATACCTTTTCCTAACCGTGCCCCATATAAAAAGAAATTATGCCTCACCCTAGCTCGGTGTTGAATAATGAAAATGTCGGCAGCTGAGAATAACCGTGCTGGGGGTGGATCATAAAATCAGTTGTTGAGGGAGTGAGGAGAAAATGATTTGAAGTAGTAATCTGCATATTATGACGGTAAGAGTCTGGAGGGCGAGGGGTGCAATGGAGAAGAAGGCAGAAGGTGATGGGGAAACGCGGATCATTACCATAAAAAGAGACCGTGGGTAGTGGGGAAGAGGGTGGAACACTCGAGTCAGGATAGAAGAGATGGGTGAAGAGCCACGTGGATGGAGGGGTTGGTGGAACTCAGGGCGGATATTCAAATGAATTGCACATAGCGGGAGAACCTGCCGCTTTCGTCGAGTGTAGCATTCAAAACAAGTTGAGACCCTGGTAGTGATGGTGATGCTGAACAGACGAGTTGGAGGAGCGGGGAGAGGATGATTTGATGTGTTGAGACATTACCGAGAGGAGGAAAGGGTGAGACGGCCGGAATACAAATGCCGCAGAAGGGTTTACCCGCCGTCTCTACCTCATCAGGTATGCTGCGAACTATCCGTCCTTCCAAGCTGAAGATAGCACGCCACGATGGTAAGAGGGGGGGGGGGGAGGGTGAAGCAGAATCCACGTCGACGAACCCAACTTTGGAGAACCTGCGGACAGGAGGCAAATATGTCGCATGTCACCCGCTCGAGTTTTCCTCCTGTTCTTGTAGATACTCCGACGCATGGTGGATATTCATCTCTCTACAACTCGAAGGTTCGTGACAAGACAAATTCACAATGTACAACCAGACACGACTCGACAACCTCACTTTTCCAACCGCGTTGACATAAAGCGTGAAAATGATCGCACCCAGGGAATCCAAATTCTTCCCGGTTTTATTAATAGTTCACGCTCCTCGATGATTTCTACGATTTCATTGGTGAGTCGCCAGTTCTTGTATCCAAAGTTAATCTTACCTGACGAGGCCAAGTACAGCAAGACAAGTCAGGAGCGAGACCGTCAATAGTCGCGTTAGTTCATTTGGTCAACAAATCACAATCTGGAAGCTCCGCAGGTAATTCCAAAGATAAGGCGATTCTGGTGCTCAATTGTTGAGCTACTAATAAAAGCTGCCAACATCATGAAACCGAATGCAAACGCAATATACTGAAGTACTCCAATAATCCGGGTAATAGTAACTACAAATTGAGTATCCAGAATGTTTTTTGGACATAAAGCCGCCTTTGAGACGAATAAAATCGTTGGAAAATAGCAAACCGCACAAACAGCCAAAAATCGGTTCACCATCTGCTAGAATGACGCTCTTTATCGGAAGAAACGAAGAACGGAAGTCTTTAGGTCCAGTCCGACTGTCAGCCTGGCGACAGTTAGAATTAGATCAACCAGTCAGAGAATAGCAACGGTCCTCAAGGAAATCATTCAAGCTGTTGCTGATGTTTCCATAAGCTTGCTTTTCTCTATTCGGACGATACGACGAGTAGGAATGTGGCACTTGAGATATTCGTCGTACAAAGCTGTGATTCAGGAGTATGGACAGCTGAGTGTCGACTAAAGCTCAACTTACTTATATGAATTGGCTTGTAGGCTCCACAGGGAATGATTTCTTCTAGGGAAAAGATTTACCTGAGAATAAAAAACCATTGTGGAGTTTTTTGGTCTTTTGAAACAATTTTCTCTCCCCGCCCAGAACATACTCCCAGATGACGAAGTAGGTTTAGTCCTTCAAGTGAAAAGAAGAGAACCTCCAAAAATGCGAACGATGCGTTTGTGTTAGCGTTTCGAGCGACGACGTGTCAACAACAAGGAAAGTTGGATAGCTGTCAGTAGAAGAATTGTCGGTTTTATTTTCGAATCTGATAGGTTTCAAAGGGCTAGCCACGAAAGAAGACTTAGCTTCAACAAACACGGAGATTGCATCACTCAAAAAAAGAAAATCTGCAAATTCTTACACACGGGTTGGTTATTCCTCGAGCAAGGCGCATGGAGACTAATTTGAACCTCGGACCAGGCACTTGGAGATTCATTTCTTCAACATGGGGAAAATGGGTGAAACAGTGGGTGCGGCGGGTCCAAGACATATTCCAATCGATTCAGGATCCAGAATTTAGTAGAAAATGATACCCTACACGCCCAGGTACCGGAAATCTCGAAAACGCATATTGAAAATGGGTAATATATACCCAATTTGACCCATAACTTCTTCCAGAGGGTGCCAATCGTTCCGGGACCCACTTCATTGAAATTAGCGTCCAAGATTTAGCGAACAGAAATCCGAATTTTTCTAGGTAACAGAAATCTCGAAAATCCGTTCTTCAAAAAACACATATGACCCCTACTTCGGGGCCGGGTTGAAAAGTTTCGAGGACCAACTAGAGCCAAAAAGGGTCCCTGACCAAAATTTCAGATTTTTAGAAAATTCTCTACTACCATAGTCAGCGTGGACGGCGGAATTATCTGATCTAGACACCTTGAAATGCCCAGAAAAATTGTTGGGCCGAATCGAAGAGGTTGACCGTTTGCATTAAACCATAGGTTGATTATTCAAGGATTAACCAACCGAAATCACGCAAATATCCATCCGAAAATCCAAACAAAACTTGAAAACGTTGGGATGCCGTCACAGCGTCCCCCACACTCTCCAGACTGAATGCAAGGATAATCCAAAGAAGAATTTTACACTGAAAACGTCTTTTTGTCAAAAGAATTGGTCGAGAGATTCCGGATTAGTGCATTTTAATCAACAGAATCCACCAAAAAATCTTACTTTCAAAATGAAAAAATGTCTTTTCAAATCGTCTGGCCTGCCAGCCGACAAAATGAATGCCCATTATGGTAAATGTTTGACAAAACTGCTCGAGTCCAGTGAATTTCTCAATAAAATTCGTTGTGTTATGTATTTTATCTTCAAACGAGGCTCAACGATTCGACACGGTAACAACTGAAAAGTGAGGGAAAACGACAAAAACTGCACTTGGGCAAGGAGCCAGGGCAATTCTGTGAATCCCCCTCAGTCGCTATCGCTCTCGTGAACAGAACTCGAGGGGCTATCCAGCGCGGTCCCCTATCTAAAACAATATCGAGGTAGATTGTTTACGAAGGGTGGCTTTACGAGCTATTACAGTTCCCAACAAACGGGATGAAAGGGGAAGGAAACCGCCCGTATAAAGAAGAAAATAGACGAAGACGCCATGGCAGCGGTTGGGAGAGGATTGGAGGGAGGGAGTTGTTAGGAATGATGTATACATAACGACAGAAAGGAGGTTGAGTGCAAAGCTGTGGGGGTTAGTGAGATTGAAAAAGGGAAATGCGATACTGTCTCCCTCGTGCGGGATCTAAGCATTTAAAGGGGGTCTCTGAGCACTTGACTATTGTTGGAACTAAATGAAATGTACGCAAAATCTGTGGAGAATCAAACATACATACATAAAAACGCTGCAAATTCTTACACACGGGTTGGTTATTCCTCGAATGAGGGAAACAGTGGGTGTGGCGGGTCCCAGACCCATTCCAATCGATTCAGCGTCCAAAATTTAGTGGAAAATGACACCCCTCACGCCTAGGTTCCAGAAATCTCGAAAACCCATATTCAAAATGGGTAATATATACCCAATTTGACCCATAACTTTTTCCGGTGGGTGCCGATCGTTCTGGGACCCACTTCATTGGATTCAGCTTCCAAAATTTAGTGGAAAATGATACCCCACACGCCTAGGTTCCAGAAATCTCAAAAACACATAATCAAAATGGGTAATATATACTCAATTTGACCCATAACTTTTTACAGTGGGTGCCGATCGTTCTGGGACCCATTTCATTTGATTCAGCGTCCAAAATTTAGTGGAAAATGATACCCCACTCGCCTAAATCGATTAAAATCTCGAAAATCCATTTTTCAAAAAACACATTTTCCCCCCTACCCCGCCCAAATTTGGTCCAATCGGGCTGAAAAGCTTGGAGGACCGTCCTAGGCCGGGGACAGGCCCCTGACCCAAATTTCAGATTTTTAGAAAATTTTCTACTACCAAAAACGGCGTGGACGGCGGACGGCGTACGGCGGACGGCGGACGGACATTAACCTTTTTTGATCTAGACAGACATCATGAAACGTCCAGAAAAAAATTTTGAGCCGAATCGGAGAGGTTGACCATTTGCATGAAAACATAGGTTGATTATTCAAGGAATAACCAACTAAAACAATGCATCGATTTAGGCATTGATTTTATATTCGAAATGAACATAATTTTTTTCTCTAAAATTAAAATTGCCTTTTGGGCTAGCATTGTGGCCTCTACATAAGGACTCCTGGACGCCTGGAATCGGCCTGATCTCTACAATTTCTTGTCTTACTAATTTGTTACTGCAGGAATTATGATGATTCAGCTTGATACCCCCACACCAGTTATGTTGGCAGTTCCAAGGGCCACGTTTAGGTCATATGAGTTTTGTTCCTAGCGCCACGATCTTGACGCTTCCCAACCCCTCACCAAAACTACAATTCCTAATCGGATGCCTCTCACAGACGCCTAACTTTTATTCACACCAAAAATCCCCCCTTAGGTAGTGGATAAACACGTCATAGCAAAGATATTTTAAAATTTGACAAAATGTGCCTGTTTTGAAGAGTCCCAGGGTCGTCACCAGAGGCGCTGGGAGCGGACGCCGCCTAGATCGCCAAAAATCTCGAAAATCCATTTTTCAAAAAACACATTTTTACCCCTAGTCCGCCCAAAATCTGGTCCAATCGGGCTTCGAGGACCAACTAGAGCCGGGAAGGGACCCCTAACCCAAATTTCATATTTTTAGAAAATTTTTTACTAGCAAAGTCGGCTGGACAGCGTAGGGCGGACGGACGTTTGACTTTTTTTTATCTTAACACCTTGAAACGCCCAGAAAAATTTTTTGGGTTGAATTGAGGAGATTGACTTTTTGCATGGAAACAGGTTAATTATTCAAGGAATAACCAACCAAAATACATGTTGGCTCCCTTTAAATTTTGGATGATTGTTGTTCAGTAGAGGGACATGCACAGGCAGGTTATTATAGGATAGCATCGAAGGCTTTAGGCTAGCTCCGATCCAGTTACTCTTCTTTCTATTCAATATACGCTACTCATGACGTTAAGTATACAATAACTAAAAGTTTCTTCGATTCGAGCCTCTCACAAGCCAAACGGAGATGCTCTGGAATTGGCCTCAGAGGCATCGAAGACGCCTAACATAGGTTTATTATGCTGCGGAAAATGGCATACAGTAAAAAGTACACAATTTTCTGAAAACAACGTCCATTCTCAATTCCGTTGACGGAGCATTTTGAAGTACTTTGAAACGTAAGACGTGTAAGTTGGGGGGAGGGGGGGGTGGTGGTTTGTTTTTGTTGATATGAATTCAGGTGTACTTATTAATCAAGTAAGTACTCAAAACACAGATGCTCATTTATCAAAATTTAGTATGAAATTGATTGACATAATAACAACAATACATTGTGATTGTGTCATTCTTTTTATTCCTCAAAGGAGTGTATATGAATATTGTTGCGAGCTCGCACCAGCGCCGGTCAAATGGGCTGCTGGCCATCGCAAGGTCAACGACCTGTGGAGGATTAAGGGTCTCGAACATTCGGGAACCTCCCCGTTTGCTCCAGACAACAGGTCGAGTTCCCAGAACCAGGGAACATTCTGGAAGGTACTCGACCAAGAGGCAGCAGGTATAAAACAGACCCATGAGCGCTGCCCAGTTCAGTTCAATTCAGAGTCTGGATATAGACGCTTTGGGTTATAAATTGTGCCGTGCCGCGTTATAAATAGTGTGACAACTGCATTACAACCGTGTATTGTGATTCTGTCATTGTGTAAGTGCGCGAATGTGAACAGTGTATGTACTCAAGTGAACGATTGTTAATAAATTATTTACTAAGAACATAAATCGTTACAATATTATACTCCTTCTCAAGGGTCTGTCATTTGTAGCGTGTGTCAAACGTTTTGAAGGCTTTTGAAGGAGATGGAAAGAGGTTGGGGGTGGAGAAAGATTGACGGATAAGAGGCTGATTCGTGATCCCTTTCAGTATTAGCCGAAGTAGGGAAACTAATTAGGGAATGACGGGAGGCGTTATAATCAGCCAAAGGGGGCAAGGAAGGCTTCGTCTCGTGGGCCCTTTCAAAACCGGCAAGCCGGGAGTAATGGGAGCCAATGGGGAGGGGTTCAGTTAAGAGAAATAACAGGAGGGAAGATCATTAAACGGGACTTAGAGGTCGAGTTGATTAAACAGAAACCTGCCCTTCATCCTTTCAGCTCCTCCCGCCGTGTACGGGCTTATATTGATCTGAAAAGTCTTTTTGACGCTTGGCTCTACTATGTAGCTCGCTAATTGAAAAGTTGGCAGTCCATTGGGGTGCTAAGTAAAATCTAATCTCCTCTAACCCCTGTGATCTCTAGAATCAAAAGATCCGTGTGCACTGTCTTTGGCGTACGTTCACTAGAAAGCTCTAACGACGTTTCTGTCATATTATCCAAGAGCTCTTCATTCCTAAAAGTTATTTTTTACAGCGGAATTTAGAGAAGAAGATATAAATATTCAATATTTACCTACCGCAACAGCATTGGTGGAAACGTGGCATATGGTCAACAATATGGAGGGCCAACGCCAGGGGAAAGTAACCAGGACAGTCAACTCTTAGAAGAACAGCAGGAGCGTGCTAAATAGGAGCTAACATGAGGGAAGACTCAGCAGAGGAGACTCTATCTGGGAGTATTTACCAGGAGAATCAACTCCAACGATGGCGATACCAAAGACCCAACAAAATGGCAGACTAGTTAGGAGAGCCACCAACTGATGAAATAAGACTGGGCAATCTAATTCGTGAGGACCAATGTGGGCCACCAAAACCTGGAACCGCTAATTGGGTCATCACATCGTAATGTGCCCAAAATTGCTCCTAATGGAAAGGTAAGAAAAACTGCCGGAGTAGCCATTACTCTCATCCCCAGCAAGTCAGCGTCCGTCTCGGTGTGTGCGTTTACCTCACACGTAGCAGCAGCTTGAAAACTGAGAGAAATCCCTCGGGACACTGACTGCACCCACAGCTCCTCAAGCCTCAGCACACGAGCACCGCCACATGGGTACGTGGTTACAACCTGGTCCCTCGGTCCAAAAAGGACTTGTCAGCCAGGCCCGGGGGCCGACGTTACCGCCGAAAGCAGGGCTTCGACAAGAGGAGTGGTCCGGAATGGAATACATCAAACTCTGGGGATCAAGTCCCCATAACTGTCCAAGTTTAGGAGTGGGCGCTCTCCCAGCCATCCACGCCGGTGCACAAGTCGGCACCAGCACATGTGGACGGCTGCCGGGTTGAAAGATACAGCATTTCTGGCGCAAGTGGAACCACACAGGATCGCCAGCAGCGGCTGCACACTGGCGCAAGTGGAACCACACAGGATCGCCAGCAGCGGCTGCACAATCAGAGCCGGATGGCTGAGCCAGAGCAGCGGTAGGTGCATTCCAATAGCTGGGCCCGATGCCATGAAGACATCATCTCCAACTACGGCCACCACCGCATATCGTCCTTGCCTCACCCAGTGAAGGGTTGATCTTGGCGGTGCTTTCAAAGCCTTCAGGGGCCGCTTCCTGGCCATACAGCCATTTTTAAAGGAAACATGCTCCCTGGGTTCGCTCGTAAGCTCACCTGGTAACCATCTGACATCCCAACATTAAGGAAGAGAGTCATAGGTCCAAATCCCGGAAAACTAATGGAGTCATCGCACCGCATGTACCCAGGATGGCTGTCAATGACACAAACTGGGATGACAGCCGGAGCATCCAGTGGGTACTCACATCCCTAGCAACGAAAATGAATAGCTGCAGTTTTCCTAGCATGCAGTAACAGCGTGTGAGTGAGCGTTCACTCCCTGGTAAGTATGAAGCATAAATCCAATAGGGTTTTGGGAGAAAATGACACTGTTAATTGACAAAATTTAGCTGAGTTAGCTTGGGTTACCACTGTTCAGAACTTTACTCGGGTTTCAGAAGTAGTAACTGACGTTATCAGTAATCTCCGATTCCTTGAAGCGGCAGAAAATCCTCTCTAACTGAAATCGAAACGATTCTAGATGATGAATTATTTTCCTTTCAAAGACGCCTCCGGAGAGGTTGCGATCGAAGCATTTGTGAACACAGAGTCGGAAAACGGTGAATATTTACAATAAGGGAATGTACATAAGAGTTGAGAGGCAATCAAAAACGAGAGCGAAGGGAGATGGAACGGGAGTCGGGTTTATCCCGCAGAGTGTCCAATACAGAGAGCAAATATTGATTCAAAAACTCGGCAAGAGCGGGGGGGAAGGAAAGAAGGGAGAGGAGAGGAAGTGTATTTCACCAACCATTTTAATTTTCTCGTCCTAAGAGAGAACCAGTTGAGCGAAAGGTCGGCAAATACAAACTACCAAAGTACTTCATGGGAGGGCCCGCCCTGCAAAGCGTATCAGACCATCCCAATGTGCCAGACTCCGTACAATGTACACATATTCCTTTGTGTACTCGCTCGACCTAGAGCGGAGAAAGCCAAACACTACTTATATCCCGCGCTCGAGTGGATTTAAACCAATCGCTGGGGAAGGGTAAACAGAGAACGTCGTTTACACAGCTCAGACGAGGGTATGAAAGTCGTGAAAAGTGATTGATTAAATCATTGTGGAGCATCAACTGACGCAACCAGTTTTTCAACTTTCACCTACTAACATTGGAGCAATGGTTAGGAGTTTCACAAAAAAAATTCATTTCATCATGAAGTCCATGTCTGAGAGGGCTGCCTTTTTCCGTTGACTTTCTCTGGGTAAAAAGATGGGTGCCTCAACCTTTTGGCTCTCAAATCTGCATTCAGCAGAAGCTTCTTCTTCATTGCCACTATACAAAAACGCTGCAAATTCTTACACAGGGGTTGGTTATTCCTCGGACCAGGCGCATGGAGACTCATTTCTTCAACATGGGGAAAATGGGGGAAACAGTGGGTGTGGCGGGTCCCAGACCTATTCCAATCGATTCAGGATCCAGAATTTAGTAGAAAATGATACCCCACACGCCCAGGTACCGGAAATCTCGAAAACGCATATTCAAAATGGGTAATATATACCCAATTTGACCCATAACTTCTTCCAGAGGGTGCCAATCGTTCCGAGACCCACTTCATTGAAATTAGCGTCCAAGATTTAGCGGAAAATGATACCCCACACGCCTAGGTTCCAGAAATCTAAAAAACCACATATTCAAAATGGGTAGTATATACCCAATTTGACCCATAACTTTTTCCAGTGGGTGCCGATCGTTCTGGGACCCATTTCATTGGATTCAGCGTCCAAAATTTAGTGGAAAATGATACCCCACTCGCCTAGATCGCCCAAAATCTCGAAAATCCATTTTTCAAAAAACACATTTTGACCCCTACCCCGCCCAAATTTGGTCCGATCGGGCTGAAAAGCTTGGAGGACCGTCCTAGGCCGGGAACAGACCCCTGACCCAAATTTCAGATTTTTAGAAAATTTTCTACTACCAAAAACGGCATGGACGGCGGACGGCGTACAGCGGACGGCGGACGGCGTACGGCGGACGGACATTGACTTTTTTTTGATCAGGACATCATGAAACGTCCAGAAAAAAATTTTGAGCCGAATCGGAGAGGTTGACCATTTGCATGAAAACATAGGTTGATTATTCAAGGAATAACCAACCAAAATGGGTAGATAGGTACCCATTTTGGCCCATAACTTCATCCAGAGGGCGCCGATCGTTCCGGGACTCCTATCATTGGATTCAGCGTCCAAAATTTAGTGGAAAACGATACCCCGCACGCCTACATCACCAAAAATCGTGAAAACCCATTTTTTGAGAAACACATTTTGACCCCTACCCCATCATTTTGCCGCCATTGACACTTTACATGAAAACATAGGTTGGGTATTCAAGGAATAACCCACCAAAATATCAGGCCAGGCCATGGAGATGACGAGAGGTTAGGGGCACACATAACTTGTGGTGCAGTCCCATAGAGTGTCCAGTCAGGAGACTGAACAACGCCAAATCCAAGTATTTACTCACGTGCCCACAAAAAAAAATTAAATTTAATTGAAATGATATGGAGCGAGATGGTCGAACACCCAATGATGAATATATAGAATAGATCTGAATCTTACCTTGGCGGGATGAATTACTCCGTTCGTCTGATGGAGGCTGAACCACTGCTTTGAAGCGTCGTAATTTATTGGAGAAAATTTCTCATCACAAATGAGCCGGCCGATTTTCACGAAGGTGACCATTCGAGAATACGTCTGAAAAGGAGAAATCATATTTGAGTGCGTACATCAATGATACAATACAATGAATGTAGTACAGAGGGCACATACGAGTATTACCGAGACCTTTTACTACATTACGAGTATTAAATTCCATACGAGTATTACATACATCGTACATTCCACATACATCAGCGTACCCCCACCGAATCAAAAGCGTTCGGGCAACCGTAAACGAGCGTTTCCAACTTCCAAAATTGAAAACAATAAATAAAATAATTGTAATAATGATTTTTAGTCAACACCATACTGTATAGGTGTAACGGTCCAGTTACAGCCACTTACGTATTCTACATAAGCAACTATTTGGTCTCACGGAAGTTCTTAGTGAAGGCTTCGTATTCAACTAATTCACAATTCAAGATTTTTTTTTTTCTTTTGGTTGGTTATTCCTTCAATAATCAACCTATGTTGTTTTCATGCCGAAGTCAATTTGTCCAATTCGGCCCAAAATATTTTTCTGGATATTTCAAGGTGTCTTGATCAAAATTAGCAAATGTCCGTCCGCCGTCCGCACCGACTATGGTAAAAAAAATTTTTCTAAAAATCTGAAATATCGGCCAGCGACCCGTTTCCGGCTGAAGTTGGTCCACGAAACATTTCAGCCCGATCGGACCAAATATGGGCGGGGTAGGGGTAAAAATGTGTACTTTGAAAACGGATTTTCGAGATTTATGGCGATCTAGGCGCGTGGGGTATCAATTTCCACTAAATTTTGGACGCTGAATCCAATGAATTGGGCCCCAGAACGATTGACACCCGTCGGAAGAGGTTGTGGGTCAAAATGGGTATCTATCCACCCATTTTGAATATGTGTTTTTGACATTTCTGGTACCTAGGCGTGTGGGGTATCATTTTCCACTAAATTTTGAATCCTGAATCGATTGGAATCGGACTGCGACACGCCACACTCACTGTTTCCCCCATTTCCCCCATGTTGATGAAATGAGTCTCCATGCACCTGATCCGAGGAATAACCAACCCCTGTGAAAGGATTTGCAGCGTTTTTATTGTGTGTGTGTTTCCGACCATACTTCACCAATAACAATTTAACTCCCAGAATCCCACGAGTTCACCATAGGGAGGCCGAAATTCGATTGTTACTGTGTCAAGGTTCAGAGCGTGTTATGGTCTAGTATCCGTCTGTCTTGTATTCGTATTCACCACAGCAAGAAATCAGTTATCTCAATCGAGTGCACTCGTGCTCTACCCGATCGATCATTATACGCACAATTAGCGGACAACTCCACATCTTGCTGGGTAAATTTAATTACTTACTTCTTCTGCAGGTTTTAGGTGTCTAATGCGGAAATATTCCCAGTTGATTTTATTGTGAGAATCGCCGAGGATGGCGAGCCCCCGCACAGTTACGTCTTCTGGCAGGGGAATAGAACACAGCAAGTCCTCGCTGATGATGTCTACAGAGGCAATAAAAGCGATATGAAACTTCAAACATTAATTTTAGACCCTTCACTCGATTTTCAGTTAAACTGCAACTTCATCAGCATAAACTTTCCATGACTTACCGTCATCGAAATTTTCTTTCAAGAAAGCGTGGCTTGGCACGGATGATAGATGATTAAGGAAAATCAAAAGCCGGTCGAAAAATGGCGTCGACGCTGGAGCGAATGAAGATAAAACGTCTCTATTACTATCAACCCAGTTGAACGCCACCTGTAAATAGGATATTCACTTTTCTTTACATAGTTTATACAATGACAACATCTGTATCAAAAAGGCTTGTTGACGCCCTTATCTTAGTGATCCCTACCCTGCTGAGCGCCTGTGACTGATACCATACTGCTAACATCTTGGTTGGTTATTCCTTAAATAATCTACCTATGTTTTCATGCAAAAAGTCTATTTCTCCAATTCGGCCTTAAATTCAAAATTCAAAGTGTCTAGTTCAAAAAAGTCAAATGACCGTCCGCCGTCCATGCCAACTTATGTAGTCTTCGGGTTGGACCTGGGGCCAGTCTCAGTTGTCTGTCCGTGTGGCTTGTTATCAGGCTCTTTCTACCTCGTTCATTCTTCTGAGAAGGGACTCTATATATCCTGCCGTTCTTTTCAACGCTCTTTCGCTTGATAACATTCGTAGCATTAGTTCTTCCGGAGATGGTGAGTTCTGACCTAGTTCGGACCACAGCTGTTCTCGCCATCGCTCACATTCGATGTGTGTTTCCTGCTGTCCTCCATGTCTGGGCAGTGCAAACACCCTGGGATCTGTGCGAGCCCCATCCTGTATTGGTATTGATAAAAAAAAAAAAAAAAAGCCCGTGTCCTGTGAGGAATTGCGTGAGGTAGTAGCTTACCTCACCGTGTGGCCTCTACAGCCAGCCTCTCACTTCTGATACTAGTCTCGCTGTCGACCTCTCGATACATTGTCCCAGATGGTCTGCCAGCCGTTCACTGTCCTTTCCCGTTCTTCCTTGATCACTATTGCCTTCGTTGGTTCCATTCTTTTATCATAAATCCGTTTTCCTTCTGCAGCCAGTAAATGTATCGGGATGACCCCAGCCAGTACAAGAACAGCTCGCTCCGATACCGTTCTGTATGCACTAACTATCCTTAGCGCTCCTCGCCATTGTACCGCCATTAGTCGGTTCCGGTAGTGTGCGGCAGATAGTGCGTCTGCCCATGTTTCTGCTCCATACAGCATGATCGGATTGGTCACTGACATGAATAGCTTTCTCTTGCATGGTCGTGGGCCCTTAACGTTCGCCATTAGCCTGTTGAGTGCCGCTGTCATGCGCGAAGCTTTGTCTGCGGCTGTCCTAATGTGGAGAGCTCTCTGACGAGACCCTTTCCGTTTGGAAGCACGACCGCGACCCCCATTCTATGCCGTGTTGTCAACAATAATTGTGCAATTATTACTCAAATTTAACCGTTGACGGCCATTTCAAGAAATCTATTATTGTCGACGTGCAGGGGTGCAATCGACACAGCTTTATGAATAGATAAAATGAAACAATTAATAAATATTAATTACCTCACGTCTTGCTTAGCTTAGTATCAGCAAGTAGACGCTCGTAACTCGACTCTTTTCTCTATCTGAAGAAAAAAAAACCTTCAAAACAAACCTTCAGCGTTTGAAAGATGAAACCCTCGGTGCACAGTTTGTGTATGTGTTTGAAACACTTGTCAGTAGCGATGACAGGATAGTCCCAAGGCATGTTTGAATCGTAATCTGTCCTTGGTTTGGAGTTGAAGCCGTTCACTACTTTATTCGCGGATTTTCCTGTACGGCGGAAACAAAACAAAACTGTTAATGTTCTCATGGTATCACCAGTCAATAAGTTTTCACAATTCTGTGTAGCAAAATTATTATGTGTATCACAAATTCTGCAGTTTCCATCTATTACAATCATTCCATCTATACATGTTGTCCTACATTCGGGACTTTGAGAGTCGATTCATCAACTGATTCGAGAGAAAAACAATTTCTAAACACAAACTTTTCATTATGGTCGGTTATTCCTTGAATAATCAACCTGTTATCATGCAAAAAGGAAATCTCTCCGATTCGACCCAACATTTATTATTCAGGGCGTTTCAATGCGTCCAGATCAAAAAAGTCAAATATCCGTCCGCCGTCCGCGCCGACATTGGTAATAAAACATTTTCTAAAAATTTGAAAGATTGGTCTGAAACCCGTATCCGGTTCTGGTTGGTCCTCGAAACTTTTCAGCCCGATCGGACCAAATTTGAGTGGGTAGGGGTCAAAAACGTTTATTTCGAAAAATGGATTTTTAGATTTTTGGCCTAAATCGCGAGCGTGAGGTATCCTTTCCACTAAATTTCGTGCTCTGAATCCAGTGGAAGGAGCCCCAGAACGATTGGCCCCCACCGGTTGAAGTCAAGGGTCCAATGGGTATCACCCATTTCGAATGTGGGTTTTCGAGATTTTCGGTACCTAGGCGTGAGGGGTATCATTTTCCACTAAATTTTGGACTCTGAATCCAATGAAACGGGTCCCGGAACGATTACGCCCACCGGATGAGGTCATGGACGCTGAATCGATTTAAATTAGCCTCCATGCGCCTGGTCCGAGGAATAACCAACCCCTGTGAAAAAAACGCTGCAAATTCTTACACAGGGGTTGTTATTCCTCGGACCAGGCGTATGAAGACTCATTTCATAAACATGGGGGAAATGGGGAAAACAGTGGGTGCGGCGGGTCCCAGACCCATTCCAATCGATTCAGGATCCAAAACTTAGTGGAAAATGATACCCCACACGCCCAGATACCGGAAATCTCGAAAACGCATATTCAAAATGGGTCATATATACCCAATTTGACCCATAACTTCTTCCAGTGGGTGCCAATCGTTCCGGGACCCACTTCATTGGAATTAGCGCCCAAGATTTAGCGGAAAATGATACCCCACACGCCTAGGTTCCAGAAATCTCAAAACACATATTCAAAATGGGTAATATATACCCAATTTGACCCATAACTTCTTCCAGTGGCTGCCGATTGTTCTGGGACCCATTTCATTGGATTCAGCGTCCAAAATTTAGTGGAAAATGATACCCCACTCGCCTAGATCGCCCAAAATCTCGAAAATTCATTTTTCAGAAAACACATTTTGACCCCTACCCCGTCCAAATTTGGTCCGATCGGGCTGAAAAGCTTGGAGGACCGTCCTAGGCCGGGAACAGACCCCTGACCCAAATTTCAGATTTTTAGAAAATTTTCTACTACCAAAAACAGCGTGGACGGCGGACGGCGGACGGCCATTGACCTTTTTTGATATAGACATCATGAAACGTCCAGAAAAAAATTTTGAGCCGAATCGGAGAGGTTGACCATTTGCATGAAAACATAGGTTGATTATTCAAGGAATAACCAACCAAAAGGCAGCGTTGTCCTGTCAGTTCTTAGTAGTTTGTGTCCTATTCAAATTTATATTTCATCCTCCTGCCGCGTCCCTCCCATCACAGTCAAATTTACGAATGTGACGTCAGTTACGGCGCCCAACCAAATGATGATAATCAATAATAAAACCACTAACAGCTCATTATAGTCTAGCTTTTGGTTGGTTATTCCTTGAATAATCAACCTATGTTTTCATGCAAATGGCCAACCTCTCCGATTCGGCTAAAAATTTTTTTCTGGACGTTTCATGATGTCTAGATCAAAAAAGGTCAATGTCCGTCCGCCGTACGCCGTCCGTCGTCCACGCCGTTTTTGGTAGTAGAAAGTTTTCTAAAAATCTGAAATTTGGGTCAGGGGTCTGTTCCCGGCCTAGGACGGTCCTCCAAGCTTTTCAGCCCGATCGGACCAAATTTGGGCGGGGTAGGGGCCAAAATGTGTTTTTTGAAAAATGGATTTTCGAGATTTTTGGCGATCTAGGCGTGTGGGGTATCATTTTCCACTAAATTTTGGACGCTGAATCAAATGAAATGGGTCCCAGAACGATCGGCACCCACTGGAAGAAGTTATGGGTCCAATTGGGTATATATTACCCATTTTGAATATGTGTTTTTGAGATTTCTGGAACCTAGGCGTGTGGGGTATCATTTTCCGCTAAATCTTGGAAGCTGAATCCAATGAAGTGGGTCCCAGGACGACTGGCACCACTGGAAGAAGTTATGGGTCAAATTGGGTATATATTACCCATTTTGAATATGCGTTTTCGAGATTTCCGGTACCTGGGCGTGTGGGGTATCATTTTCCACTAAATTTTGGACCCTGAATCGATTGGAATGGTTCCGGGACCCGCCGCATCCACTCTTGTCCCCATTTCCCCCATGTTGAGGAAATGAGTTTCCATACGACTGGTTCGAGGAATAACCAACCCGTGTGTAAGAATTTGCAGCGTTTTTTCTTTACTTAGGATGTTCGAGATTGAGGGTTGTCGACTATTTAGCGAAGTTCGAGAAAAGCCGCCTGTTTTCCCACCGCACCGACCCATACCGGTATTTCGTATATGTCATCAGACGTGGAATTTAATGCTCTACGAAATTCTACCAAGTGACATCTTTTGAAACGCGACAAATATCCGCCAAGGCAATATTGAAAGGAAGAATCGGTACCAAGGAATACGAATCACGTGATGTTACTTACCGTTGGGAACGGAGTGCTCTTCGTCAGAATCAGGAAGTTGGTCAAAAATAAGTTCTTCTTCACTTATATCGGAGTCGACGCTGTGAACAGACTCATTATCGTCTGAAACAAGAGGAAGATCAAGTGGAACCATGTAATTGCCGTTGGAATCTCATTTTTTTCTAAATTCTAGAATTAAGGAGGAGTCATGAATGCAGTTATTTTTCTCGATTGAAGGTTAGAGCCTGATTTACTCAGGAACAACCTCGAAAATCACGTTTCGGTAGGTTATTCCCTGAATAATCAACCTATGTTCTCATGCAAAATGTCAATCGGAGAATTCAGCCGATTAATTTTTTCTGGACGTTTCAAGATGTCTAGATCAAAAAAGTCAAACGCCCACTTTGGAAGTAGACAGTTTTCTAAAAATCTGAAATTTGGATCTGAGGCCCGTTTCCGGCTCTAGTTGATCCTTGAAACTTTTCAACCCAATCGGACCAAATTTGGGCGGGGTAGGGGTCAAAATGCGTAATTCGAAAAATGGATTTTCGAGATTTTGGGTGCCTAGGCGTGTGGGTTATCATTTTCACTACATTTTGGAAGCCGAATGAATTAAAATGAGTCTCCATGCGGTCCGTGGGTCTGGAACACGCCACACCCACTGTTTTCCCCATTTTCCCCATGTTCAACATTTCCAACAACTTAGGCGTGTGGGGTATGCTTTCCAACTAATTTTTGGACGCTGAATCAATTGGAATGAGTCCGATAAATAAAAAACCCCTGTTAAAAAGCGATTTTTTTTTTTTTTTTTTTTTTTTTTTTTTATTGCGCGTAACCGGTTCAGCGAGCACGCAATGTTGCTCAACCCCAAAAAGGTCAAATAGTCGATAATGGTGAACTCTAATGTGTGGCACATGAATTTTTCATTGTTTTTCACAGCTGATTCACAAGATGCTTTCCGTTTCTTGATTCGACTTAATTTTTGCGAAATAATAATCAAAATTAGTTGTTTTCACGTGAAATAATCCTTTTTTTTTGCACGTATTTGCACACAAAATAACAGGTTTATTTATAACTATACATATCTTGCCTCTCTATCTATGTCGAATTAAGAAACACATAGCATCTCGTAATCAGTGTGAAAAAACAATAAAAAATGAATGTGCCACACATTGGAGTTAATGATCATCAACTATTTGACATTTCTCGCTCACATGTAGCGCAATTTTGCGTGCTCGAAAAAATTGCAAATTTGTACACAGGGGTTGGTTTTTACTCGGATCAGTCGTATGGAGACTAATTTAAAAATGTAATCAGCATCCACAACTTCTTCCGGTGGGCGGCAATCGTTCCAGGACCCATCTCATTGGATTCAGCGTCCAAAATTTAGTGGAAAACGATACCACCACGCCAAGTTACCAGAAACCCAAGTCGTTGGAATTGTTGAACATGGGGAAAATGGGGAAAACAGCGTGTGTGGCGGGTCTCGGACCTATTCCAATCGATTATGGGTTCAAAATTTAGTGGGAAATGATACCCCACACGCCTAGGTACTAGCAATAACTATGCTTCAATTCATGTGTTGTAATAATTATTTTTAATTTTTCCGTTCTTTTTGTTCTCCGATCAACCGGTACACGCTCTCAAAGAGCTAGGTAAACCATTCCAATATACTCGTACCGACATCAAGTGCTATTGCACAAACTTCTGATGAAGTCTCACCTTCGCTCATATCGGAGGAAATGCGACCTCTCCTGCGCCGGCGTCTCGGTAGTCCAACATATTTTTTGAAAGGCGCCGGTTTGCGGCGCTGAGGGACCGACACTTCTATGCGATGATTGCAGATTTGAAGCAATTGAGAGATGAGAGCTAGGCACAAGGCGAGAGCAGTTACCGTTTGCGATGAATCTGAAATAATAAGAGGAATGTGACGACTTTTGACACCAAATTGTGGTTGTTTCAGACAGGTTTGATTGACAGGATTTGATTTAGGCCCCAATTTGTCACAAGATTTCATTGAATGTCATCAAACTTTCAATTTGAACAATTATCATTATCATTATCATCAATGAATAAATAATAATTTATTTCAAATACCGTCATGTTTCTAAAATTCTAAACTATTAATCTCGACATACAAACCAAGTTTCTTAAACAACAAGCTCGTTGTGGTAGTGACTATTTCATGTTTTTGGGAGGAATATTCATTTATTCGTCTAAATAAGCCCATTCACACAATATTATTAAGACAGAAAAACATAATATCAAATAGCATTGCCCTATCACGGCTGAACCGCAACTCATTTTCCACCGAAGTTAGTCACCCCCTCGATTAGTTCAGCCTACAAGACATCAAATAATTGATGATGATGTAACCGAGAATGTACTGCTACGATGCCACGGTACCTAAATACTAACCAGAACCTTTCGCGAAAGAACGTAAGAGGGAACATGGGGTCAACATGGGGAAAATTGGGGAAACATTGTGTGTCCGGGTCCCTCTTTTAAATCATGTGATATGCGCTGTGCTAACTCTTTACGCTAGATATAGCTAAATTAGCTTTTTATCCAGGCAGGGGATGAATTTCCTAGTACATCGCCCTGCCTAAAACGTTTTTTAGCAAAGAACTCCTCCGCAGAACTGTGGAGCACAGAGAGAATGGGTGAAAAATTAACTGGAGTGGAAGACACAGGTGGGGTGTTTCCTATTTAGGTACCCTACAAAATGCCTGTACGTTCTGTAAAGCCCAGTAAAGTGGCAATTAAAAGCCGCCACTACCACATTAGGCACTAAGTCCCAACAGCTCCACAGCCACCCCCACCCTACAGCTCATAACTTGCCAATGATGGAAACCACAAGCATAAGAAGAGGCGCGTTAGTATGAGGCTAGCAGAGCAGATCAGAGGGCCAAACGACCCCTTGCAAAACCGGGCACCTCCCGAGGTCCATCCTGGCTGCCACAGGCGGCGAACGCCGGAAAGTTGTGGGGTGCCTGATATACGGGGAAGCCATAAGCCATAGACAGGGCTCCCAAATGATCTAGCGCAGAACCATGACGAGGATAGACTGTAATGGGCATCATGGCCTCAGGAACAGCCTAGAGCAGGTATATCAGGATGGCGTACGGTTGACGGACATGTGACTTTAAAACACTTTAGACACTTTAAAACGCCCAGAAAAAAATTTTGGCCGAGACGGAGAGATTGACTTTTGCATGAAAAGATAACAGAAACAAAAGGATCTAGACGACAATAAATCAACCTAGTAATTACCGGTACCTACCGGCCTGTGGGCTATGAAGGATATTCCAGATTAATTTCTTCTATGCAATTTTTTTTCTAAATACGTAGGTATTCACAAGGTACTAGATACGGTAGCAAGTTCTATTTTTCGAGTTAATTACCTAGTCGACACAGCGGGGCGCCCTTCCCTCTCAATCAAGCTTAAAGGCCCCTTTTCATCTCCCGGGGTATCTCCTGAGGGTCTTAGACAACTACCGCAGAGACAGAACACTGATATACACCACAACACTTGGACGCCAGGAAGTACCAATTACATCAGGGGCACCCAGGGGTCAATACTTGACCTACCCTATGGAACATATCCTACGACAGCATATTCCAAGTGGCCCTCCCAGAGAAACTTTCCTGGTTGGATATGCTGATGATGTGGCAGCTGTAATCTTGGCCAATACAATGGAGCAAGCGAAAGAAAGTTGAATGAGACCATGTCCAGAGTGGGAGCAGTGATGGATGGATACAGTCTCCCACTAGCCACTGCCAAGACAGAGGTGGTACTATTCACACGAAACGCATCCTAAATATCATGCAATCAGCGGGGGGAAGTTGGTGGGAAACAAAACCAGTAGTTCAGGTACTGGGAATAATGCTGGATACCATAAACTTTGGGGGCACACATAGGATGGCAGCAGCCCAAGGCAGCAAAGACAACAGCAGCCCTGAGTCAACTAATGTCAAACATTCAAGGACCTAACCGTATAAGAGACAACTTTAATGTCAGTTGTACCTCCATCCTGCTATATGGGGCAGAAGTGTGGGCGGACGCTCTGAATGTCAAATGCCACCAAAAACGGATGCCTCACGGTGCAAAGAAGAGGGCGCTTCGCATAGTGAGCGCCTATAAGACAGTGTCGGATCAGCCGTGCTCCTCCTAGCGGAGTGTACCAATATATCTGCTTGCAAGGGAGAGGAAAAGGATGTACGAGCGAAGGGAAGAGGAGCCACGGCCTCAATTAGCCAAACAAGAGCTGGAACACACACTCGACTCCTGGCAGGAAATCTGGAGGAGGAAGATGGACGGCTCGACTGGTGCCCAATATACGTCCCTGGCTAGGAGGAAACACGGTGAAGTTAACTATCATATAACGCAGTTCCTCTCGGGTCACGGATGTTCTATCAGTATCTCCATGGGATGCGCATTGTGGAATCTCCAGGATGCCTACATTGCACCAACGAAGAGGACAGCGCTCACACACACTTCTTCGAATGCGAGAGGTGAGAGAGAGCGATGGCAAATTGCAAGGGAGCTAGAAATGACCAGCCCTCCCACCCCCGGATATGATGACCAGGATGCTCGAAGGCCATCAAATGGAATGCCGTGGCAGGGTACATCGGAAACATCCTGGAAGGCAAGCTCGTCGAGGAAAGGCCCGGCAACGGAACTGCAGCAAACGGGACCACTAGCAGGCAGAAATCGAAACCCAGCCTGAATGTATGTGTCAAACATTTCCGGGCTGGGCCCCAACGTGGGAAAAGGGGTGAGGTTTTTAGTGGTAAAATCTCCCATACCCGGCTCTGGTTGCGGTCCCCCCGATATCTTATAAAGATTTTCCTCACCTTCCTCCGAAAAAAAAAAAAAAAAGCTTAAAGGCCCAATCACACAGGACGCATTATAACGCGGCGTTCAGGGAATATAGCGACTTCACACACACCGCGTTTTATTATTGGGCGTTATCTGGGCGCGACTCAGTTTTGTGCATGCATGCTACGACAGGGGTACGCGCATAGATATCTATGACGATTGTGACTCCGATGAGGAAGAGGCTCTGCTTCTTCTAGCATTAGTTCATCAGACGAACAGACGGTATTGGGCGCACCCAATTAATTAAAGAAGAGTAAGGCTCGGATAGTACCACCGTCTATGTCGGGAGCTGTAGCCGCATGAGGATCGTTTTGTAAATTATTTCCGCATGTCGAGACAAAATTTCGAGGACCTACTGCACTACTTCAGGAGAATATCCAGAAGAACACCACTAACAGGAGGAGGTTCGGTTTGAAACGAGAGAAAAACTTGCAACTTGTATGCCCAGAATTCCAGCAATATTTTTCCAAGCCTCCATCTTTTCACACCACATTCTTTATTTGTTCATGTGAATGATCGTATAAATACACAACTTCCGTACTTCTTGAATCAACGCCTCGTTTCCTCTGTTCATCTGATATGTCAAGTGGCCAATAGTCTGGGGAACGCTATTTTTGTATTTTTGTACTCAAAAGGCTGACGTCGCGTTACTGAAAGTATCGCCGCGTCTCAACGTCGTGTGTGTGAACGGGATGATGCTATATTCCGCCATACAAACCTGACCGCCGTAACGCGACGGTACAATAACGCCTGACGCCGCGTTATAACGCGTCCTGTGTGATTGGGCCTTAAGGTACCCGTGAAGAAGCGCGCTACCCGCGGCGCCACCTGGCTTTCAACTCTCGCCCTGTCCCCAATGGATGACTGAAAATGATCAGATTCCTTTAAACTGATTCGTAATTCTGTCCTGAACACGCCTTTGAAAGACATTTTGATTATGACCAAAGAAAACGTCTGAATTGAGAGTTAGCCAACTCCCTCTCCGCGCATCATTCTATTTTGATTCCGTGACCTTATTCTCATCCGATCAACCCAAACTTTTTTCCAGTTGTTCCTCGAATGGTTGTGGACAAACGAATGTAAGGATTTGTTTTTGTTCATCAACATACTGTTGGGTGGCTAAAAAAGAACTATTTTGGCTGTATTCAGCTACTCTTAACTTTGAGGGGATGTCACATTACAAATCCCATGATTTACGAAATTCCATACATTCGTTTGTTCCTTTTTCCATTATGAACTAACAAAAAAAAGAAAACGAAAATCCGTCCACTCATTCCTGGGAAACTCTATTCGGAAGGTGAAAAAACGTGTTTCGAGAAAAACAGAGACAAAGACAACGGCTCTACTCACCCGTTACGCTCACCTCGTCCCTCGCAACTCGTCCCACCTTTCAATGCGCAGTGTTTTTTTCCAGTTGGAGCTTGGGTAGAAGAAATAATACACTGAAGATGAAGAAGAGTAAGAGAAGAAGAGACGATATCACGCTAAAAACCGGTAGTTGGCTTGAAATTTGTTTTACTTTTCGATGGTTAGTTTACTTTTTCCGTCTCGCCGTCGCAGTTTCACAGTTTTAACTATTTTTCGCAGTTTTTCCTCTCGGATTTTCTAGTTGTTCTCTCGAACTCTAATTCATTTTGAGAATGCCGAGAGGTTCTGCTACCATTTTCAAGAGCAGAAAAGAATTCCCGCCATGGATTCAGAAGGAATCGGATGGGCCCTGAATGTGGTGGTGAGATGAGTCTAGATAGTAGTGAGCACACAGGTTTAGCTGTGAACGTTTCAGTGTTGTGTTCTGATTGCTCCTATTCTGCATTCTATTCAAATGCAAATACTCTCCTGAAACGAAATTTCACGATGTGAATGTACTCCTAATCTACGCTATGCCCGCCATCGGACAAGGCGAGAAGGAGCGCGTACGTTTTCGCAGCATACGAAGCGCGCGGTCATTAGTTCAACATTCAATTGTGAGGTATCCTTTTCAAATAATTGAATGTATATAATCAACATTTTCAGCAGATTCTCTAGTTTTTTTTTTTATGCAAAAAAAAAAAAAAAAAAAGGTCATTTTGGGTCACCGGTACCCTTAAGTGCGCCACGGCCAGAATCGCTCACTTTTCATTTGAAGTTGTTGAACACACATGACGGACATGACGAGCATCTTGAACAACATGTCGTCACTCAAAAAAGTCGGGTCGCCAGAGTCCATGTTAATTTGGTTGGCACGAGTTTCCGCCTCAGTCATACAGCATTCCAATTCGGTAAATATCTCTGAACACAGCTGAGCGGACAACGAGAAAGAAATTATTCCCAATTCAGGGCACAAAAGATGAAAACATTTGATACAGCAATTGATAGCTCACTTTAGGCATATCATCGACGGGTTTGTCGTAGAATAAAGAGCAAGCCAAGCGAATGAAGGCTAAAATTAGTCTTTGAACGCTAGAATCAGTGTAGTTGTTGTAGAGCGATTTCTCGGTAGCTCATCGCATTGGATTCCATCAATCGGCGCAGGTTGCCATCAGCAGCGTCGAACTTTTCTTTGCAGCATAAGCTAAGAATAAACGGAATCTCCATGAACAATCCCATATTTTTGAATGTACAGCAGCTACGCTCGATTAATAATAATTTTACCATCTCATGAAATGATAGGCCGCATCCAAGGAGTAGTTTAGATTTGAAGCCAGAAACCCCAGCTGATTATGAGGCGTTCCGCAGTCTGGTTTCCAATTTAACGCCCTTCAAACACGGAATAGGCTATGTTTATAGGTAAATTCAAGACCCAGAAACATTAGTTCTGAAGAAAAATCTGCAAATTCTTACACACGGGTTGGTTATTCCTCGAATGGGGGAAACAGTGGGCGTGGCGGGTCTCAGACCCATTCCAATCGATTCAGGGTCCAAAATTTAGGGGAATATGATACCCCCACCACCGCCTAGGTAGCAGAAATCCCGAAAACACATAATCAAATTGGGTAATAAATACCCAATTTGAACCTTACTTCTTCCAGTGGGTGCCAATTGTTTCTGGGACCCATTTTATTGGATTCACGTCCAAAATTTAGTGGAAAATGACACCCTACTCGCCTAAGTAGCAGAAATCCCGAAAACACATATCAAGATGGGTGTATCTATGGGGCACTACGACACTAATTTCCTAATATAATATTGAGAAGACGTAGGTATTTAGAAGCTATAATAATGTATTAATTGAATTGAATGGTACGAATAAAAAGCTCGGACAGTAAAAAGAATTGTAGGCAACTTCTCAAAATTGGTTGCTAAGTTTAACGGCTGGTTATAAACAACAGGATATGACGATGTGTTTTGTTTGTCTATCGGCTGAAGTCACCCCACATGGGTAATAATACCCAATTTGAACCCATTACCTACTCTCCGATGGGTGCCAATGTTCGGGACCCATTTATTGGATTCAGCGTCAAAATTTAGTGAATGACCCCACTCGTCCTAAACAAAATCCGAAATCCAGTTTTCAAAAAACACATTTTACCCCTACCCCCTCCAAATTTGGTATGATCAGGGTGAAAGTTTCGAGGACCACTGTGGCCGAAAGAGCCCTGACCCAAATTTCAATTTTTAGAATTTTCTACTACCAAAAACGGCGTGGACAATGGGCGGCGGACGGCGTACGGCGTAGCGGGACGGCGGACGGCGGACGGACATTGACCTTTTTTGATCAGGACATCAGGAAACGCCCAGAAAAAAATTTTGAGCCGAATCGGAGAGGTTGACCATTATCATGAAAACATAGGTTGATTATTCAAGGAATAACCAACCAAAATTGGTGGGGGGCTTCCTGAATCCTTCCCAACAATATAAGCGCTTTGTACAACAGATACATTGTAATGGTACAGGTTATGGTCTCATAACACCCAGCAATCTGGATGTTTCAAGGTGTCTAAATATAAAAAATCTGCAAATTCTTACACACGGGTTGGTTATTCTTCGAATGGGGGAAACAGTGGGTGTGGCGGGTCTCAAACCCATTCCAATCGATGTATGGGTCCAAAATTTAGTGAAATATGATACCCCACACGCCCTAGGCACCAGAAATCTGACACACACAAAATGTGGTGGATACCTACCCTTTGACCCATACTTCTTCCGTGGGTGCCAACGTTCTGGGACACACATCATTGAATTCAGCGTCCAAAATTTGTGAAAATAATACCCCACACACGCCTAGGCAGCAGAAATCCAAAACCACATAATCAAATTGGGTAATAAATACCCATTGACCCATAATTCTTCCAATGGTGCCAATTTGTTCTGGGACCCATTTATTGGATTCACGTCCAAAATTTAGTGGAAAATGACACCCTACTCGTCTAGGTAGCAGAAATCCCGAAACACATATTCAAAATGGGTAATAAATACCCAATTTGACCCATTACTTCTTCAATTGGTGCCAATTTTCTGGACCCATTTTATTGGATTCAGCGTCAAAATTTAGTGGAAAATGACACCCCACTCCGCTAAATCACCCCAAAATCTCGAAAATCCTTTTTCCAAAAAACCCCTACCCTCTCCAAATTTGTCCGATCGTGCTGAAAAGTTTCGAGGACCCTCTCGCTGGGAACAGACCCTGACCCAATTTCAGATTTTTAGAAAATTTCTACTACCAAAACGGCGTGGACATGGACGGCGGACGCGTACGGCGACGGACATTGACCTTTTTTGATCAGGACATCATGAAACGTCCAGAAAAAAATTTGAGCCGAATCGGAGAGTTGGACCATTATCATGAAAACATAAGTTGATTATTCAAGGAATAACCAACCAAAACGCTACCAATTTCTCAAACGGGTTGGTTATTCCTCGGACCAGGCGCATAGTCTCATTTCATCAACACGAGGAAAAGGAGGGGGGGGGGGGGAAAGCGGGTGTGGCGGGTCCCGACCCATTCCATCCATTCAGGGTCCTAAATTTAGTGGAAAGTGATACCCCACACCCAGAACGCTGAATCCAATTAAATGGGTCCGCGAACGATTGATTGGCACCCTCTGGACGAGGCTATGGGTCAAAATGGGTGCCTGACTACCCATTTCGATATATGTGTTTTCGAAATTTCTGGTGCCTAGTCGAGTGGGATATAATTTTCCGCTAAATTTCCATCCTGAATGGATTGGAATGGGTCCGGGACCCACCACACCCACTGTTTCCCCCATGTTGAAGAAATGAGTCTCCATGAGCCTGGTCCGAGGAATAACCACTAAAATAAAAGATTTGCAGCATTTTTTTTTTTTTTTTTTTTTTTTTTTAGTACATGCAAAAAGTTGAAATTTATGAAAACAAATACCTAATTAAAAATTCAACATGGACTAAAGTACCCTCATTTTACATCATTACAAGTATAGGGAGGTCGCCAGTTACCTGACATAATATCTGAGAGCGTTGTGGTCACGAGACGACTCAAGGTCGGGAGGTACCTGCAGATGTCGCCCAGTAATCAGCAGCGGTGTAAGCGTTGTGAGCCCACTCCAAAGCTGAGCCCTCAGCCACTTTCGAGGACCAGCACGATTTTTCCTGAACAAGAAATACGTCATTTTTCGATTAAGGCAGTACCTACGGCAACGAAAATATCCGTAAAACTATGACCAAGGAGCGAATTAAACGACAGGGCCATTTTTCCATAATGAAAACATGAATGTACAAAGAAGAATCCATAGCGAAACGATTTGATTGAAAGCAAATGGTTGAAGGATTATAATTATTTAAATAATAGCCAAAATGTGCGATTTACACGAGTTGGAGGAAAACAAAGTTTTCCTTCATATAATCGTAAACATGAGTTGAAAAAATAGCAATTTTAAAAACGTTCATAGCAATTCAATGCTTTAATCTTGACGATTCGTACATATTTCAATGCATTATCATCCCCTCAGAGCGAACAACTATCATACCTTTTGGCGTTTCTAAGTGTCTAGATCAAAAATGTCCGTCCGTCCACATTGGTAGAATAAAATTTTCTAAAAATCTGATATTCGGGTCAGAGGTCCGTTCCCGACTTTAGTAGGTTAGCCCGATCGGACCAAATTTGGAGGTATGAGGGTCAAAATATTGTTGTGAGCTGGCACCTGCGCCCGTCAAATGGGCTGCCGGCGTCACAAGATCAACGACCTGTGGAGGGCTAAGGGAGTCATTTCAAGGAACTGTGCGTAGTATCGAATTGGCTGGAACCTTCCAGAACCAGGGAAGGTTCAGAACGTTCTCGGCCAGGCAGCAGGTATAAAACGGCCCAGAAACGCCGCCAGTTTCAGTTCAATTCAGGATCCGGATATAGACGCTTCGGTGTTATAAATTGTGCCGTGCCGCGTTATAAATAGTGCGACAACCGCGTTACAACCGTGTATTGTGATTCTGTCATTGTGTAAGTGCGCGAATGTGAACAGTGTATGTACTCAAGTAAACGATTGTTAATAAATTATTTACTAAGAACATAAATCGTTACAATATGTATTTCAAAAAATGGATTTTCGAGATTTTTGGCGATCTATGATGCATTAGGGTATCATTTTCAACTAAATTTTGAATGATGAATCCAATATGGGTCTGGAACGATTGGCACCCACTGGATGAGGTTGATGTCAAAATGGGTACCTATGGGGGGGAGCTCGGTAGTCTAGTGGAATAGACGAAGATTGGTGTGGTACTCCGAGCGGCCAGGGTTCGAATCCTGGCTAGAGCAACTATTGTTGTCTTGACCCTCATATTTCTTCCTCTTCCTTAGGGGGTGAGGCAATAAGTAGCCACGAGCGAAATCGTCGATCAATTTACGATCCTCTTTGGAGGACGGCTGCTACGTCCGCGACACCTGACCAAGGTAGTCGGACGAAAATCCAAGGGAAAGCCTTGAAAAGTCCTTGGGTACCTATCTAATCCATTTCGAATGTTTTTGTGATTGCAGGTACCTAGGCGTGTGGGGTATCTGTTTTCCACTAAATTATGGACTCTGAATCGGTTGGAATGGGTTCGGGACCCGCCACACCCACTGTTCCCCCATTTTCTCCCCTGTTAAGAAATGAGTCTCCATTCGCTTGGGTCCGAGGAATAACACCACCGTTGTTAATATATAATACTGCTGAATTTAGCCAACATTTATAAAAAAGTAATTCCTGTTGATATTACAATTTCCTATTGTACTGAATTCGATAGCCAGCGGTACTTAGTAAGATAGAAAAGTGTTGAATTATGTGAACCCTACCTAGTCTCTCATGACGAGATGAAGTATTTTCATTCTGCAATGCCAATAAAATACTGTTTCGAGAAACTAAACACGGAATTTTCGCAAAAAACTAAGGAATATTTAGTGGAATCTGAGTTATTTCAGAGATTATTTTCATGGCCTAGAAACCTCCTTTTTCAGGGGCAGAAAATCCCACAACCACCCAACCCCACTACGATAATTGAAGGTGATAATGCTAATCCAAGACCTTTGTTCAGTCCGCTGTCTGTCAAGGAGGGGGAAGTCGACCACTCCTCGCAAATCCAACCGTACTGAGACTGAAGTTTCATTATGAGGTGATGATGAAACCGATATCCAGACTGCAAGTGGGCTTGGACCATGTACTTTCCCGAGGATCCATCTTGAATGTTCTGAAATAAACAATAAATAAATCTTCAACTCAAAATTGACGTTTACAAGTAAATTAGTTTTATTTATTATTTTTTTGTTGGGTTGAGCGCGTGAGTGTAAGTTTCCATTGGGCAGAGTCATATTAGTTCACTACTCAAGGGATTCTCCTATCATGCGTTTAGGAATGGTATGGGACACGTTTGGAAATCGTGTAATATTCTTGAATAACCTGTTTTCATACAAAAAGTCAATCTCTCCGATTCGGCCCAAAATTTTTTTCTGGACGTTTCACAAAAGTGTAGATCACAAAACGCCTGTGAATTCTTACACAGGGGAGTTATTCCTCGGACCAGGCGCATGGAGACTCATTTCCTGAACACGAGGAAAATGGGGTTAAAAGTAGGTGCCAATCATTTCCGGACCCATTTCATTGAATTCAGCGTCCAAAACTTAGTTGAAAACGATAACCCCACCACACACGCCAAGGTACTAGAAATCTCGAAAACATACATTCAAAGCCATTTTTCAAACCCATTTCAATCGATTCAGGGTTCAAAATTTAGTGGAAATCTCGAAAACACATTATCAAAATGGGTAGATAGATCCCCATTTTGACCCATATCATCCGGTGGGTGCAAATCGTTCTGGGACCCATTTTATTGGATTCAGCGTCCAAAGTTTAGTGAAAAATGTGTTATCCCACACGCCTAGATCGCCTAAATGGGCCGAATGGGTCTGGGACCCGCCGCACCCACTGTTTTCCCCATTTTCGGCTCAAAATTTTTTTCTGGACGTTTCATGATGTCCTGATCAAAAAAGGTCAATGTCCGTCCGCCGTACGCCGTCCCCGTCCATTGTCCACCGCCGTTCTTGTAGTAGAAAATTTTCTAAAAAATCTGAAATTTTGGGTCAGGGGTCTGTTCCCAGCCGAGATGGGTCTCGAACCTTTTCAGCCCGATCGGACCAAATTTGAGGGGGTAGGGGTGTTTTTGAAAATGGATTTTTCGAGATTTGGGTGATTTAGGCGAGTGGGGTGTCATTTTCCACTATTTTTGGACGCTGAATCCAATAAAATGGGTCCCAGAACAATTGGCACCCACTTGAAGAATTAATTGGGTCAAATTGGGTATTTATTACCCATTTTGAATATGTGTTTCCGGGATTTCTGCTACCTAGTGCGAGTAGGGTGTCATTTTCCACTAAATTTTGGACGCTGAATCCAATTAAATGGGTCCCAGAACAATTTGGCACTCACTGGAAGAAAGTTATGGGTCAAATTGTGTATTTATTCCCATTTGATTATTGTGTTTTCGGATTTCTGCTACCTAGGCGTGTGTGTATCATTTTCCACTAAATTTTGGACGCTGAATTCATTGATGTGTGTCCCAGAACGATTGGCAACCCACCGGAAGAAGTTATGGTCAAAATGGGTATGTATCCACCCATTTTTTATGGCGTCAGGACTTTCAGGTGCCTAGGCGTGTGGGGTATCATATTCCACTAAATTTTGGACCCTGAATCGATTGGAATGAGTTTGGGACCCGCCCACCCACTGTTCCCCCCTTCGAGGAATAACCACCCGTGTGTAAGAATTTGCAGATGTTTTTTATATAGACACTTTGAAAAAATTTTTGGGCGAATCGAAGAGATTTACTTTTTGCGTGAAAATATAGATTGATTATTCAAGGAATAACCATCCCAAACCAAACTGTCCGCGACCGCCGTCCGCGCAGCTTTTAGTTGTAGAAATTTTTCCAAATTCTGAAATTTTCGTCATTTTCAGTGGTTGTTTTTTTTTTTTTTTTTTGGAACTTGGCTGTGGAGTATTATTTTTAGGACACTCCACACTCACTGTTTCACCACACTCTTGAAGGAATAGAAAATCTACAATTGGGGAATTATTGATATAATACTTGAATCCCTCTCTCTTGTTTATTGCTAGAGCGAGAGAGTTGCACCCCTTTTCCAATGATCTGGATCTACACTTATAACTGGACCGGACATTGAGAAGAGCTCTTGCGAGGAGAAGTTGCTACCCCCCTTCCCAATGATCTGATTACCCTTATAACGCCGGACGATTGAGAAGACGCTCTTGCGAGGAGAAGTTGCTACCCCTTCCCAATGATCTGATCTACCACTTATAACGCCGGACGATTGAGAAGACGCTCTTGCGAGGAGAAGTTGCTACCCCTTCCCAATGATCTGATCTACCACTTATAACGCCGGACGATTGAGAACGCTCTTGCGAGGAGAAGTTGCTACCCCCCTTCCATGATCTGATCTACCACTTATACGCCGGACATGAGAAGACGCTCTTGCGAGGAGAAGTTGCTAACCCCCTTCCCAATTGATCTGATCTACCACTATTAACGCCGGACGATTGAGAAGACGCTCTTGCGTTGGAGGATACTCGTCCATCCCTGAGGGGCCCGGTGAAGACAGGTTTTTTCCTATCAGGCGATTCAGAAGTTAACGGATTGGTGGTGTGAACAATTGGAGCCATGTCAGCTCGCCATAAAAACTCGCTTGCATGCTATATTCAGCATATTACAATAATATGACAGTGAAGATGACGTCATCGTTTCCGAACTCCTACGACGGAAGTCATCAGTATATTTAGAGATTGATATTTAGTGATAGATGAAGGAGTGTACTCTACTCTCGTCTCGCGACACCTCCTCCGACGATGGAGTGAAATTCAAAGAATTTTTTCCGATTTTTCGCCCAGATCAATTCTACTTCAATTTTGTCCTTGGTTCAAGAAAAATTGGCGACCACGCCATGCCGCCGAGTCTCGAAACCTATAACGGGGTATTTTCCACTACATCCTGGCGCGGAATCCAATGAGACCGGCCCAGAACGATTGGTTCCCTGTGGATTAGGCCTGGTCAAATGGGTGGCCATTTACCGATTCGACAAATGGATTTTTTAGATTTTTTGCAATCTAGGTGTGAGGGGTATCATTTTCCACTAAATTTTTGGACGCGGAATCCCTCTTGATGAGTTTAGAGGTCAAATGGGTACCTACTTACCTACCTATGGATATCTACCCATTTAGAATGACTCCTACCTAGTTGGTCCAAAAACGTTTCAGCACGCCGATCGGACCAAATTTGAAGGGTGGAGAGAGACTAGGGGTCAAAGTGTGTTTTTCAAAAAATGCTTTTCGAGATCTCTGGTACCTAGGCTGTGGGATATCATTTTCACTAAATTTTGGACCCTGAATCTATTTGGATGGGTCTGGACCCGCCAAAACCACTATTTTCCCCCATGTTGGAAGAAATGAATCTCCATGCGCCCTGGTCTGAGGTTTAAATTATTCCATGCGCCTGGTTCGAGGATAACCACCCGTGTGTATGACTTTGCGGGGTTTTCGATTAAATTTGAAACGCGTTGGTTTCCATATCGTCAGGCCAACCGGTCAGGTAGCAACTTCGAGACTGGGGAAACACGATAGCCCTGAGTCAACTCCTTTCCTTTGATGAGGTCGATTCCCTTCTTTAACCAGCTGTTACACTTCTCGGTTGACAAAACTTCAAAAGCGGTATTCAAGATCCAACAATTTTCGTGTAATAGTTTTTGATGCCCCTGCTCTTATGGTTCGTGTTGGCTTCTCTGTGCCTCGCCTCGCTTCTCGCTCTGCTACGTCATTTGCAGTCCCCTTTTCTGCCACAAACTACTTGTACCATCGTCCTTCAAGCAGTATCTCTCGCTAAAAGAACGTGCTCTCTACATCTCCTCCCTTCATCGACGTCCTTTCTTCGCCTCTCTCTACCGTCTCTACAGTTCTTTCACCATCTCTCCCTGCTGACTCTGGTTATCGACCGCCTCCTATAGAACCCTTCGTCTAGCGCTCCCTGTCAAAACTTATTAATATTCGGTTGTTTGTAATTGGGCTTGCCCCGTTTCTCTCATAAATAAATAAATTGTTGTTTCAAAAAAAAAAAAAAAAAATTAAAACCATCGAGCCTAGTAATGGAAGGCAGCGGCAGGAAGCAAATTATTACACACGGGCTGGTTATTCCTCGAATGGGGGAAACAGTGGGTGTGGCGGGTCCCAGACCCATTCCAATCGATTCAGGGTCCAAAATTTATGGAATATGATACCCCACACGCCCATAGACCGGAAATCTCGAAACGCATATTCAAAATGGGTAATATATACCCAATTTGACCCACAACTTCTTCCAGTGGGAGCCAATCGTTCTGGGACCAATTTCATTGGATTCAGCATCCAAAATTTAGTGGAAAATGATACCCTACTCGCCTAGATCGCCCAAATCTCGAAAATCTATTTTTTCAAAAAGCACATTTTGACGAACCCACCCCGCCTAATTTGTCCCGATCGGGCTGAAAAGGTTCAAGGACCATTCTAGGCCGGGACAACCCCTGACCAAAATTTCAGATTTTTAGAAAATTTTTCTACTGCCAAAACGGCGCGGACAATGAGGACGGCGGACATTTCCTTTTGTTGGTTATTCCTTGAATAATCAACCTATTTTTCCATGATAATGGTCAACCTCTCCGATTCGGCTCAAAATTTTTTTTCTGGACGTTTCATGATGTCCTGATCAAAAAGGTCAATGTCCGTCCGCCGTACGCCGTCCATTGTTCCCACGCCGTTTTTGCGGTAGTAGAAACTTTTCTAAAATCTGAAATTTTGGGTCAGGGGTCTTCCACCAGATGTGGTCCTCGAAACTTTCAGCCCGATCGAGACCAAATTGGAGGGGGTAGGGGTTTTTTGAAAATGGATTTTCGAGATTTTGGGTGATTTAGGCGAGCGGGGTGTCATTTTCCACTAAATTTTGACGCTGATCCAATAAATGGGTCCCAGAACAATTGGCACCCACTTGAAAAGTAAATGGGTCAATTGGGTATTTATTACCCATTTTGAATATGTGTTTCGGGATTTCTTCGCTACCTAGGCGTGTGGGGTATCATATCCATTAAATTTTGGACCCTGAATCGATTGAAATGGGTCTGGGACCCGCCACAACCCACTTTTTTCCTTTTCCCCATTCGAGGATAACCAACCACCCGTGTGTAAATTTGCAGATTTGTTTTATATCTAGACACCATAAACGTCCAAAAAAAAATTTTGAGCCAATCGAGTGGTTGCCCTTTATTATGAAAACATAGGTTGAGTATTCAAGAAATACCCAACCAAACCATCAGCTTCGATAGCATTGATTCATGCCTCGCTCGACTCGAACGAATTACAAACCTTGTTGAGTTTTTTGATGTTTGCTACGGGTTCGTGAATACTTTTCTCCAAATCAAATCTTCGGCTTTCTTTCCCATATGCGGCGGGGTCGGTGAACATCAATTTGTCCCCGTAATCCTCGAATCTTCATCTGGAGAACAAAAAATAGTCAAATTACGATCTGCAACTTTACCTCGGAGACCATATCATGGGGGTATTCCTAGGGTTCATTGTTTACGACCTTGCTACCTTTTCCAAAGTCCTTGTTCCTGAGGGTATCGTCCAGGTATTGAAAAACTTGAGATAATTCATGAAATAATTTCAAAACCATCTAAACCGGCAGCAACGGTAACCGAAGAATGTCACAACGACAAGAACTTTATGTGAACTGAAGCAACCGATTATGCACATGAAAATGATGAATGAGCTCACCCTCAATGATTCTGTGGGATCGGAGAAAGATCTGATACGTGTTCGATCCGAGCTCTTTGATTTTCAAGTTGCCGGACCGCATCTGAAAATTACCCCCTGTAAACAAAACCCAAGACTATTAACTGCACGTTAGTACGTTACTAGCGAAGTGGAGACATACATTATTGAGTATGACATTAATAAATTATTGATTATTGTAATTTCGAATGGCATATAAAGGAGTAGATTCGTGTTTTTCGGATCATTGCAGTTTTGAGCTACATCAATTTATAACTCTAAACGCCAACTTTGGTAGTAGAAAATTTTTTT